>JZKD02S1728734.1:1089051-1105055 GCA_000966675.3 Picea glauca
GTCTCTTTGGCTGGTCAATACTGCAACTTGATTTTCCAATGATTGGATTTTCGATTGGAGTAGGGGAACGTCAATGTAGTATCGTTCCAACCACAAATCACATTGGTCACAGGACAAGTGTGTTGGCTTCGAAAGTGCAGGTGAGGGTTTAGTTACATTTCCAAGGGTTTCATTAGGTAGTTTGATCCCTGGGTAATTGGGATTATTCCTTAGGCAAGGGGGAAGATTAGCAACGAAATCATAAGGTGGCTCGGAGCACAGACCCTGTGAGTAAGGGTACTCACTGGCTAGGAAGCGTTCTATGTCAGAGTCTGAATCCTCACTAAGGACTATGGGCTTTTGCTCAGCAGTGGGTTTAGGTTTATTCCTAGCCATCCTCGAAATAAGCCGAGTGTTCTTTTTACCCTTGGCATCAACAGTAGGGTTTTCCTTGGCCTTTCTGGTCACAGGCCTTTTTATAGCCTCGGCCTTCTCATTTATAACGTCTGGTAAGTCAATATGAGGGTCGACTGAAGGCTTAGGAGAGGGCAGTAGGACATGGAAAGGCACGGGTGCCCCGACCTTGGTTTCATTCACCACAAGCTTGTCAATTTGGATAGGTTATGTATCATCAAAACCATTTCGAGTGATGAAAGCTCACCAACTATCACCGTGGAGACTTAAGTAATAGACAATGATAATTTTAATAAGTCCATGGTGGAACAGGCTACTCTCATCCTTCTCCCTTTTAAACCTTTTCGACATTTTATATAGGCTATGCTGGAAGTAAAAGGGCATATTCAACGAGTATCCCATAAAATTCATTAACAAACGCAGGTGGTAGAGAAAAATGAGTCCATATCGACCCTCACAGGTCACGAATTGTTTGACTATTATCAAAAGGTCATGCCATCATGGTTTAAGCATGGATATGGGCATACCTCTATCACAAGATGTGACCTTTCGCGAGAGGAACAGAAGTGGCCATGGAACCTCTTCCACCTTCGAATTGTTGAACCAACACTGGCCCGTGGCAGGTAACCCTGTAGCAGAACTGATAAATTCCTCATTGATTTCCAACTGAATGTCGCCCACCTTGGCTCTACAACCATCAAAATTCAGGGTGAACTGTTGTGCCACAGCTAGATTAAAACCCTCAAACCTCCGCATGAAGGTGAACCAACCGTTATCCTCCAAGTCTTTCCGGGCATTGTCGAACAGTAGTAAGGCTTGTATACCATTTGGCTCGATTTGCACCACCGGTGCCATGGAGCCGAGCACACGGTGAACGAGCCAGGGTTTGGATCATAGCACACACAGGAGCAGAGTGCACGAAGGGTTACCCGAGCTAACAAAGGTGAAACAGGGATAAGGGGTAGACATTAATTTCATCATGCGAAGGTGGTGGAGCTTATCTCTGCCATGCATAATAGTTATTGCCAAGGTACAACCGTCGGCTTATAGTTGTTCTACCCATTGTAGTATAGTTCAAAAATCATGTCACTTGGCCGACCAATGAAACCAATGGTAAGTGTATTAAAACAAAGCGCACAATCAAAGTTATGCCATAGTTTTAAGCCAAAATTACAAATCGAAACCAATACCAATGTTTTGACTATATCACATGCGATGTATCAATTCATATAGAGAGTTTAAGCAAGGTACCAATGCGTTTTGAAACTAGGTGTTATATCAAATGAAATATATATCAAGGGTTTAACCATAACACCTATATATTTTAATGAAAACAATGGTCAAGTAAATAAAATCAAAGCACATGTAAATTCAACTGTCAATGCCCTGTAATTTAATGAAACGAAAATACATAATCAGTCAAAGAATGCCCAATGAGTGCAGATCAAAAGAGTTTTGCAAGATGTATAATGATAAGTAAAATGTAAGCACAATAGGCATATCGACAAGAAGGATAACAACAGTTCAAATAATGATTTTAATGCGACTACGAGAGACCAAGTTTTCACGCTTACAGTCGTGAAAACAGAAACGAAGGTAATGTGCAAACGTCGCAAAAATAGAAGTGTCGTTTACTTGAAAATTGCGACAAAAAAAATGATGTTTGCAAAACATTGGTGTAGGCATCTTATTAGATAGTGGGAAAATGTGAATTGGATTCCAAAAAGACCGTTCTTTAGACTATTACATAGGTCTCGCAACAAATAATACAACGAGAACATGTACAACTGTAGCATAGCTGAAGAGGAAAGTAATAAATGAATTTCATAAACCAATCTCAGAAGACCAATTTATGAATTTAATGATAGAGATTAAGAAGAAACCAAGAGAATCAGTCTGGGAAGTGGACCAGACATTCAAGAGGATAAAAGGTAAGTTAAAGTACATTATTATTGATACAAAGCATAGACATTTGTTTGTTAATTCTCTGTTGCCACACTTGAAGTATCATTTGAGAAAACAAAAATTTCAGAGCCAGGTTGAGGCTCTGCAAGTAGCATTACAGTTAGAAGAAAACTAGTACAAGCATACAGATCCATCTATGGAATATTTGAAGCAAGATCTGAAGAAATTAACATTACATTTGAATCAAAATAAAGGAAAGGAGAAAAGAGAAGATGTTTGGTGTACAATGTGCAAGACAAAAGGTCATCACAAGAATGAATGTCCATTATTTGTGCAATATATTAGAGTGGGTATTCCAAACCATTTAGCTTTAGGAGGACCATGGTGTGAGATTTTCAAAACACATGGGAATGATCCCTATCATTTCCCCCTGATGTAGAAGTATCATAAAGTATCAAAGAACACATTTTGTAACTTTTGTAATTCAAATGAACATGAAGACAAGGACTGTAGAACCTTGGAGATGATGAAAGAAAGGATTTCAGATACATATAGGTTATACGATGAACATGTAATAGGACAATATGTGTAGCATCCTCTGTATAAGAACATGCAATAGTCATAGTATAACAATGTACAACAACCATAGTATAATCCCACGCAACGGTTTCCAGCACAACCGTAGTATAATGCGTAGCAATTTCAGGGGAAACAACAGTATAATCATGCACAGTAGTGTACAACACCACCAAATTACAATAATGTACAACCATAGTATAACCAAGGACCTCAGAATAATACAATGCACGTAGATAATGAAGGAAACATAAGAGGCCATGGAGGAAGAGGCTTTGGAGGAGGTCGAGGACCAGTTGTTTTTCATAACTATCAGAAACTAGGGAACTATGAAAGAGATTTCCCATAGCCACCTGTGGCATTTATGTATTTTCACACATCAAACCATGAAACAAAAGACTTTCCAACACTTTTGACAAAAATATAGGACAAGAGGAACCAGACAAATCAGAACTTACAATGGATTGGAAAATAGAGAAGGCGATGGTAAGAAGATCAACATAGTAACTAGAGGTGGAGCTAAAACAAGAAAATATGCATCCAAGAAGGACCGGGACCAATACTAGTGGGTCAAGAAGAATATAGCGCCTGAACAAAATTTTGATGCATGCAAAGAAAAAGATATATTCCAAGAAGCTCAGCAGGAGATTTTGAATGAAAATAGTGTATCTACTTCAGGAACAAATCTAGTAGATGATATACCAATGTATGAAATTCCTCCATTATTTGATCGTACCAACAAAGAGAAGCCTTCAAAGCAAGTGAGTAACTTAAGAAAATTTTTGGGATCATGTGTAAAATTGTTGAATGAAAGAAATTATTTACAAGTACTACAGAGTTTGCTAGAAAAGTATCATCCAAGGGAAGAAGGGGTAAAGAAAGTGAATCAGGTCTGTAAGAAGAGAAGAACAAGAAGGGAATTTAGATTGAATGCCAACATAGGAGATTTAAACATGGGGATATTATACTAGACTTAGGGTATGAAGTCAATGTTCTTCCAAAGAATACATGGGAAGCTATGGTAGAACCTCAATTGGGGTATTCAAATATTCAGTTGAGGTTGGAAAATCAACACAGAGTGGTTCCAGTTGGTAGGTTAAAGGGGATTCCAATAGATCTAGATGGTGTGTGCAACATGGAATATTTTTAATTAATTGACATAGTAGATAATACTTCACCATATCCAACATTATTGGTTATTGACTGGGATTTTGATAACCAGACTATTATCAAATTGAATACAAGAAAGGTGATCTTTGAATAAGGGGAATATAGATTTATTACCCCATTAGATCCCTCAAAAAGAGGAAGGTATGTGGAACCTGCGACAAACAAAATTATTACAAAATATTTCAATTAGTTATACAGAACTACCGCGTGTGAAGAGGATTATATCAACCCAACTGTAGATGGCATGCTCAGTTGTAAGCGTATTAGTTCTTATGCTTCAGACTCTGACACGAGACTGGAAAATTGGTAGCAATGACACATGCTCTGAGATGGATTGGTTCAGAGGTAAGAGAGCCTCCTAATTTATATGGTTTTAATGTCTTAGAATAATTTTTAATGAAGTTTTAGGTAGATGTTATGGAAAATCAGAGATTACCAGCATTAGATATTTCTTTAAAAGATACACCTGCGGGATGGTGGGGTATACACAAGGATAAGATCAACAATTGGTTTAAGTGTAAAAGGTTATTGTGCATTAGATTAAACATGGAACATGATCATAGATATGAGGAGAAATATTAGGGATTTAGACAACCTAAAGAACATGTAGATAGGTGCATGGTTCAATGGAGATTAGTATCACAAGAAGAATGGCCACACCATTTCATTCACAGACTAGAAGGAATTCCAAGGAACTGGTACACAAAACAGGAACAACGTAGAGAAACTACGGACTGGAAAGAAACACAGAAGAATTTTGTAGTTACATTTTCCTTTGAACATGAAATTCCAAAGATAGATACAACACTGAAAGTAGTAAGAGACAAGATATTTGAAGAACCAGAATTTGAAATAGTCCTAGCATATCAAAACCAACATAGATAGACTGTCAGACAACTATTACCTTGTTATCATGTCACAGAAGAAGAAGATCCAGTAGAAGATAATCCTTGCAATATATAGATCCAAGAAATGGAAGGTGAAAGGGAAGTAGAAGGTCAGAAGCTATATTTAGAATATTATGATGCACCATTAAAGATAAAAAAAGGTAAACATTGGAACTACATAAACCCAAAAGATGGAATGTATTGGGATAAGCAGACAATAGAAAGGATCACAAAATTACTGCACGAATAGAGTGAGTTATTGCCAATGACATTCTCAGAGATGAAGGGATTAGCAAGAGAGATAGGAGAGATGAAGATCCCTTTGAATCCAGAATCCAAACCTATCATACAAAGGCCTTTCATATTGAACCCAATATACAAAGAGAAAGTGAAGATAGAAATTGACAAAATGATTGAAGCTCCTGTTATAGAACCTTTGGAAGAATAAGAATGGATCAACCCTATGGTGATGAAGGAAAATAAGAAAGGAAGGATTAGGATTTGTGTAGATTTGCGAAAATTGAATGATGATTTCCTACATGATCCTTTTCCTACCACATTTACAGACGAAGTTTTGGAGAATGTAGGGGATAAAGAAGCTTATTATTTTACAAATGGATTCTTTGGATATCATTAGATAAGGATTTCACCAGAAGATAGACAAAATACTACATTTGCTACAAATTGGGGATCATTTCAGTATACAGTTATGCCATTTGGATTGAAAAATGCACCAACAATTTTTTCAAGGGTAGTAGTAGCATATTTTAAGGAATTCATTCATAAATTTTTGGAGGTTTACTTGGATGATTGGACAATGTTCAGTTTGTTGAAGGATCATGTTGAAGTACTAAAGCTAATGTTGGACAGATTCATACAGTGTCAGATATCATTGAATATCAAGAAGTGTATTTTCAGTGCACCTTTTGGTATTGTTTTAGGACATGTAGTGTGTAAAGAGGGTCTACTAGTTGATCATGTTAAAATTGTTGTCATAGTTAACTTACCACCACCAAAGTTAGTGCACTAGTTGAAGTGTACATTGGGCCATATAGGATACTACAGGAATTTCATAAGAGGATATGCACAGATTATTGTGCCAATAGAGAATTTGTTGAATAAGGACACTAAGTATCTGTGGAATGATGAATGCCAGCAAAGTTTGGATATTTTGAGGGAAAATATGGTAATTGCATTGATTTTAGTATTTCTAGATTGGGATAAATAATTTCATGTGCATGTGTATGCATTTTCAATAGCTTAGGAGCAATATTAACCCAACCAAGAGAAGGTGGTATAGATCACCAAATTGCATTTCAAGTAGAAATTTATTTGATTCATAACAGAACTACAACACTAGATAAAGAGAAGGATTATCTATGGTGTATGCTTTGCATAAATATAGACATTACTTGTTGGGAAAACATTTCAATATGTTCACAAATCATTCATCTCTGAGATACTTAGTCAATAAGCGAGTGTTGGGGGGAAGGATATGCATATGGCTACTTTCGTTCCAAGAATTTGATTTTTAAGTTGTGGTAAATCCTAGAAGATTGAATGCAGGACCAGATCACGTATCCAAAATAAATAATGGAGAATAACCCATTAAATTGGAGGACAACTTTCTAGATGCACAATTTTTTTCAGTACAGATAGTTGATGAGTATGTTGTTGATATCATTGAGTTTTTGAGTACATGCTTTGCACCAAAGGAATTTAACATTGCGCAGAAGAAGAATTTGGTAATAAGAGCTACACATTATCAACTGATTCCAGGTCATTTATAAAAACTTGGTGAAGATAACATCTTGAGGAGATGTGTGATGGAGCATGAAAGGACTATCATTTTAGCAGAGTCACGTGAAGGGATTGTTGGAGGGAATTACACGGGAAAAGATACCGCGTAGAAGGTATTTCACACAGTATTATTTTGGCCAACAACTCACAAGGATTCAAATGAATATTGTCAGAAGTGTGATGTATGTCAGAGAGTTGGGAAGCCATCTAGGAGGGATGAAATTCCATTGAGACCTCAGGTTACTTTGGAAGTATTTGATAAGTCGGAAATAAATTTTGTAGGTCAAATCAATCCACCAACAAGAAGATCAGGAGCTAGATATATTATTAAAGTGATAGCATACTTAACCAGATGGGTTGAGGAAGCACCAGTAAAGGATTGAAGTGCAGAGACAACAACACGCCTTTTATTTTAACACGTAGTGACAAGTTTTGAATGTCCAAGAATATTGATGAGTGATCAGGGGAATCAATTTATTAACAACACAATCGAGGAAAAGCTTTAATATTTTAAGTTAAATGATCAGAAGAGCACTCCTTATCACCCTCAAGCTAATGGAATAGTGGAAGCATTTAACATGATTTTGGAGAATGCCTTGACAAAGATTTGTAATGTGAACAAAGATGATAGGGATTTGAAGCTACCAACAATACTTTGGTCTTATAGAACTATCTACAAGAAGCTAACAGGGAAGACACCCTTTAGATTGGTGTATGGACACGAAGCAGTAGTTCCCTTAGATTATTTGATACCAAGTCTTTTCATTGTAGAAATTACAGATATGATAGAAAGAGGTGTAGTGCAGGAAATATTGGTTCAACTAATGGAATTAGAAGAAGACATAATCATAGCAGGTTTCCATCAGGAGGTACAAAAAGAAAAAGATAAAGCATGGCATGATAGACATATCAAGAAGAATAATTTTAAGGAAGGAGATATGGTTATCCTCCATGAAAATAAGTATTTGCAGCACCCAAGGAAGTTTAGAATGCATTGGCTAGGGCCATATCAGATAAAGTATGTCACATATGGAGGTGTTGTATAGTAGCAAGATTTAGTAGACAAGGAATTTCAAGGACTGGTGAATGGTAGTCAACTGAAATTGTATAGAGACAATTGACCCACTAACCCTCAGTAGTTGTAGTGCAACAAGTATACTTTTACATATTGTAAATAGTAGGAGTCAAAAGAAGAAAAATGAAGAAAAATGAAGAAAAATCCAAAAAGAAGTAGTTAGAAGAATAAGTGATAGACAGATAATTAAGGATGACAGTGCGCATTAGATAGAAATTCAAGGAGATGAGAAATTAATATACTGTGTGTAGGATGACTGAAATAATAGTCCTAGAAATATCTATAACAGTTGGGAAATAAAAAACTGATCCCTGAAAAAATGAGGCACGAAACGAATATTTATGAAGTGTGCATAGTAAGCTTTGGAACATTTATGATAGTTAATGAAGCATGCTTGAAAAGTTTTGGAGAATTTATGACAACACTTTAGAAGAAAAATTAGGGTTCGACAAGCCTCATTGTAAATTTGAGCGAATGTAGAGTTAAGAAGTGAGAAGTGAAAGAACACACAAGCGATTTAGCAGACGAAAAGTGAGATTTTTTATGCAAACCCATCTAGATTCCAACATTGGCGCCACCCAAAATCAGAGCACCAAGCTACATGTCGAGACAAAGCCACAGGAAATACAGATCATCACCAGAGCCAACAATGGAGGCCGAAAACCTTACACAAACAGAGGGAGTGGTGGATTTCGATGCCATTCCTTCCCTAGAAACAACAAGCTCTACATTGGTCAAAGAGAAAACAAAAAAAATGCAAGTTGATCCACCAAGAACAATAGTAGAGACAAACCCGATGCAAGAAGTGATTCAACCCACAGAAGCAGCAAAGGAGGAGAGGATTGAGTCCGATGAGCCAAGGGATCAACCTAGCAAAAAATAAACACAACAAGAACAAATATCGATTGAGGAAGTTACATTGTAGCAGGAGTTTGGCAGAGAGGAATAGGAGGAAGATCACACACATCAGGAAGTAGGGCCTTCTAGTGCACCAATAAAGGGGAAAGGTAAAAAATAGGTCCAAATATCCCCGCGCAAGTAGCCAGAGGTAACCATTTTGTTACCACGCATACTAGCAGGGGTAAAAAATTTTGCATACTTACTTGGATGCATAGACAGACTGTGTTATTTATATCATGATGTAAGGGATATAGATAAGTTCCCAAAGTTTTCACAGCAGGTATACTTATAAAGCATAAGGTTTAGAATGAAGGGAGTTCCCATAATGGAGCCTAAGAAGTGGATACAAGGGTTATACAACACAGGCATCATGAACCTACTTGAGATCCTACACGTTGGCAGGGGCAGGGAAGTAAATAACTATGTCAAGAAGTTAATGGTAGTCATGCATGGAGGCATTTTTTGGTTGGATATAGAAGTATCCATAGACATTGATTTGATAGCATAGATAGCAGGTCTTCCCACCAATGGTGATCCACCTATGCAATACCTTGACAACAAGACCAAGGAGAATGCCTTGGAAGAAGAGATTAAATAGACGTATGGTACATAAAGAGGATCCAGGGGGATCATCATCAATAGGATTAGTGAACCATCAACAAGAATAGACACAAAACTAATGGCTTGTAAACTACTCAGAAATTGTCGCAAGGAGGAAGTGCCAGAAGGCGTTATAGAAGCAACCATGCAGTGCGTGAAGGGAACTGTATTAAGTTGGAGCCAATATTTATTAAATTTATTTTCAGATGATTGTAAGGATGCACAATACATTGGGATATAATTCCACTACTCATAGATTATTATTTTGATTGCATTAGTGGGTTGCAAGCACCCCAAATAGACCATGTTTCTTCATAGAACTAGAAGGTGCTACACAACGTAGTACGAATCATTATGGCACACCACTATTGCAAAAGACATAAGAAAAAATACCAACATATTCAAGACATACCTTGAAGAAATCTAGGAGAAGGTGGAAGAGACTTGGAGGATCTCACCAGAGGTGGTGGAGGAGTACAAAATGAAAGGTAACTTTAAATCCTCGTGACATACTATGTGGATTCAGGTGAAAAGGGATCCATCAAAGGAGTGGTTGAGGATGAGGTACTGCACCATAGAAGAATAATTTTAGTGGGTGATGAAATAATGGCAAGAATAATGAAATATTTCAGTCCAACAAGAAAATGATAAGCATCCAGCCAAGGAAAAACAACCAATAGAAGAAGGTTCATCTCAAGAAAAAAGTACCCCATATATTAATACAAGGAGAACAACATAGAGTAAGAATAAAACAGGGGGGAGTACATTAGAAAAAAATAATACTATCCCCAGGATGTTCACACAAAAAAAGGACCATGCAGTTGCTATTAATGGCTCGACACAGAAGAAGGACAACATCCCTACGCAGGAGGGATAGGCAGGAGGGGACATACTAGATACCCGAGGAAAAAAACAACCAACACAGTCAAGGCCACCAAAGAGACCATTTGTACAAATATGTGGGGCACGCAAGAATATTAAAGTGCACAACGAAGTTATAGAATATACCATAACCGAAGACGATGCAGAACTAGTCACAGAGAAAGTTCAAGACCGCACCGCCAAAGAATATGAGGAGGCAGAAAAACATTGGGAAATGATAATGTAAGAGATTAAATATGTAATAAATGTATTAGATAATATATGCTTGAACAAGGCCCAAAATGAGGATACAATACAACAACAAACAACGAAGAGTGAGGAAACAACAATGCATATAACAACATTGGTCAGTGAGATTTTTAATCTAGCTAAAGAAATGTTGTAAATAGATGAGGACTTGGTGTAGAGACAATTTAAGGACATAGAAAAGATGGAATTGGTATTCAAAAAGATACCAAAAAAATCCTTATATAAGCTACAGATGAGTGTAGTGCAAGAAGTTCAGTCTAGGGAGAGTACATATGTAACAAACCTAGAGATAGTCAGGGAAGCTAAGGAAGTACTAGAGATCGTTCTCATAGAGGTGTGAATGGAACATGAAGAAGACAAATGTAGTGAAAATAGATTGGAGGAAATACTTGAAAAATTCTTTCAGACAATTCTAGAGAGCACATTAGCAGGGGAAATCAATGCAGAAGAGAAGCTACAGAAGATCGCACATGCAATGGATGGGTATAAGCAAGAGATAAGAGAATTGGTGGAGAAGATAACACCAACCACACCTTCATAGCTTAGAAAATAAAGAGAGTAGAAATCTAAAGAACAAACAGAGTAAATTGCACTAATAGTTAAGGAGATAGAAGAACTTTATGAAAAAACTGTGCAACTTTGGACAAGCTTGACAGAGGATGACAGGATCCAGTACTATGAGCAGAAAGAAGAGAATATGAAAGTTGCAATTCAAGATTTCAAGCAGTGGTAGAAGACAATTCCCATATTGAAGAGACTCTGAGACGTACGAGAAATGAAGAACTTACATATAGAAGTGACTAACATCTAAGAGGAAAGGAAAACTAGACAGGATTAGCTAGATCCCCTACAATTGAAAGCAAAAAAAATGATAATAGTGTTGGAAATGGAGAAAGCTAGAATGGAATAGACACACATAGAAAGAATACAAGTGTTGAAGGAAAAATTTACATCGGAGGTCAAGGATACCCTCATAGAGAAGAATGTGCAGATGAAGGAAAAAGAAGATGAACTAGCAAGGAAGTTCCATTAATTGTAGAGATTAGTTCAAGAGGCACTCACGACCTAAGTGACTCAAGGCGAGCCATAGGTTAGTGTTGGGGGCCTTTTCAAGCAGGATATTTTGGGAGTTAAACATAGTAAGAGAGTCAGAGTGGGACAAAGAGAAAAATTTACACCGAAAAAGAAGGAATACTAGCGTGACAGAGGGAAAAGGAAGAAGCGCGTTGAGAAAGAAGGAAATCAAATCAAGGATAAATACTAACTGTGTAGAAGGCAGCTGGAATGTGGGAAACTAGAGCACACTTAGGTTTAGGGTTTTGGATTCATAATGTAATGGTTTTAACCCATTTTGTAGTATAAATAATATGTATGAGGTATATTGAAGGATCATATTTTATCTATGTGTCTTGGAGAGCGAATTTTGTGTCCTTTTTAAGAGAGAGAGAGAGAGTGTGTCATACTTTTTGTTAGATTTTTTATTTTGATGATAGTTCTGGAGATCAAATGGAGTTAATGCTAAGATGTAACTGAGGGTCAAGTCACAAGATATGGAGATTAGTGCGATGTTGGTTAGCCTCACATATTATATGATGTAATTCATGCAACACTATTTTGATGAAGAAGAAGAAATAAGAAGAAGATCTTTGTGGACATAGCCTCGGGGGGGGGTGAACTATGGTAAAACCCTATGTTTCAATGTGCCCGAATTCTTTTCTTAATTCTACAATTATGTTTAAATGGTTAGATGAATGAATGGGTTTATTTGTAGTGTGCACTAGAATATGTATGCATAATGAATATTATGAATGAATGAAACAATATGTTTTATGAATGGTATGATAGAATGCATGTTTAAGTATAAATATATGTAAAATAACATCCCCAACCCCTTCCATGACTGCAGACTTATGCGTCCTGCAGTCACCCATAAACCATCTCGAGTGAGACTATGTTGTGCACTATGTGCATGGTGTAGCCTTCTGGTTTACCATAAGGATCGATGGTGAACGAGGATTTTTTGGAGAATTAAGATAGAAACCAGGTCAGCCCATACATCCAACAGGAACAAAGCAATAGGAAAGATGGAATCTATGTTTTACTCACCAGAAATGTGTCTCACGCATCATAACTATTTGGAGTGGAAGCCAACGATTATACTTATTCTTAGAGGTATAGGCTTATTCCAAATTACCATGGAAATGGAAGTAGAGCTTGATTTATCCAATGAGAAAAATTACTTTCTCAATAGACAAGATATGGCCATAGGATATATCTGCATGTTTGTTTCTCCTAAAATTTTCCATCACGTAGGTGATGAATCACAAGACTCAACTCCAAACGAATTGTGGAACAGATTGGAGGTTCTGTTCAGGAATTAGGAAGATTGTGAATATTGCATGAAAAAGGTTGACAAGATAGATCCAGTAGAAAATCCAGTGGAAGATCAATACTCTCAATTTGAAGAGCCTTCTACATGGGTATATGCACAACTTTTTGTTCCATTCATTGAAGATGATGTCTACTCCATTTCATATATATTTTATGAATCACATACAAAATATATCATCCATGCATATCAGAAGCCACATGAAGACACATTTTCATGCGGAATTCATGCATCTCAAGAGCCACATACAGAGACTCCCATGCATGCATCTCATGATCTAAAAAATGGGTCACGCACATCAGATTCAATTCTGACATTTTTTGAGCAGAATTTCAAGAAAAAAATGGATATTTGAATTCCTCTTGGAAAAATACCCAATTTCAAAAAGAAAAATCGTCCAAAATGGATTCGAGAAGTGAAGTTATGAGTTTTTTAACATCAACAAATTTTCAACATTTTTTCTAGGAACAGTCACACAATTTTCAAAGTTCCATCCAAACTTCACATAGTATGGGATTTTGATCATCTTCTTTACAATAAGACAAAGTGGATATATATGGAAATCTCACTGATGCATCTACTTCATCAAATCTATACAGACATCTACCTCTTCAACAAAATATTCACCAAGCATAGGCTTGCACATTTGCAGGGTCTCCTTGGAGTGAATAACATAGTTGCTTAGCAAGTTTCCCTTTTTTTAATCTTTTGATTCATTGTACTTTGGTGGGGGGGTTTCTTATAAGTTTTTCCCTCAATCCTCACTTTTTCATTGTTTCATTCTTAGATGCATTGTTCAATGGGTAACTAACATGGCCTTTGTTGTTGGGATCCATTCATCATGCACACCCTAATAGTGCTCAAGGGGGCATTGGAGATATTATACACTCACCTAGAATTATTTTCCTAAATTTGATAGTCCAATGTCGAGAAAACTTCCTTAGATGAGAATATTCTCTCTTAAGAATATTCCCCTATAAAATAGGATGTCCCTCTTCAATTTAGAGTCAATTACACTTAGTTAGACTAGTGGAAGTCATGCATGCATGCATGGAAACCTCAGTTTTATCACCAGTATTTGCATGTGTTTCTCTCACTTCCACATGTGTGACTAAATTAATTGATGATTGCATGGATCAATTAAATGGGATTTGGTGGCAATTCACTCCTGTGTATGTCAGTGAGTGTCTAGATATCTCTATATCACTACTATGTCACATTAGTTATGCATGTATCCTATATCTATTGTAAATTATTCACTCTTTGTGTGTGGAATACATATAATAGAAATTCTTTTATTATTTTATCCATTTTTGTCTCCTTTCTTCATTCACCATTACAAGTTGTGTATGTTTCATTGTTAACTAGATCTTCTATGAAGGTATCTCAGAAAATCTACAGTGGAAACATAAGTATAAACTTATAAAACCTTATTGTGAATTTTTTCAGCCAGTAACCTGGTTTTCAAGAAAATTCTGTGTCCATTTATGCCAGTCAATTGGTTTTCACAACTGGACTTATTTTATCTTTACTGTTTTATTTTTTTATTTATTCCTTAAATTATCCCAATCTACTTGAATAAAGACAAATTTATCTTCAAGTGTAAGAATATTTCCAATGGATCCATCTGCATAATAGAATTACAAGCATACTCATATTTAAACTTGAAAAATATACTTTAAGAGATACCAGAACGTGAGGACCAGTTGCTCTAATGGAGATGGTGACAAGAATTATTGAACAATGAAATGGTTAGGCATGATGATTTCTTGGAACCATAATTCAATGTAGTCTGTTCCTTCTCGGTTCTCTTCTTTAGTTGTCATTCCATGAATTTATCCAAAAGTGGCCTCATCAAACTTTTGAATGTACAAAGGGTTTGGGTCTGGTGACAAGGATGCAAGGAATTATTTGATTTTTGTCTTTAATGTCTTCTCCCCCTTGTATAATGGCCATGATTCTTTGAGCTCTACTTCATTCTGATAAGGATAAATAGAAGAAACTTCTAGGTCCCCATCCTGTGGACTATGTTCGTGGATATTTTGGTCTTATACAGTTTTTTGAGATGCAGACTCCTCCTTGGTGATGATTTTGAACTTCAAACAAGGATTCAAGAAGGTCCTTGTGGTGGAATGCCCTCCCCTACTCAACAATTTATTTTCCGGATATGGTGGGCTTGGAGAAATTTCAACAGGAGCAACAGTAATAGGAGTAACAACCTAAGCTTGAGTTGAGTTTTTTAGACTTGTGGGGTGGGTTGTATTAGTGGGATGTTTTTCAAATTGGTTTTAGGTTTGGGATATTTTTGGGGGTGAAACTCTCCTAGATCTTAGGTGTACATCATTACATTCAATAGGGGAGATGCGGTGGGTGGGGAAAATAAGTGTTTTTAGTTTGTTGAGCTTCTTTATTGTTTGGACTTGGGTTACGTTGTAGAGGTGGTTGAGGTCGTAGGGGAGGATTACTTGGTGAAGCATTTGAAGGGAGTTGCAGCCATTGTTGTTGTATGGGTAAATGAGTTTGCATTGGGAATTTTCCCCCTTGAAAAGGAGATCCTTTCCATACTTGAGACCATGGAAAGGCTTGATTAAATTGAGATGGCCACTGTGACCATGGTGTGGAATACTAAATCTGCGAAGAACTATGAAACTACCATGGAGTTACAGGGTATTGAATTTTCTATGGAACTTGTTGAGGATTATACATGTTATTCCAAGTATTGAAAAGTGAGGAGGGATCTTGATTTATACCCAAAGGGAAGGCTTTACATGGCATCTTAGAAGAAATGAAATAGGCTTGTTCAACCTCCTTGTTGTTTCTTGGAACAGTGCTTTCAATCCTAGAAGTGATGGGTGTAAGTTTTAAACCTGTGAAGTAAAGAAATGCATATAGATTCTTAAGAAAAATAGAATTTAATCAATGGCTCATACACATAGTACACAGAGATTTATACCGTAAGCCCTCAACCGAGGAAAACTTCTCGTATATTTATTATATCAAATTTTACCATTCACCATACAATATATACAATGTTTTTAGGTATTTCGTAGATACCAAAACCCTAATCCCTTAATCCGAGATTAATTTAGAAAACCGCTAAAAATAACAGAAAACCACCCAAAACAATTTTTTTGGGGCGTTGCCCCAAATGTTGCCCATAACCAGGGGGGCATACCTG
>JZKD02S1728734.1:1106487-1125275 GCA_000966675.3 Picea glauca
ACGAGAGAACCATTATTGGGGGGGAAATCATCATCTCGACCATGAATCTATGACCATTTATTTGCACATTCATCGATCTATCCTCGTAATTTCCTATCACTGTACATGAACCTGTTTTCATGGCCATTTTTTTGGTTGGTGTACCTATCAGCTTGGGAGCAGTATTGAAGAGGCGGGTTGTCAGGCCCATGAGAAATTCTCTGAGTGAGAGAATTTTTGGGGATCGATTTCCTAAAGGTGCCAAACTATAGCTACAGTGCTCTGAGACTTTCGGTCTGGCCTGTTGTTGAAGCCCTGGAAGGAAAGTGGGGTAGCCGAAGGACTGTTGAGTAGAGAAGGGATACATTTCCTTGGGTGGGATAGTCATGTGGGGAATGAGAGGTTGTAGGATGTCGGTTGAGTGAGTACCTGAGATGGAGTCTTTCCTGTTGACCGTGAACCCTTAGCCTGGTTAGGAACCCCTTACCTAGGTGGAGTCTAGTTTCAGCTCGGGGGTGACTCACTGTTGAGAGTGATAAACAATGTAGTCTAAGGCTGGGAGGTTTGTGGATGGTCTGAATGCAGTTGGTGACATTCTTACCAATATAAGTATCGATTATGTGATGAATTTACATGCTACATTGTCATTTATGTGTTAATTTATGGGTTTTATGGCATGTGTGAGCATATATTTCTATATGTTTTAGGGTATACCCCTATGTACATTGCATGTCAGTGATTACTGTTATTACAACCTGAAAATTGTACATTTATAGAATGCAACTATTTGTTTATGTTTTATATGTGAAGCTTCCACTAGAGAGTTTTATTTATATGTTTAATTTCATGCAGTTCAATATGTATGTATGCCTGTGTGTGTATATACATATTAAAAAAAAAGAAAAATTGTGTGACATACCTCAGTTGAATACTAGGTTGTTACCTTATGTTGTCAGAGCTAATTTAAGCATCTGAGTAGTGACGTTCCCCGGCCTGTTGGTGGCCAGGGAGGTACGTTACAGTATGGTATTAGAGCATTAGTTTTCAACACTGAGCCTGAATGAGCCAAACAATTCAAATGGATACAAGATTACAGTATGGTATCGATTATAGTATGGTATACAATATATTTGTGTTCATGGAAAAATGAACTACCGCGCGGGAGAATAATATGTAGGGATGTGCACGCTAAATTTAGCATTGCGCAGAGTGCATACACATAGTAAGGGTGCATGTGGTGTGCACGGTATGGTAAGGCACAGTGAAGTTTGATCGATGCGAACACAGTTTGAGTATGAGTTGTATCACTACAGTGCAGGCAAGGGTGCGCGCAGGTGATTGTGTGCGGTAGCAACAGAGTATTCAATGGGGCATATAGAGTATTGCACGTGGTAAGGCATATAGAACCTTAGCATGGTGCAATGCATAGAGCGAAATGCATGTGGAATATCCGAGTGCGATACAGAAACAATGCACAGTGGATATTGGTGCAAAACGTAGAAGTAGTACACGCAAGTTATTGGCGCGACAAAGAGGAAAGGTATAGCAGATACAGGTGTGCGGAAGCATGAAATTACCTTATAAAGTCACTTTGCATGATAAATAAAGGTACACAAGTTGAATTTTATGTGCACAAAATCATTTGAAAGGCTAATTAAGACGACGAACCTGAGTTTAATATAAAATTTACATAGCATTCAAAGAAAGATGAATACACAACTGCATTGAAGTATTATTTAAAATGAGTCAAGCGAGTGAGATGAATTCTGAGTTTTATTCAGACAGTTAAAAGTGAAATATAAGTTACAAGAAGACATTTAATATTAAAGGAAACAAGATTCATATCACCATTAGTTGGAATCTTGTCCTAAGCAGTACAAAATCCGCTACTGCACTTATATATTCATTTAAAATCTGAAATTACAAAAGGGGATGATTCAAAATAGCAGTTTCTGTATTTAAAGAGACCGTACAAGAACAGGTCTATCATCTCCATAGGTTCCTTACCTCTACTACCATATGTCCAAAAATCTCTGAAATATACTCAATTGTATTTGAGGGCTCATTTTAGCTTAGCTAGATCCTCCTTAAAAGAATCTAACCAGACCAGTTCATTCTCTCCAACACTTTTATCTACTTTAGCGACAGGTTCTTTCTTCTATCGTTTGCTTTGTTTCTTCCTAACAGTTGGTCTGTTGATAACCAGATATCTCATGATTGGATTTAGCCTGATTTCCAATCTAGAATCAGTAGCAGGTACTGTGTGAAATTTAGTCTCTAGTATTTGTGTGACTACCTTTTCCTTCTTACTCACAAGAAAATTTAGCATGTTGCTCAAATCACCAATCTCATTGAATTTAACTGGGTCCATATACCTCAGTTGTGTGGGCACCGAAATACTTTTGCAGAGATGAGAAGCTCGAACCAGTTTGGAGACTGCTCGTTGATGGATACGATGATGCTTCCATACCTGAGAGTTGGTTATTATAGAGACTCAATCATGAATCACTAGAAGAATTGCGCACAAGTACGATGGGTGCCATGCTCGGCTAATCCATTTAAAATGATTAAAATTTTTGAGTTCGTTACATGGCGGCGTTCACCTAACTTCAAACGGTTGTGATGTATTGATCGAATGAGACGAAGTGATCTGACTATCCGTCACCCATCCCACAAATGGTGGATTTGACATATTGGAGCATGTGACATCAGAACTTATGCAAAATTGGTTTCGACAAACCGCCTTTTGCCCAATGTATCTCTGCGCGATGATGTAGTTCTTGCTAAGTTCTCAAAACTTGGGTATTGTCTAAGAATCATCATGGTGGCAACACCAAGAAATCAGAGAAGATAATTTTGATATATTTATTGAGCCGAAATAGTTCATATTTCTCATGGATTGTTGATTTAGTTAACCTAATAAGTTTTAATGGCTGCACATTTTGCAGAATTAACAACAACTAGATCAGATCAGATCAGTATCGAATCCATAGGAATGGAAGAGACATGGAGAAATTACAGTCAACAAGATGAAAGCATAGGGATGAATGCCCATTTGGACATTGAAGGAACAAACTCCAATGGACATGGAGAGGAAAGGGATGAAAACCTAAATATGGTAGAGACCATTAAAAATTTGCAAAAGGATGTCCAAAGCCATAAAGATGATAACGAAAGGCTTATGAGAGAAAAAGAGCATCAGGATGACTTCAACATGAAGTTATTGCAAAGTCTGAACAAAATAGAAAAGAAATTGGAAAAAGAAAGTGACTCAAGAAAATCTGGAAGTCACAAACCTTCGGATGAAAAAAAAAATCAGGAAATGTTAGCGGACACCACCATCACTCCCCGAAGCATTCCAATAAAAGAGAAGGTAGTAGCACAAGTCCATCCCCTGTCAGACAACGTAAGAGGTATGGGGTGGATGAACTATGAGGAGAAATGAACAAAATCAAACATCCTACATTTGATGGTGAGCATAAGAAGGATGAAGATGCAAAAACATGGTTGTTGGGCATGAGAAAGTATTTTCAATTACACAATTATTCTTTTCATGTAGAGGGTAGAATTTCCATCTATCAACTCAAAGGAAAGGCATCCATGTGGTGGGATCAGCTTGTGCAGGTACAACACATTAAAGAGAAGAGCATTACTTGGAGGGAATTTAAGAGGTATTTTGAGAAGAAATACTTGACTAAGAGATATTATGACAAGAAAATGAAAGCGTTATTTGAACTCAAGCTTGGAAGCATGACCATAGATGAATATGAAAGAAGATTCCTAGAACTGTTGAAGTACGTCTCCTTCATTAAGGATGAGACAGTTAAAATTCAAAGGTATTTGAGTGGATTGCCAGCATTCGTCAGTGACAAAATACAGTATGATGATCCCAAGACATTGGAAGAGACCATAAGGCGAGCTAAATTTTTATATGATCAGCAGAAAGCAAGGCCAACTTTCCAAAAATCTTGGGAAGACAAAAATAAATTCAAGGTGGATCAGAGGAAGAAAGGATTTAAACCACCATTCTTCAGAAATAGTCTACAAGGACCACAAACTCCTAAAGAGCCCAAAACGATAGAGGCAGAAGGCCAAAAGCTAAGGCAACCACCTTTTCAATGTTGGGGTTGTAAAGGAGATCATAGATTCAAAGATTGTCCTCACAGAGGTGAAAAAGGAAGGATTGTTTATAATGTACAGCAAGCTGAAACAGTGGGGGACATGGGCAGAAATGTGCCAAGGATCTATGCAGCCCTGGATAACAAGAAAGAAGAATATTAGTCACACATGATTGAAGTGTAAGGTATGATTAACATTCAAACCATTGCTATTTTAATTGATTCAGGAGCTAGTCATAGTTATATAGATCCTAAGATGGTAGAAATTTTTCAATTGCCAAGAAACAAGCATGGAAAATCTTGGTTGGTACAGTTGGCTATAGGAGCCAAAATAAAGGTTAATGATATGGTTAAGTCATGTCTTATGAACATGAATGGACGGATCACCAAAGAATATTTGAACATATTACCTTTATGTTCCTATGCCTGTCTAATTGGGATGGATTGGTTGGACCCACATCATGCTCTATTGGATTGTCCTAACAAAGAATTCACTTGCTTGGATGAAGAAGGGAACCAAAGGTAAGTGCAGGGAATTCCCAGGGCAGTAACCATTGGAGAAATTTTAGCATTGCAGCTGAAGAAATGTTATAGAAGAGGATGTCAAATATTTGCAGTTCATATGGAGGAGACACCTAAAGACAAGGTGCAAAATTTGGAGGATTATGCAGTCCTGAAAGAGTTTGAAGATGTATTCAAGGAGGTACCAGGACTACCCCCAAAGAGAGACATTGATTTTTCTATAAATATGACACCAGGAGCAGCTCCCATGTCAAAGACACCTTACAGAATGAGTACGCCAGAATTGAAAGAGTTGCAAATGCAACTTGAAGAACTTTTGAAGAAGGGGTATATACGTCCAAGTGTGTCACCTTGGGGTGCCCCGGTCTTGTTTGTGAAAAAGAAAGATGGAACGTTAAGTTTGTGCAAAGATATTTTCAAATATAGATTTCAGATCGGGGTACCATCAGGTAAGAATTAAAGAAGAAGATATCAACAAGACCACCTTCAAGACAAGGTATGGTCATTATGAGTTCACAGTGGTGCCATTTGGGTTGTCAAATGCACTAGCTATTTTCATGTGCTTAATGAATGGTGTTTTCCGAGAATATTTAGACAAGTTTTTCATTGTCTTTCTAGATGAAATTCTTATATACTCTAAGTTAGAGAAAGAGCATGAACATCATTTGAAGTTGGTTTTGCAAGTATTAAGGGAGCATCTGTTGTATGCCAAATTGAGCAAGTGCTCATTTTATCAGAAACAAATTCATTATTTGGGGCATATCATCTCAGAAAATGGGATAGCAGTGGACCCTGAGAAGATAGAAGACATTAGAGAATGGTCAGCACCAAAGAATGTGACAGAGGTCAGATCATTCATGGGCCTTGTAGGTTACTACAAGAGATTCATTGGAGGATTATCAAAGATAGCACACCCAATCACTTCCTTGCAAAGAAAGGGTATGAAGTTTCAGTGGACGTCGGACTGTGAAAGGAGTTTCCAACATTTGAAACAATTATTGACAAGTGCTCCAATACTAAGGATTGCAGACCCAAATGAAGTTTTCATTGTATGCACAGATGCATGTAATGAAGGACTTGGTGGAGTCCTCGGTCAAAATGTATTCGTGATATGTTATGAATCAAGGAAGTTGAAAGAGAATGAAAGAAACTATGCCACTCATGATTTGGAGTTGGTAGCCATAGTACATGCCCTAAGGAAATGGAGACACTACCTCATGGGAAAAAGGTTTGAGCTAAGAACAGACCACAATGGTTTGAAATATTTATTTGATCATCCAAATCTAAATGCTAGGCAAACTAGATGGTTAGAATTTCTAAGCGAATATAACTTTGATATAAATCATATCAAAGGGAAAGAAAATAAAGTGGTTGATGCACTCAGTAGGAGGGTGCATGAACTACGTGCTACAACCATCAACATGTATTGGACTGATGTTAAAAAAAAAATTCTGGGAGCTGCAAATACATACCTGCAATAGAAATAATTGATAGAAAAATTATAGCAAGGTAAGACACCACAATAGATGGATATTTATAAGTTGGGAGTAGATGGAATATTATTGCACAAGAATAGAATTTTCGTACCAAATGTCCAGGACTTGAAATGTATAATTTTGCATGAGATGCATAATGTTCCTTATGTAGGGCACCCTGGATATCAAAAAAATATAGCAGTGGTTAAGAGACAATATTTTTGCCTAGGCGTGAAGAGAGAGATAGCAGAATACAACACAAGATGTATGGAATGCCAGAAAGTTAAAGTATAACATAGGCACCCAACAAGATTGTTGCAACCTTTGCGCATTCCTAAATGGAAATGGGAAGTGGTGACAATGGATTTTATTACAGGATTGCCCAGAAAAGGCAAGCTACATGATTCGATTATGCTGGTGGTGGAAAATCTTACAAAAGATACCCATTTTATTCCACTAAAAACTACTCACAAGGAAACAGATGTTTCTGATATTTTCATGAAGGAAGTGGCACGATTGCACAGAATTCCTAAAATGATTGTGTCTAATAGAGACCCGAAATTCACCTCAAATTTCTGGGAAGGATTTCTCAAAGTATTTGGGATGAATCTGAACTTTAGTACAGCTTACCATCCTAAGTTTGATGGACAAACAGAGAGGGTGAATAGAGTGATAGAAGATATGTTGAGAATGTATGTGATGGATAAACCATCCAAATGGGAAGACTACCTACATTTAGTAGAATTCACTTACAACAATGGGTATCAGACATCATTGAAGATGATCCCATTTGAAGAACTTTATGGAAGAAGGTGCAATACTCCAATGAGCTGGGATAACCCAGTTGATAGAACGGTAGTCGATCCAGAGTTTCTCAAGGAGATGGAAGACCAAATGTTAAAAATTAAGAAGAATTTGAAAGCTGCCCAAGACAGACAGAAAATTTATGCTGATAAAAACAGAATCCAAAGAGAATTCAAAGTGGGTGATCATGTTTTCCTGAAGGTGAAAGATAACAGGAGTTCCCTGAAGCTAGGAAGTTGGGCCAAGTTGGCAGCTAGATTTTGTTGACCATTTGAAATCCTAGAGAGGATTGGTCCAATTGCTTATATGATTGCGTTGCCTACATCTATGTCTGTTCATAATGTATTCCATGTATCATTTCTAAAGAAATACATACCTGATGCTAATCATGTTGTTGATTGGAATGTTATTCAGGTGGAGCAAGAAGGTGCTTTCCAAGTGCATCTGGTGCGCATTTTGGACCAGAAAATCAAACAACTCCAGAATCAAGCCATAGGGCTCGTAAAAGTCAAATGGACCTGGTACAGACCTGAAGACACTACTTGGGAGAATGAGGATGCAATGTGGGCAGAATACCCGCATCTTTTTGAAAAAATTTGAAAATTTTGTTGTATATGGGTACATGATGCACTGAGGACAGTGCATAAATAAGGGGAGAGGATTGTAATATCCCTCAGTCAAACCCAAATACAAGTGTAATCCAAGTATATTTAAGCTAGTGAGTTGTTTATACATCATTTTTGTAATACACCTTTCATGGCATGGTGCGCGCATATACTGTGCAGTAGAGTGATGTAGTGTGCACATTTCTGGATACCGCGTGCAGTAACTAAAGTGTGTGCAACCTTAAGAACAACGGATACCACACGTAGTAACTAATGTGTGTGAAATATTAAGGTCAACGAACCTTTATGTATATGATATGCATTATAGGCTGGTGAGCCAGTATTATAAGCCGAAATGCTTTTGTTTTAAAATTAGTCTAGAGCACCTAGATGTTAAAGGCCAGCATGCATATTTTTTATATGTCTCATGATTAATATAAAATACATCACTGTGCACAGACCGACCACGATAAAAGAGAAGGGGGACTATATTCCACTATTTAGGGAAAGGGAGGGCCAAAATCTAAGGAAAGGGATAAGCGAGAGAGCTTAAGACAAAGAGGAATTAATATTTCTTAGAACATAAAGTATGGATAATTATTTTATCCTAAGTCCTAAAGAAGGGGAAAATTGTATCAAAGAAGCTTCCAACATGACAAGTGTCAAGTTGGAGACATGCATACTTATTGCCGAGACTTATTGCCTTTGGGGGGGATCTTACCATTTTTTCTTCGACCAGAGAACCATTATTGGGGGGGGGATCTTACCATTTTTGCTTCAACGAGAGAACCATTACTAGGGGGGACCTTACCATTTTTTCTTCAACGAGAGAACCATTATTGGGGGGGAAATCATCATCTCGACCATGAATCCATGACCATTTCTTTTCACATTCATTGAGCTATCCTCATACTTTCCTATCACTGTACATGAACCTATTTTCGTAGCCATTTTTTCGGTTAGTGTACCTGTCATCTAGGGAGTGGGATTGAAGAGGCGGGTTGTCAGGCCCATGAGAAATTCTCTGAGTGAGAGAATTGTTGGGGATTGATTTCCTAAAGGTGCTAAACTACAGCTACAGTGCTCTGAGACTTCCGGTCCGGCCTATTGCTGAAGCCCTGAAAGGGAAGTGGGGCAGCCAAAGGACTGTTGAGCAGAGAAGGGGCACACTTCCTTGGGTGGGAAAATCATGTGGGGAATGAGAGGTTGTAGTTTGTCAGTTGAGTGAGCACCTGAGATGGAGTCTTTCATGTTGATCGTGATTACCAACAACATTTCATAAACATACAACACTACATAAATGAAGTGATTACCAACCTGCTTGGAATATACACAGTGATCAACCCTGCTTCTAACAAATCCCAATCCAAGGATGTATGTGTCAAAACTTTAGTACCAAATCCTAGGTGATTTATTTAGACCATATAGTGACTTCTTTAGCTTACAAACCAGCTCTTTCTTTCCCTTCACTACAAAGCCTTCTGGCTGCTTCATGTAGATTTATTCTTTCAGATCCCCATGTAGGAATGATGTATTCACATCCATCTATTCCACTTCAAGATCAAAAGAAACAACAATATATAAAATAAATCTAATAGAAGTTAACTTAGCAACAGGAGAAAAAATATCACCAAAGTCAATTCCATCTACCTGGGAATAACCTTTTGCTACTAACCAAGCTTTGTATTTCTCCACTTTTCCTTCTACATTAAACTTCTTCTTAAACAAACTTTTTCTACCAACAAGTTTTCTTCCAGCTGGTAACTCAACTATATCCCATGCCTCATTCTTATCCAAGGCATTTGTTTCTTCAACCATGGCCTTCTTCCATAGTTTAATATCCTTTGAATTCACTGCTTCCAAGACAATCATGGGATCATCATCAGTAATAGATAAAGAAAAATTGGAACGGAAATCAAGTGGATTATACCTTTCTGGTTTCCTTATATCTCTCACTAATATCCTCAATACTGGGGTATGAGGTTCTTCTTCTTATTCTTCTTCCTCTTCTTCCTCTTCTTCAGATGATTCAGATTTTGCATCATCTAACTCAAGCTCTATTTTATCAGGTTCACCTTGCGTTTGTAGGAATTCCTATTTGGACACATCTTTTACGTCTCTGAAAACATCTCAATTGTAAACAATCTTCTTGGTTTCTGGGTTCCAAATCTTATAACCTTTCACACCATATTTATAACCAATAAAGATACACTTTTTCAACCTTTTAATCCAACTTACTCTTATTTTCCTTTGGAACATATACATAAGAATCACAACCAAACACTCTAAGATGTTGAAGAGAGGGTTTCTTTCCAGACCATACCTTGTGTGGAGTTTTATCATCCAACACTGATGAAGGTGATCGATTGACCAGGTAACATGTTGTACCCATTGCCTCTGCCCAGAATTCCTGTCCTAAATCGACACCGCTGAGCATGCTCCTTGATTTTTCCATCACTGTCATGTTCATCCTTTCTGCAACTCCATTCTGCTGAGGAGTGTATGTAGTATTCTTCTGCCTTGCTATACCACACTTCTTACATAATTCTTCGAATTCATTTCCACATAATTCTCCACCATTATCTGTTCTCAATACCTTTATTTTCTTCTCTGTTTGGTTTTCTACCAGAGCCTTAAACTCTTTAAATTTATCAAATACCTCAGATTTTTTTCTAAGAAAATAAATACATGTGTTCCTTGAGAAATCATCTATGAATGAAACATAATACACAGATTTACCTAGGGATGGAATAGGAACAGGTCCAAACACATCACTGTGTATCAACTCTAATATCCCCTTTGCTCTTATAGAACGAGATGGGAATATTAATCAATTATATTTACCATATATGTAATGTTCAAAGAAATCAAAATCCAGAGTGAAATTAGACATACCTTCAACCATACCTTTATCGTGTAGTGTTCAAAGGCCCTTTTCTCCAATATTACCTAGTCTTTGATGCCACAACATGCTCTTCTTTTCAGGGACAATATTGGTCTTTCCTCCTTCATCTCTCTGCTCAGCGACAACAGAACTGTTACACCCATTATTATAAGTGATTCCCAACAACTTGTACATAGTTCCACATCGAAATCCCCTCATCAACACCATTTCTCCTCGTACCATCTTGCAAGTTCCCTTTCTCAATATAGTATCCACTCCTGCATCATCCAACTTGCTTACAGATATTAGGCTCCTGGCTAGTTTTGGAATGTGCAGAACCCCAGGGAGAGTTCTAATCGTTTCATATTTTAGCAACAACTTAACCCTCCCATGTCCCATGATTCTAGCTGTCAATTCATCTCCTAGGAATACATCACCACCATCATATTTTTCATTTTCAGAGAACCACTCCCTGTGAGGAGTCATATGGTCTGACACACCTAAGTCGATCAACCATACATCACGGTCTTCATGTGTACTTGCAGATGCCAGGTAAACATCACCTCCTTCTTCAGTAGAGGTTTTTGCCTCTGTGGAAGAGGTACTATTAGATCCCTTTGGTTTATCAACCTTCTTAGACTTGCAATCTTTCTTATAATGCCCTGTTTTACCACACTTCCAGCATTTCCTCAAATATTTTCCTAGAGACTTATATCTACCTATAGATTTAGATCTCCCCCCCAAAGACTTACCAAGATTCTTGTCTTGGGTACAACCTCTTACAAATAAAGCATCTGTGTTATGATTATCCATGCTTTTTCGCCTCATCTCTTCAGATAATAAGGATAACACTACATCCTCATACTTCAATGTAGATTGAGTGGTACTATGAATTGCTACAAACAGATTATCCCAAGATTCTGGAAAAGAACATAACAAAGTAATACACTTATCTTCTTCTGCAATCATAATATTAACAGAGACAAGTTGACTTACCAGAGTATTAAAGGCATTTATGTGTTCGGTCACAGAATCTCCATCTTCCATCCTATGATGATACAACTTCTTTCGAAGAAACAAATTGTTTACCAGGGACTTTGATTGATACAAATTCCATAACTTATTCCATAGTTCCTTGGCTGTAGATTCTCCTGAGACATTCAACAACACCGAATATGCCAGGCAGAGTCGAATAGTACTCCTTTCTTTTTTGTCCAACTTCTCCCAATATTCCTTTGACATACCAGTAGGTGGTGTACTAGTAGGTTGTGTACCACTCATCTGTGTGCCAGTAGGTTGCATACTAGTAGGTTGTGTACCAAGATCCACAATGATCCATTGTTCTTTGTCTACAAGAAGGTCCTCCATCTTGATCTTCCATAGCTCAAAGTTTTTACCGTTGAACTTATCTATCTTGATTCTATAATATCTCGTCATTCCTCTTTATACACTTGAATAACCATTGCAAAATCTCCCACTAAACCAAATTTTATCACAGACCCAACATAAACTTGATCTATCAAGACCGAGCCAAACCCTCAGCAACAAAGGTGTCCCTTTGAAGCCAAAAACGAGTTATGATACCACATGTAAGTTTTAAACCTGTGAAGTAAATAAATTCATATAGATTCTTAAGAAAAACATAATTTAATCAATGGCTCATACAAATAGTACACAGAGATTTATACCGGAAATGCTCAGTCGGGGAAAACCTCTCTTATATTCATTATATCAAATTTCACCATTCACCATACAATATATACAATTTTTTTAGGTATTTTGTGGATACCAAAACCCTAATCCCTTAATCTGAGATTAATTTAGAAAACCACTAAAAATAGAAAAACTGCCCAAAAAAATTAATTTTGGGGTGTTGCCCCGAACGCTGCGCATAACCAGGGGGGGCCATACCCAGACCCCCCTAGGAAGCACCTGGTGCGCACGACACAAAGAGAACTACTAGAGGTATCGTCAGACGCAGTTGTCGAATCTGACACTCCCACACACACACACACATTCAAAGAATATAACACATACCCAACAATGGGAAGAGTGTTGTAGAGTGGTCCTACTCATAAATGTAAAAGACTTCAATGTTGTTGAGAGGGACTTTTTAAAATGGTGCTTCTATCTACACTTTGAGAAGAATATTGATAATTCTTTCTTGGCTTCTTCATGCTTCTGCTTTTCCTGCAAAACATCCAATTGTGAAGAAAAAGATCTAATAATATCAATTTTAAAATTTTCAAACAAATTACCAATTTTAGATCTTGTCACTTCATCATTGGTCGATTTCAAAATTATAGAATTCTATAAGTTATATTGGAAGTGTTCAATGAATTCTTTCAAAATCTCTTCCTCCTCGCCCCCTTCTACCTGCATGATTAGTGTTTTCGGGTTTTTTGGATGAACTATTAAATCTACCTTGTTTCTCTCTAACTCTATGCATAGAAAAAAATTATATAAATTGTTGAAAACAAGTCATATCACTCAATCTATTGAAATGAAAATCCACAAAACTAAACAAATACTATTTTTTTGATGGTAACCCAACAACGGTGCAAAAAATGAAAATATTTTCATTTAATTCCTAATTAACTTAGTGAAAAACTGAATATCTATGCATTTAATTATAAATTCGGGGTTGTAACTTACTTATGAACTATCATTCACCGTGTTGAAACCTGGGTCTACACCCCTACCCTTTTCCTCCTTTACCTTATACATCCATCAAAGGTCTGATTTTTGTTTTGTGTTTGCTAAGTTTATTCTCCATGATTTAATGACTCAGTTTCAATGGCCCCTACCAGTATTTACTTGCTCTGCATCATTGTATTGCTTTCTTGAAAGGTGATTACATGTTCTAGTTTGAGTTTGAAACATATATCATCATGTTTACCATTGATTGAGAATGCAGCAGGTCAACCAAGCCCTTTATATTCACAGGAAACATCCAAAAAGAAAGACACAACAATCCATAGAAGTGGATTTCAGGATTAGGTTGTGAGTAACAGACAAATTAATTTTTTTGACGATCGAGATCCAATAGTCAATTAAGATCAATGGCTCTTGTGCATTGAGAGTTTAAAAACCATGAAAGGTTTTAACCACAAATAAATATGACGTTTCACTCCGGGACTTCAGCGTCCAGGAGTCCAAGCTTGTTATTTTTTTCAATCCTATAAATCCTCGAACATCGAATTTATGAAGTGGCTTATCCTCATTAATTTCCTTCATTAAAGTATTCTTTAAATGATACCAAATGAAGAAAATTCCATTTTACAGGTGAAGCTATATATTTTCAAGTCTCAAATAAATTTATAATCGAGTCAGTCTACAAGATCATATTACTCATCAGGAAGCATATCATATTCAAAGTAACATGAGGTAGTTTGTGGGTATGACATGAGGGTGAGGGGAAATTGCACTTCAGACTGTAGAAGAAATATCAAATACTCTAGAAGAAGCACCAAAAGACTTGTTTCTTTCTAAAGGAGATAATTTGAAGGAGTGCTTGAAGAAGCTTCCAACAAACCCATTTATCTCCCAGTGGCCTCCAACAATGCACATGGATACCAGTACTCGATATAGAGTTCAGTTTACTCTAGCATATGCATCGGTCTAGTTTATTTCTAGTAGCAATTTATAGTTTTTTAATTGCGAGACTCTTTTAGATTAAGGCATAATAAGTGTTCATTTATGTGTGATATGAACCAATCCTTTTTTATTAATTCAATATCGAAGTATCCATTAATATACTCTAGTAGTATTTAGTTAAGTCAATAATTTTTTCTCTAACTAATAGTGTAGAGTTAAGCCTCGGTTCCAGATGGACAAGAGCCTCTACAAATTTGATAAATATGCAATCTTTGTATGTTTTGAGGGTTCGGTTTTTGGCAAAAGAATATCAATACATAAAACTAGTTGAACTTGTTTTATGCATGGATTAAATCTCTCTACCTGGTGAATATACTCTTGATGATAGTGTTTTTTTCAAAATATACATGTGTTTTTATCTTATCTTGAATGAAATTTTTTATTTGTGAGAAGTACATTTCATTTCCTTCAGCTATTGTATAACTTGTCTTTACTAATGTGCAATCTGTGAAACAAAAAATTCTTTGGTGAAGATTTGTTTCCATTGTAATCTGTGGGAGTAATTGTGTTTTTTATACATGTTTAATGTCTTGACATTATATTTTAAGTATTAAACTTCTTGCAGTGGAGTATTCATTGAATGGTTTGTTGTTTCCATGTGTTCTATCCTCTATTACCTCACTTTCCTGTCATTTTTGTGCCACCATCCAAGGCGAACCCTCATATATATCATTTTTCCAACCCAACCATGTTATTGTCTCGATATACCAACCCTCCAACTGACCAACAAAATCAAACAACCAAAAAACCAACCATTCTAAAACCTGAGGTGGCCTAGCTCTTCCCTTTAGCAGTCAAGTGAAGACTTTAGGACCAACATCTTATGGTGTCGTTTCCATGGAATGGAGTAATGAAATATATTTCCCTGAGAGAATGAAAATGATCAAATCTGACCTTTGATGGTGAACAAATATCAGACACATTCAAATTGGCATCTTTCATCTGGAACCTCCATTGATTAAAATTCACAAAGGAAATATTGGCTCCCAGAAAAGGACTCAATATATCCAAATATGAGCACATCAAATCCACTAAGGCTCATCCCAACCCTAATAAGGAAACAATAGTCTTTGATTGAGAAATAAAACTAAGGAAATACACCTTATCTCAGAGATATACCTCATCCCTCAAGGGTAAAGTTGCACCCAAAGAGTCCACTTTTCTTCATTATCACAAGCAACTTGAATTTTCCATCCCTGAGAATCACAATTCCAAGGAACCTTAGACACCTTCAACTCCTTCCTCTACTTCATCATCCAGTCTAGCATCCACCCCTACATCTCCAATCAATCTTCAGATCCCTATTTCCCAAACAATGGTTGTTAACATGAAAGATGTCATAATTTCTTCTAGATATGCACCCCTAGTTTTTCCTATAGGATTACATGCACTCCCAACCACATATTACATGAAATATTTTCCAAGATATGATGGGGAAGGGGATGTCACAACTGAGGAACATATTGTATCCTTCTAAAACTTTGCAGACAACTTTAGCATTGACTATGTAGATGTGTGGATGAGGTTGTTTGTAAAAAACCTTGGTGGGGAAGTTAGGAAATGGTTTCAGGATCTCCCTCTACCCTCCATTACAGATATTGATGCACTATATGAATTCTTCATAAAGAAATGGGGAGATAGAAGATATTATATGTATTACATCACTAAGTTTTGGGCCCTTAAGAGAAAGAATGGTGAGTCTATTTCAGACTTTACCAAGAGATTCAATAAGATGTATGGTAGGATTCTAGATGATATCAAACCAACCAAAAATTCTGCCAAGATCACTTATGCTAATGCATTTGATGTAGAATTTTCCCATCTATTGAGGGAAACAAGATCCACCACCTTGTTGTCCATGCAATATGAAACCATTGAGGTTGAATCTAACATCTTGGCATCGGACAAGTTAAAGACTAGATATGATAAAGACAAGAAGAAACAAAGAGAGGAGTTTGTTGCCTCCTCTAACCCAACCACATATGATCCTAAAATAAATGAAATGACCAAAAATTTGAAGGATTTGACATCTGAAATAGCTAACCTAAAATGGGAATCTAAACAACCAAATAGATCTTTTCAAGGGGTTGGGAACATAAATCCAAACCAGTTTAGAAGGCCGAATGATGCCCCTCAGATAATGCAGAGAGAGAGGAGGAATGTTGATGACCAAAGAGCAGTACCTCCTTTCCAAAAAAATCATATTGAGGAGATCCATGTAGATAGTGATGTTGCGGATGATGTTGTTGTACTTTTCCATGAAACATATTTTTACACCAATCACTTAATGCAGCAAGATTATGAGATAGCACAACTGTCAAATCAGTTTGATATTGAGATAGGGGAAGAGGGATTTACTCAAGGTCATCCCCAAAATAAATATTACTTGAGGCATAGAACAAGAACTCCTAAATCCACCACCTCTGATCAGAACATAAAAACAAAGTTCCTCCCAAGCCAAATCCAAGCAAGGGAGAATTGGCTAAAGATCACCAACCTCCTCCATTTAAAATTGTTGTCCCTGAAGTAAAGGAAGTTGATAGGACAAAATCATATTTTATCCTAGAGCATGAGTTGAGAAAGATAAAGATCCATGTACCCTTGTCATAATTGTTAAAAAATGAGCCTTTCAAAAAATCCATTATGAAGGTTTTGTAACCACCTACTTATGTGGTAACTTCTGATGTAATTAGTCTGCAGGATGAAACCCATCCATTACAGTGAGACCAAATATCAAGGATGGATCTGATTCCTCTCCACCCTTATACATATCTTTAAATGTCCATGACAAGATCCTACATAACTATCTCATGGACTCGGGGGGCTCACACAATGTCATGCCTAAAGTTGTTATGGAGGAACTAGGTCTAGAGATTGCTGAGCCCTACCAAGACCTTTACTCCTTTGACTCCAAAAAACTCAAATGTTTGGGATTAATAAAAGATCTAGTGGTTTCTTTGGCACAGTTACCCATGAAGAGTGTAGTGATGGACATCGTTGTGGCTGACATTTCCCCCAAGTTTGGTATGCTTTTTTCTAGGGAGTGGGCCAAGAAGGTTGGGGGATCATTACAAATGGACCTCACATATGCCACCATTATTATTTTTGAGGGAGAACATAGGAGGCTATATAGGGAGGTCAGGTTGGCATATATTGTCAATGAGCATGATAATCCAAGAAATCATCTAGTTTATGTTGTTGAGGATGAGATCAGGTCATCTGTTTTTCATTTAAATAATGAGAAACCATAAATTACAGTCAGCAAATGAAAAAATCATTCACTGACAGATCAACAAAACAAAGTGTGGAGGATGTATTTCGATGGCTCTTCATAAAAGGAAGGTTTTGGGGCTGGTATAGTCCTCATTTACCCTGCACAGGAGGTTATAACGCTCTCTTATAAGCTGTAATTCAAGACTACTAACAATATAACTGAGTATGAAGCTATGGTGATTGGATTGAGGGTTGCCAAATGTTGATTATTTGGGATGGTTGTCATTGATGACAATCCTTGAAGAAAGTCCAGTAGCACAAAGGTTTGGGTAATGGACCCAAGTTTGTTTGATGTATAATGGTATGGGTTTTGATATATTTGAAGGTAAGTCTATTCTAGATGGATGGTACATGTCATTCCATTTCTGGTGGTATGTGGAACGTCACATAACTCCTTGCGGTTAGAGATTTATGGCCATCTAAAGTTGGAGAACCCTCATAAATCATCTAGAAGCCCCAAAAGGTCAAAGTAGTCAAAGTCGTTGCAAAGAAGAAATTATTTAAATAATAAAGTGAAGTGATGAGTGTACTATAAGTTAAAGTGGATACAAAATAAATTATTTAAATAATAAAGTTAATGGATAAATTACTAAGTGGACAAGTGGTTAGAAATGGGTTAGCCCTAAAATAAGGAAAGTGGTTTAACATGGTTAGAAGGTAACCCCTTGAGGAAGCAACATAAAAGTATAAATACGAGGAAAGGATCTCTCATTTTAATTAAACTTGAGAATATTGAATATCTATAACTGACTGAGGTAACCAAAGGACATCTAAGGATAATTTCAGATGGAAAGTTAAGTAAAGAAGGCCAAAATTCAAGGGAAGATAAATTCTTTTGATGATGCTTTCTAAGGTATGTTATTTACATGTCCCCATTTTCACAATAAATGTGTTTCTAGAATGATTCAGACCATGCAATCTGGAGGCCATTGAGGAAACATATGCAAGTAGTTGTGATAAAAAAATTTATCTTGTGTCTCATTGCATTTTTGGAGTTACACTTCATGGAAAATAAGGTTTTTGGCTAGTCCTGAAACTAGTCTAAAACAGACATTTCGGGAAAAATTGCCATAGATTCTTCACAACAGATCCAAATTTAGTAATACCAAATGTATTGGTTATATTAAAATATTTAGTAGTATTTGTACCATTTTGAGATCCATACAACAAAAATTTTGTGTGGGGCACACTCTACAAGTTTTCTCTCTAGAATAAGCCAAAATTCAATAAGGTATGCCATTTTTAATATAACTCCTTTTTTGAGAGGTTCCAAGCAGTGAAACCTAGATGAATTGCATAAAAGAAACTAAAGAAAATTGTGTATTATTTTCAGATATTTATTCATTACAGGTACAGAGTTATGATTATTTCAAGTTAGGGTTGTTGACTAATCCAAAATTAGTCATGTGAGACTAAAGTAAAGTTTGATGAAAATGCTAGTCTCTTGTTGTTAAAGTTAAGGAAGTTTTGC
>JZKD02S1728734.1:1125285-1139747 GCA_000966675.3 Picea glauca
AATTTAAAAACCTTTTTCAACTTATACTTGAACCATTCAATTATATCCAATGAGAAATGAACAATAGTATAAGAGTTACACCAATACACCACAATACACCATGCACAATATATGACAAGGAATTTAATTCTATAATTCAAGCTTTGAAAAAGAGGAGACATTATCTTATGCCAAAGGAGTTTATTTTGTATACTGACAATCATGCTTTGCAGTTCATAACCAAATAAGAGAAATTGAACCAGAGACATACCAAATGGGTAGAATTCATGCACAATTTTACTTTTGTCATTAATCATATTAATGGGAGTGATAACAAATTTGTAGATTCTTTGAGCAGGAGATGTTTAATCTTGCAGTAATTCTGAGTGGATACTTTGGTATTTGAAAACCTCAAGGAGATGTACTAGGAAGACCCAGGTTTTGAGGAAGATTACGAAGCATGTGAAAAACCTTTGTTGAGGGATAGACATCAATGGATGGAGTATAAGACCCAAGAAGGACTACTATTCAAAGGAATCTGACTATGTATCCCAAGATTCTCAATGAGGGACAATTTGTTAAAGGAGAAACATAGTGGAGGATTGGTTGGACACTTTGGACATGATAAAACATATGCACAGTTGAGTTCTGATGACTCTATGTTTTGACCATTTTTTCCTCTGTCCAAGTCTCTTTTTCACATGGAAATCATAAAGTTAATACCTCTATTATCCCTTTTTGAAGGTATTATCAGGTTTCTTCCATCAATTTGATATGGATCAACATAAGGTATGTGTAATATTCATTTTGATAATTTTATTATGAGTTTATACTTAATAAAATGTGTGTGATCCATTAACACTTGTGTTTTGATTTAAAAAGGTCGAAAACACAATCCATCCCTCAATCCGGCTGTCGATCTAATCCTCAATCCGACCCTCAATACGAAATTCAAAGGACAATGAGTTGTGGGTTGGTATATTGGTGGGATCTTCCTGGCAAATGTGGAATGTGGGTTTCATACATGTTCAAACCCTCCAGCTATGGGACTCATTACATTTGATTTGAATAGTTGCATTCGACCTCTATTTTAAGTGCGTGAGTTGCTAGAAGATGTTGTATGTTATTAGTTTTTAATGATTTTCTATTGTAGGAGAGTGTCGACCCTTTCAGTGGTCGACCTCTCAGTTATATAAAAAACTCTATAAATACTGAGGTCTCTCAGAATGGGATGAACAATGATAATATAGATACTATCTTGAATTTTCCTCTGTAATCAATTATGGTGTTAATACAAGTGATGCGATGAGATTGTGACTGTCTATTGAGATGGAGTAGTACCACGACTACCTGGGGGGGGCACCAGTGGTATGTTTGTTTTGTTTACTTTTTTTATATTCATATTAACACATATAAATCTCTTGTGTAGGTTTCTTATTTAAGTCATTTTTCCTTATCTAATTTACAGGTTACTTGCAATTTTCATATCTGGACATCTAACTATGTATTCCCTGATATATAACTATTTTATGCAGGTTATCTACATAGGTTGTCTTTATTGACATATACACACTCATGATCATCTAAATATTCATATATATACATATCTCTCTTTTCTCATTTACATAAGTTGTACTTTACTTTACATATTGGTCATCTAGACAATGTACATAACAATATATATGATTCATTAAGATATGGTTTAAATTAATCCCTGTAAGGTTGCATAGATTATCTCTATTGTAGAATATTTCTAGCCTCAGTGTGATATGACAGATGCTAATTTCAAATCTCTTTTGAATAATTTCTATAGATTATATTGATTACAAGAATGTGTTTTTAATCAATTGATATTTCCTCAATCGAAATAATTTCAGTAGATTCCCTTGTTTATACTCTGCATATCTCTGTAGAAATTAACATTGAGTTGATTCTGCTTGAATTATCAGTAGTGTTAAGATGGCATCGTGATCTAATTCACCACCATATACACAACCACTATATTTAAATGGAATCATGATGTTGTTTACTTTCAGTCAGTCAGACTAGTGTAAATGATGTGGTTTATTTTCTGTAGAATAGAAATAATTGTGAGTTTTTGAAAATATGCTTTAATAATAGAGTTCGGTTCAAAGAGTTGTTTTTAAGGAAAGATAGCTTGATTCCATTCAGTAATTGATTACTTAGATTAATATGGTTACTTTTCATAGATTCCTCTGTATATTTGAACTAAGGTTTATTGTCCAAACATATTTTATTTTGTTTCTTTCTAAAATAGAATTGTAAATTGAAGATAAAGTATTGATTCCTAGGATAAACCATCTTCCTACCTAGCTAAATCCACTTTCCAAATTTCATAATTAGTTAACCCTTACCCTACCTTGACTCATATTGTGTCACAACTCTAAGTTTACTTACCCTGGTCGATAATTTAATTGAGGTAAATTAAGGTATATATTTTACTCATCATTTGTGGCGTCATTGTCAGGGAGTTGTCCAAAGGTAGAAAACAATTAGGAAGTAGTTCATTTCTCATCATTAGTGCTAGTTTTGTGGTGGGGGAACATTAAGATGAGAGGTAAGAGCCTGTGCATCTATTATAACAGGTTCCTCCAAACCCAATGGTAGTTTTGTTTTTGTTTTTGTTTTTTTTCTTTCATGAACAAACCTAGGGACCGAAAGGGTAGATATGTTAAAATCAATCCAAAAATTCCAACCAAAGTTCCTTCTAATCTTTTGGAGGAAGAAATACTCCATCTACAAACTTTGCAGAACAGTATGAGAAAGTAAAAGTATGGGATAGTTCAACCTAGAAAGATAAAAAAGTTTCAGAAGAGACAAGAACTGAAGAAACCATAGAAAAAAAAGTTGAGACACCAACAATAGTAGGACAAGAGGTAAAACCATTCGAACCTTCCAATTTCTCATCATCAAAACCATCCAACACCACTTTTTCCTTTTTACCACCATCATGGGATTCTAACTTTATAGATATCATTGAACCTGAATAGGTGAATTCCCTCTTTGGAGTTTCAACAAATTTAGTTGTGTCACAAGTTGAAACAACAACTTTTGAACCAATAGTTTCAACAGGCTCAAGCAAAGTCCCTGAAATCCAAATAGCAGACAATTTCTCCTATCAGAGAAATATCTCTCCTGAAAAAGAACGTTGGGATGCCTCATTATATCCAAGAATAAAACCACGAAGTAATTCTCTTTTTTGGAATAAGATTAGTATGGATGAACATGAGGACCAAAATCATGTGAGACATGATGAGGGAGAAGATGTAGGAAACCAGGCAGAAACCACTTTTGGGTTTCTAATTTTGGATACCACACAAAATGTTAATATGAAGAACATTCCACTTTCTGTACTACCTACCTTTTATGGTAAGAGTAGTGAGGATACATACACCTTCCTGTTTGAGTTTGACATCTTGTGAAGAAATTATAACTACGTGCAAGATGCTCAAAAATTAAAACTATTTCCTACAACTCTTAAATATTCCACACTTAGATGTTTCATGGGATTAAGAGAGACTAGTATCATATATTGGGAATATATGAAGACCATATTCCTTAGTAAATACGAAGAATATTTCAAATCTAAATATTCTCATAATGATATATGTTATCACTGAAATATCTTCCACAACATTGCACATAATGGTTAAGGAAAAATATCAATGCCAACAACAATTCATCCACCCACAACACCAAAAATGCATTCAAAAGGAGAAAAACTATACAAATTGGGTCAAAATTTATAGTGCGCAAACTCACTACAGGAGGCCCGTGCACAGTGCACAGTCCAACACATCCCTCAGAGTGCACTATGCACCAAATGAGGGAATGTGTACGAGAAAATCCATGCAATTCTATGAACGACGCATTTATGGATCTTGTCGGCCCCTCAACCACTTCTGGTCTGAACCCTGTTGGCAACCAATTCACATTTTTATACGGTCCTTATAAGCTGCCTACACCAGTGTTTTGCAAACCTTAAATTTTGTCGCAATTCTTAAATAAAAGGACACTATTATTTTTGCGTTATTTGCACACTTACCTTTGTTCTTGTTTTCACGACTGCAAGCATGAAAACTTGTTTTTTTAAGTCGCATTAAAATCATCATTGAGTTGTCGTTATCATTCTTGTCAATATGCCTATTGCATTTACAATTTACTTATCGTTATATAGTTGGCAAGACCTTTTGATCTGTACTCATTTGACATTCTTTGATTGATTATGAAATTTCGTTTCATGAGTGTTTGAGTTTGTGATGCATTGGTGATTGGATTTACATGTTATTTGATCGATTCACTTGGCACATTGGTTACATAAAAACGCATTGGTGTTATGGTTAAACTCTTGGTATAAATCGTTTTATACAACACATAGTTCATATGGTCAAACCCATGGTATGATTTCATTTATTTGCTTTGGTTTTGAAATTAAAACTATGTGATAACTATTGCTCGCGCGAATGTTTAATCCACTTACCATTGATTTCATTGGTTGATTGAATGGCATAATTGTTAACACATATGCATAGTCATTTGAATATTTTTAAGCGTCGACGGTTGTACTGTGGATATGACTGTTGTGCATGGGCCAAAATAACTCCACCACCTTCGCACGATATGTCATTAATGCCTCCCCCCTATCCCTGTTTCACCTCTGCTAGTTTTGGGTAAGCCTGTGAGCATTCTTCCCCTGCGTATGCTGTGATTCAAACCCTAGCTCGTTCACATCGCTCACCGTTTGCTCCTGTCTATGGAACCAGTGGTGAGAATAGAGCCGAATGGTAGTCAAGCTTTGTTACTGTTTGATAACACTCGTAAGGATTTAGAGGATAGTGGATGGCTCACGTTTGTACAGAGGTTCGAGGGTTTCAATTTGTTGGTTGCACAACAATTCGCCCTTACCTTTGATGGGTGTAGGGCTAAATTAGGTGGCATTCATCTTGAGTTGAATGAAGAGTTCATAAGCTCTGCCACAGGATTGGCAGCCACAGGCCAACGATGGTTTAAAAACTCCAAAGTCGATGAGGTGCCATGGCCTTTGCTATTTGTATCACGAAGAGTCATATCATGTGACAAAGGTATGCCTATTTCCACACTTAAACCCAGGTGGCACGATCTTTTGATAGTGGTTAAACAATTTGTGACCTGTGAGGGTCGGTATGGATTGGTTTTTCTTTATCACCTTCGACTTTTGATGAATTTCATGGGCTATCCGTTGAACATGCCATTTTACTTCCTCTGTAGTCTTTACAAAATGGCTAAGAGGTTCAAACATGAGAAGGCCGATAGCATATTGTTTCACCATGGCTTGATTAGACTCATCGTCGTTCACCATCTGAACCTTCACGATGATAATTGACAAGCCTTTCTCTCTCAAAAGGGATTTGTTGATTCAGAGTCTGTCCAAATTGACAAGTATGTGGTCAGTGAGACTAAGGTCGGGCCACCCGTGCCTTTCCATGCCCTTCTAACCTCTCCCAAACCCTGGGTCAGCCCTGACATCGACCTACCCGACATCATAACATACAAGGATGAGGCTGTAAAGAATCTTGTGAGTAAGAAGGTCAAGGGTAACCCTACTATTGATATAAAAGGTAAAAAGAATGCTCGATTGATATCGATACTTTCCCGGAATAAGCCTAAGCCAAACACCGATCAAAAGCCCATAGTTCTGAGAGAAGACTCGAACTCTAATATCGAGCGCTTCCTAGCTAGTGAGTACCCTTATTCCCATGGTCTGTTCTCCGAGAAACCCTATGACTATGTTTCCAATTTTCCCCCGTCCCTAAAGAACAATCCTAATTACCCAGGAATCAAGTTGCAAAATGAAACCCTCGGTGATGTGAACAAACCCTCGACTGTTATTTCGAAGCCCGAGCAGACATCATGTAACCAATGTAATGTGTGGCTTGAGCGCTACTATACCGACGTTCCCTTGTTACATTCAAAGATCAAATCATTGGAAAACCAAGTTACAGTGATGTCAAGAGAAAGGGACAAACTTCAAGCTAATGAAAAGAAGAAGAAAACTATTGGTTCGATCGTTTTTAGGAATGTCGAATCGGCGACAGCCTTCGTCAATTACAAACTATCATGACCAAGTTGTCTGTTGATTATCCAGGTATGAATTTCAATATCAATTTCGTTTTATGAATTTCTTGGGTTAATATATGAATTGGTTTTTGAGTTTTGATTAGTTCTGTTTATTATTCGAAATAATTTTGTCATGGTTTGATTATCAAAAATGGTTATGTCGTGGATTCTGTACAGTCAATTCATTTTACTAAAATCGAATATGGTTATGATTTGGTATGCGATTTTGTCGCGCCAAGCTTAGTAGAAGCAATTGATTGGTTTTCATTGGGTTTGATTCATTTTGAATAACTCTGTTGGTTTGAATTAACCAAATCAATGGGGTTTGCTTTCGCTTGGATTTTGTTTTCATCTAACCTGTACAGGAGATTTTTATGCTAAAATTAGAACACGGTTATGTTTTGATTTAATACGATTTTGTTGTGGTTGGATTATATCGGCTCTGATTTAGTTTTTATGGTTTGATTTTGGAACAATTTCGTGGGCTTGAATTGTTATGATCCTTTAAATATGCTATGCGTCATTATTAATGATTGGTTTAATAAATATGATGCAATCTTTTAAATCATGAAAACAACTCTGTTCGACTTCGATTTGGCAAAAACGACTCTGTTTTGTATTGAATCGATATTCTCATTTGGCCTGTGTCGAAGATCTATTTGCTAAAATAATGGAAATAGTGTTAATTCATAACGATTCTGCGAGCCTCAAACCGTTTCGATTCGTTCCTATTCGATTTGATTTACAAGTGGTTTTTGTGTGCAACGATTAGCATGATCATTTGATTATATTTAATACAGTTATATGAATTTGAAAAAGATCATGTTGGTTTCGTTTGGATACGACAGTGATCTTGTTGATAACTGAAGAAACTATTTGTGTTGATTTCAATTGGTTATGAAAATGAGTTCATTGCTGTCGAGTTATCCAATACGATTATGTTGACCCGAATTGGTGATAACGAATTAAACAGAGTGTATCCATCTTTGTTATCATTTGGTTGAATACGATTTAGTTTGTTCAATTTGTATACAATTTTTGATTTGAATGATGCTTTTAGCAATCAAATATTTTTAAATAGTTTGAATATATTTTTAAGATTCGAATTTATTTTGAAAGGATTCTGTGTTCAATTTAGACCTTCTACAGAATCGCAAGATTCTGTAGTTAGTCTTAAAAATTAGATTTTTGTTAATTTTATTAATAAAATGTCCTCTAATATTGTCTATTCTTGTCCTTGTTCAGGTACATATTAATTGGAATGATCAATTTGGGCATGATGTGACAATATAGGAGATATTTGTGTGATGTAGTTTTTATTTTTAAGTTGTTAGTTTGAGTTAGAAATAGAAACTTGGGATATTTTCCCAGATTTGTGTAAACTGTTTTGATAACTCCCACAAGAATGTTTTACCCTATGGGAGGTCTTTAAATACTTGTCATTTTTTTGTAATAAACTCATCATCCTCACTGTGGGAGAACCAGACTATGGATTTATGATACAGACTGAGATGAAATTTGATGTCTTGTAACAGCTTTCGCTTTCAATATATCAAACTTTTGTTTCAAGTTTTATTCATATCATTTTGCAGTTGATTATAGACTACTTTAGCTATCGTAATCTATTGCAGGTTGATGTGACTTGATTAATGTGTTATCCATATCTGATCTCTTTTATTATTTAAAAATACAGCAATTAATTTGTTTCAGTTAATGAATCACAGATTTGTCTTCTTCGTTAATTGGATCATTTTGTACAAATCTTTGCACGCAGATTTATCTAAATGTTATGATTTGTAAATTATAAGATTGTTGAACTTTTATGTCTTGTTTGTTCTGTTATCGATTTTCAAAAGAGCGTTGTTGCTTACAGTTTCCTAGAGGCTGGCAGAGGATTGATGCGGGTTTCCTCCCATTGAACAGCTGAACTGGATTCTTTACACAGGACAAATTGGAAAGCGTTATTACAGGTTAGCTTATTAGTATAATTTAATTAGTTTAGATAAATATATGTATAGTTTAGATTTGTAGCTAAGAGTTATTATTTTAGTTGCTTAGTTTAGTTAGTTTTTAATTTATTTCTTTTTCATAAAATTATAAAAATCAAAAAACAATAGTTTCGTTGTCTTAGGACAGATCATCAATGAGTTTTGCAGGTTTTCATTCAAATCTGTAATTTGTAAATATTGTATATTTGTGATTAAGATTTAATTTTGTTAGTAGTTAGATGTTTAATTTCGTAGAGTTATTATAGTATTAGATAGTAGATTGTATATATAATAGTTAGATTTGTTTATTACTTTGTTTTAATTGTTGTGTTTAGTTAGATTAGTTAATTTAGAGTAGTTTTATTTTTGTTTTCTTAGGACTTAGATCAGCTAACGGAGCCGCTAAACTCGTCAGGGTGGGTTATCCCAAATGGCTTGGGTTATTTAGACAACCCCGGACTGGATCCACTCTCCCAGTTGACGGGCGGTCAATTTCACCCGTCAACAAACCCCAACATTATTTGACACTCATATCTGAGAGAAATTTAGCTTGGGGGTTGGTCAAGGGATAAAGGGTGCCCTAAAAGGCCCCTTGTTCACAGTATGAACCAATTACATTTTTCCTTGAAGAAATTCTATAAATAAGAGCCATGAGTGTGCTAAGAAACCAAGATCTTCATTGTATTGTTATGCTGCAAGAATTCTCCCTTGAGAATCCTCTTTTCTCTTTGGATCCTTCAAGAACCATTGCACTAGGCCATTCCACTCACCTCTTGAGGGAATAGGCATTGTTTTTCTTCACCATTTTCCATTTCTTACAAGAGATCTCCATTAGGAAACTCAAGATCCCTCCCAATGAGGAAGAGGGGACTCATAAGTCCCTATTTTTATCTACGGTTTTTTGCCTACTAATCCATTGATCCATTGGTATCATTATGTTGGTTATTGTTTGATTTTCATGGTTCTAGGTTTCTCATGATTTCTAACTTTTATTTCTTAGGTGTTTTAGTCTATTTCTTTGTTTTTACATGTGTTTGGCTTACTTAACCCACCCACAAAAAATTTTCTTGTCTAGTAGGATCATCTAGACATGAAAGTGTTGTTTTTTTTCTCACCCCAGTGACAAAACCAACACAACCAATTGGCGACCATATTGGGTATTGGTATCAAATTCCTCCCTATTTGATCTTAGAGAGAACTTCATTTTTATTGTTTTGTCTTGCTATTACCAAAACCAGCCTACCCCAACCTGTCAAAGTCAAAATTAAAAGTTGAGGAAGGGGCATTTCACTTGGAAATTTCTCCCCCGACGTGTGACAAGAAGTGCACGAACTTTCCATCTCACAGACGCACATTGTGTGATAAACATGCCTCTTTACTCTATTCATTATGTGCCCTCTGTGTGCCTATCATAATTGTAACCCATGCATAACTCCGATTTTTCAAAATTGTAAGGGTCTTTATGAATGTTTGAGGGCCCCTAGCCTTCATACTTTTATTTTTCATGCAGTTTGTAAGGAAACTACACTCCACTTAGAGTCATTTCCCATATGAAAGGTTAGGTAAGATAGGCACTTATGGGGTAAAAACAACCAATATTCTCCTATTTTTCTTGGTTTCCACATGGATGGATTAGTTGGCTTGTAAAATTTTAAGTTGAGGTTATTTCTTTCATACATAAATCACTTAAATTGGGACTAGAAGTTAACTTTGACCCTCAAGTATTCTCTTCCCTCACACCCTAGTGTGATCTTGGGAATTAGAAATGTGGTTAAAGGGGCATTTCATCTTCCTTAACAAAATATTTAGGAGAGGACAAATCCTCCCTAGGGTTCCCCTTTGTTTTTTGAAATCATCTTAAAGTTTTGTAAGGGCCCATACATGCCCTCATATTGCAAACATAGGATAGTTTCTTAAAAATTATTTCTTAGTTTACATCACAATCTAGGGAAGTTTAAAGATCAAAGTAACGGGCCCATGCATGCCCACATGCTTGCAATCTAGGATAGTTTCAAAGATTTATTAGTGTTAACAACATTTAAGGAGTTTAAAGGATTTGTAAAGGACCCATATGTCCACATTGCTAGTTCTTTACGGATTTAAATATTCCGCAAGGTTGTACCAAAGATGCATAGTAAGCTAGGTAAAGAATATTTGTAAGAACCATAGGAAGTCCACATGTTTTAATATCACACTTAACTTATTAAAAACTTGGCACACTTTTCCACTTGTTTGCACACAAAGTCACTCCTCACACACATAATTTCCATTTTGAATAATGGAGGTTGAAGTATGTTTTCTCCAAAGGAATTATGAAATGTCCCACTACTTCTTTGGAAATTATCCACACCCAATTAATTCAAATGAGATTGGTTCACACCCCAAATCTCTCATCCCACCACATCTAATTTTTTTATAAAAAAACACTAAGTTTTCCTCCACAAGAGGTGCCAAAAGAATTTTTTTAGTCTAGGTAGGATCTTGGGGCTAGGCATCCAAATCACCCCCCGTTATCTGGTTCTCACATTTTCAAACAATAGAAGTTGAGAAATAGAGAACTTTGAAATCCTCCAAGTCAAGTGTTCCTACACCATAAGGCAGGGAGATACATGTGAAGGGTCGAAGGCCAAGGTTCGGTTGTTCTGCACATCCCTCTTTGAGTCACCCAACTCTTGGAAGGGCATCCAAGACGTGACCCATTTCTAAGGCTGAAAATATAAATTATGCACTTTGACCGAGGTACCTAGTGACCAAACATAGGACATATACCCAGGTGGTGATTGTGGGTTGAAATCGCACCTTGATCAGATTTTTTGTGGCTATTGGGAAATATTGCTAGCTCTTTTGTGATATGCACCCTATACCCCTCATTATAACAGATTACTTCAACCTTCACTATTTCCTCTTCCGATGGCTTCAGACCCCATTGTTGAGTGTTATTGGAAGGCCCAATGCTATTTGAGAGGAAGGATGATACGTATTTTAGGACACGCGCATTTGTTTTTATTTTTTCCCCCACGCGGACAAAATCCACCTACCCACATGCTTGTTTATTTACAGTTTATTTATGTATGATGTTCATTTGATTACATGCAATTGTGAGTTATACTATCTTGTGAAGGTCCAAAATTATACAAAAGATATTGTTCATTTATTTCTCTCTTATCACCATTTGCACACATTCACTTTGCTAGTCGAAAACCATAGGGAACCCATAGAATCCCCATCATTCTAGACGCTTGTAGAATATCCCTCCTATTCTAGGAGGAGTCCCTAGTATTTTTGACTCATCGAATCAACCATCTCACACCCCTATGAGTGCTACTATTTTGGGATCATATTTACTTGGTTCCACTTTTCTTGGGTCCAATTCCCAAGGCCATCCATCCACTAGTTCTCCTTCACAAGGAGGTTGGGTTCAAACTTCTTCTCAAGGGATAAGTACAACCCCAAAAAATCTCTCTCAAGGGGCAGGTCCACTATCTGTTGACACGATGGTTGGAACTAATCCTCCACCAAATATCCTTATTCCATAATTGGAAACCCTTAACATTCCTGATTTAACCAAACTCACGAATTATACCATTTTGCATGATCCCACTTGGCCCAATATGCCTACAAAATTTCCTTCATACATTCCAAAGTTTGAAGGAAAACCAGGGGACGATCCTGCCAACCATGGTATGACCTTCGACTTAGGGTTCTCTTCAAACAACATCATGGATGATTCCATCCACTTAAGGTTCTTTCAATGAAATTTCATAGGTTCCTCAGCCAAATGGTATGTGGATGAAAAATCAGAGTCCCATGTGACCTTTGAATCATTGCCCAAGGCCTTTTTGTCCTTTTTCCAAATACCAATTCATCACAATAATGGCTTAGAAATTCTCTCATAGTTCAAACAAACTATTGTTTTCCATATACCTAATCACATCCATGAATGGCATTAGTGTCGTAGTTTGTGTAAAGAAGAAACCGCCAAAGAACAACGTCTTGATTGGTTTCTCAAATCACTTGTCTTTGTTATCGCCAAGGATTCTGCATCCAATTTTCCACAACGAAAAGAGGAATCCATCAGCAAGGCCCAACATTTTTACCTCCTCTATGTTGAATTAGGTTACTTGTACATAGTGTTACCTGATGCACCTAGACCCATACCATTTGGCCAGGACAAACCTGGGATGTCCTACACTACGGATGAGTTGATTGGTTCCATGACACACCACAACCCTTACAGCCAAGCATCAACTATTTATGGTGCACCTCAGTATCCACAACCATATGGAAGGATGTATTATTACCCTCCCCCACTCACCAATAGTCATATCATATTGTTCCCCCTCAGTCATTGAGATAACCCCCATTGATACCCTAGATGCATCTGATCTCTCAATCAAGTGTGGGTCCACCCCCAACCCCTACATGTGACCATAACATTTTTGGAGGTACTTCAACTTCCTATATGCCATATGGATCATCTCCCCAAAAAAATCCATATTTTCCATTTCCTGGTCCTCCACATTTGTTTTCTCCTCCACAAGGACAACCACATGTCGGCTTTAACTTTGTTCAACCCTATCCCATTCAAAAAATTCATACTTTTGAATAGTTGAATATGGAAAATCCATCCCATCAGTCGAATAATGTTAAGAATAAAGGAAAAAAATGAAACAATAATAACCTTTGACCAGGAGGAAGTAACCCCTAACAAAACCATCCACTGGCGGCAACCCAAATCAAGGAAACCAGAACCCCCAAGGGGGCAATAAAAACAAACGACTAGGGAAGAACAAAAAAAATCTCAGGATGAACTTACCTTGCGCTTTCTATGGTGAGTATGGACATTATACTCACCATTTCCCCCAAATTTTCGACTTCAAAAGATGAAATATTCCATGAATGCACAACGTCCTCTAGTTTTGCCTACCCCTCAGCAGGCCCTACAATAGTATTTGCAACAGCTACCTCTGGATGTGTTGCAAAAACCTATTCCACACTAAGGTGTGATGAATACCCAACATGAGGTACACCCTACCCCACCACAAATGGGGAAATATCAACACCCAGACCCCATTCAACCTAGAAATCTGGTCGATCACAATATCCTCCTCACCGGTGAAAAGGAAATTATTCTACAAAGACGGGGTCATCAATACAACATGCCTTATGACTCTACACCAACCACCTCAGAAGCAACTCCATATACATCTAGACAACCATTGATGATTCCACGCCCTAACACTGAACCAAACCCTCATATACCTCACATTCTGTTACGATGAAATGTCAATAACCCTCATGCTAGGGAATCAGAAAATTACAGTTTGGTCAATGACTTAACAGAGTCTCCTGCATCCATGTTTGTATTGGAGGTCGTCCAAATATATCAATCTCAGCAGAAATCCTTGCTTTCCACCTTGGATGCAGTCAACCTAGTTGATACTAGAATCATCACCTTTGATCTATATAGCGGAGAACCACGCCTCCCTACCCTGGTAGCTTTTTAGATACCAGTTAAGATCCTGAACATCACAGTTCATTAGTGTATCGTCTATGAAGGTGCATCCACATGCATCATGTCCAAATTTGTATGGCATAAACTTGGCTCACCAGAGCTAGTACCATCTTCCATCACCCTTAGAGCTTATTATAGTTGACCACCATCCCCTGAAGGGCTCTTCCAAAATGTCCCCGTATAACTTGGGGGAAAAACCATCCTCATCGACATTGAATTTATCGATGCCCCACTTGATTACAATATCTGGTTCGGACATAGCTGCATGTAGGTTATGAATGCGGTAGCCTCTTCTGTGTTTTAAATGATGATGTTCCCCCACAATAGGAAAATTGTCACCATTGACCAAATTACACATTATGAGACTAATCATTTTTCCAACATTGATAACATTCTCCCCCTTGTTCACACTATCTCATATGCTTATTCAATCATCGATATGGGTCCCATAATTTTCAAGGACCCATCCTTGTTGGGGGCATATCATGGAGCACCACCTCTCCTACACCCTTCAGCATAAGTGTGTGTAGTATCTTCTAATGGAATAGATATCAAAGACACTACTCTTCCCACTGGGGCCCCTCCTCACATCAAAGTTCCACCAGTTGGAGAACTATTACCTCAAGAATTCCCTGAGAACCCCACTGCACCACTTATCCTTGATTCCCCCCCCCCCCCCCTCTAGGGGAAAATATCGGTTTGGGAGACAATCCCCCAAGCCATTACCCAATTTCCTTTCTTCCCCCCACCTGGATTCAAATCATTCCAGGTAGTTGCAACCCTTACTCTTCCTAACATGGTGCTTTCCATCCCTGTATGGTATCTCCATCCACCCACGATGGTTCCTCAACCATCTCCCCCCC
>JZKD02S1728734.1:1139840-1163443 GCA_000966675.3 Picea glauca
CTGTTGGGGGAAAGCGAAGGAAGAACAAGCCCACAGATCCACCCCCTCCCAGATCTCAACCTCATTGTGCACTATGCGAAAGAGATGGACACCCCAATAATAGATGTCATACTCTTCCCGAGTTACAAAATATGATCTATCTCCCTTGAACAACCCCATTGCTCATTACTTCACCAAGTACATCTAATGCTACTACAGAGTCCCAAAAAACATGCAATAAAGGGTTATGAACCAAATTCGCTTGTGCCATATGCTTTGAATATGGCCACTACACGCATCATTTCTCAGTTCTGCCTCAATTTTTCCAAACATTAGTCGCAGTACACCAAACATCTCGACTAAATCCCTCTCATCCTCTCTCTATTGAGGCTCACATCACTAATATTTGATACATTTTTTCATCATTACCTGAGCGAATGAGGCACCATCCACAGTATCGGGACATGTACTTTATGTCTAGTGGGACCTCGCACCCTGTCCATGATATCCCTTCGATGTCCATGGACAATCACACTTTGAAAGTTCCCCCTGTCACCTCCCTGGATCCCTTATATTATCGCATTTTCCACTATGACAAATATATCCTAGAGGAACTCACTACTCCCGATTTCCCATGGAATGCACTCCATCATCGAGAACTTTTCCTTTCATAGGAGGCCTTTCATCGTCCTACCCAAGCCTCCATGTGCACAATCGAAACCAAGGATTTTATTCCTTCGGGGAATATAGACTGGTTCAACAACCCTATCCATACCCACGATTCTTTTCAAGAAGGAAACATGGCCAACATCTCCCCCATCGTCAAAATCGACATTTCCATTAAACTAGGAATCGTAGAATAAATCATCATTGGCGTCACATGCTCCCCTGAAGAACTCACTACTTACAAAGCTCTCTTTCAGGAATTCCAGGATATTTTTTCCTAGTCATATATGGATATGCCTGACCTCGATCCTTATATAGTCGAACATCACATTGACACATGGCCAGATGTCACCCTAGTTCATCAAAATCAATGCCCCCTTCACCCATCCAAAGTTGTGGATATCAAAGCCAAAATTGACAACTTACATGTTGTTGGTTTCACTTACCCCATTGTGTACACTCCATGGGTCTCCAACCTCATCCTCGTTAACAAAAAATAAGGCACTATTCGCATCTGCACAGACTTTCACTATCTCAACCATGCTTATCCCAAAGCCTACAATACAAAGCCAACCTTTTACATTGCTTTGTCCCAGATTACGCCACTCGGGTGTAGGATTTTCTCCTCTTATTGCAACATGATATCCCATATTGATGGGACAAACATGCTCAAACAAATTTTTATGATCTAAAATATTCCCTTTCCAATGCCATTTTGATTAGTCCCCGAGACTATGATTGCGATTACATCCTCTACTTGTCAGCCTTAGATGTCTCAGTAGTAGGAGTCCTCATCTAATTAGGATATGATGGGTGTGAACATGTCATTTACTACATCAGTAAAAACCTTTCAAGGCCACCCTTGAAGTATAATCATGATGAGAAACTTGCCTTAGCAGTTGTCCTCATAGTCCAAAAACTGTGACATTATATCCTACTTCGAACTACCAAGGTCATAGTAGAATCCAACCCCATGCAGTACTTTCTTAGTCGATGAAAAATTAATGGAAAAAATTCTCGATGGATCGTCATCCTCCAGGAATACAATCTAGAGTTCACTACTCCAAAAGTAAATAAATCTCTTGTCCTAGTTGAACTCATTATGACTTTTCCCTCAGATGCTAAAGCATCCCCCTTCAATATGGATTTCCCAGATGAACACCTCTTCTTCATCCCCTTCGATGACCCCTGGTATGGAGACCTCCTCGTCTACCTTCAGACACAGAATTTTGGGTCTCATATATCTCATGATGATCATCGATGCATTCATCATTAGGAACCCTAATACCTCCTCGTTGGATATGTTCTCTATCAACAAGGGGCCAACACCATTCTTCGGTGATGTCTTACCATAGACTAAGCCGACAAAGTCTTGAATGATTTCCACCATGGTGCTTGCGGTGGTCACCTCTTAGGTATGTCCATCGCTCAATAAATCATTCAAACTGGGTACTTCTATCCCACTTTGTTTCATGACTGCATCCATGTTGTCAAGTGATGTGACAAATTCCAGCTTAATGCAAACAAATCATGAGCGCCACCAACTCTTCTTCATCCTTTCATCACAACCAACCCATTTTGTAAATGGGTCATAGACTTCATGACTTTCCATCCTCCATCCAGTAATGGACACAAGTACATTGTTGTGGTCGTAGATCACTTTACTAAGTGGTTTGAAGCCATGCCCACATTTAACAACACCCCTGACACAACAACGCATTTTTTCTTCAACCACTTCATTACCCGATTCAGATTCCCACTACAATTAGTGTCTGATCATGGTTAAACACTTTGAGAACGATATCTTTGTGGAACTCTCTTAAAATTTAGGATTCACCCATGAGTTTGACTACCCGTACTACCCTCAATACAAAAGGAAGGTCAAGGCTATCAATAAAGTCCTCAAAACCATGCTAAAACGTACCATCAACAACCATAAAACCAACTGACATCATATGTTTTTTTCTACTTTATGGTCTTATCGAATGACAGTTAAAACTGCCACTGATTTTACACTGTTCTACCTCATCCATGGGATCTAATCCACCCTCCCTATCGAGTGACAAATCCCCACGTTAAACACTGCCATTGAGATATTACCTGACACTATTCCAATGGAGCAGCACCTGCTCCAATCGATCTTCATTACAGCATAATGAGGCAGCTAAAAAATGGTCTAAATCCACCTTTGACCACCATGTCAACCTTCTCTCATTCAACGAAGGTGATCTCGTCTTAGCCTATGATATCGCCCATGATACTCTCGGACATGGGAAATTCGATGTGTTATGGCATGGACCCTACATCACCCAACACTACCTCACTAAAGGCTCCTACATATCGGCCTTTCTATAAGGCTATCCTCTCAAAGAACTCATCAACGGGTTGTACTTGAATAATTTTTACACCTGAGCGTAGCCATCCTCCCTTATTCTTTTTTTTGTACACATTTGTAGATTTTTTAGTCTTATTTTTCACCACCACTCCTCATGCATGATATGACATATTTGTTATTGAAAAATGCATCATCCATCATCCTACCACATCGGTTACACTGACAGTGCCAGCCACTAGACCCAGAATCTCGCTTCGGTCTCTTGGGCCCTTTATACCCCCTCGCATGTACTACTCCACTCCAGTGGCATATGTTTGGCCTCATCCACCAACAACCAAGATAAATACATCTTCTTCATTGGTCTCCTCGCTGATTCCAGTTGTTGGCCCTTGACCAAGTTTTGAGGATCCTTGGTCATGTTTGATCTATTTTTTGGACTTCGATAGGCTGTCGAAGGCAGAGCGCAAGACGAAGCGAAGATCGTGGGATCTCGACCCATTTTTAGGGCCTTTTTGGGTTTTGGGATTATGTAATGGGTATGGGTATGTCGTCCCATGGGTTTACCCATGCTTAGGCCTATTTTGTAATCTATAAATAGAAGTCTAGGCAATGTAAGAAATAGTGAATAGTAAATAGTGAATAGTGACTAGTAGTGACTAGTCAATTGCAAGTGTGATAAGTGTTGAGTGATAATTGCTTTGTGCATACTGTGTGAGGCTTGTAGAGATAAGTGCAAGTGATTGTAAGAGACTGTGGAAGGCTTTGTTCTATAATTCAAGGAAGGAGGATCTAGTGAGGTGCGCAGATCTCCTATCCTCTGCGAAGTTGATTTTGAGGCTTTGTGCATGTAAGAAGATTGAAAGAAGATAATAAAGAAGACGAAGAGTTGGTGGACATAGCCCCAGGGTGGGGGTGAAGCACATATATCCTGTGTTATGAATGATTTTTTCTTTTGGTTGTTCTTTTGTTTATGTGATTCAATTCTTAGTGTGATGTTAGATGATAGATGAATCTGATATGATAGCCTAGTGATGAATAATGTGAATGAATGCTAGATCTTATCTATATTGGTATACTTAGTGCTTGAATCTATTGGATATGTGTGAATACTACATTGATATGTTGTTAGGGCTTAGCGGCATTGTGAACTAAACCTGAATATTAAGAAACTGTAATAACTAAGTGCTTTGTTAAGGTGTTACAATCACAGATCTGTGTCCCAGCTAAGGTTGCAGACATCTGAGTCCTGCAACCACCCCTGCCTCTACCTCGGGTGAGTCTTCATCTTCTTAGCAGGTGTTGCTGAAAGGGCTGGTAGTTAGGGTTTTATTGGTGCATTGTTGTAACATTGAACCTTGGGTCTACCCCTGTTCCAACAAATAGTTTCATTGTCAGGACTAAAACTGTGATTGTTGGGAATTGAGGAAGAAGAAGCTTTGTGCGAAGATCTGACCCAAAAATGTGAAAGCTCTATGCATAGATTTGTTTCTCTAGTGCATAGTAATCTACTTGGATTGTGAAACTTTGTGCTAATAAGAGAAGTTTGATCTGAAGAAAAGAGGTAATATCTTGAAGCCTTGCGCTCTAAAATAGGTAAGAATAGTGAAAAATTTTAGATCTAGAAGCTTTATTCTCTAAGAAAAGTAAGATAAGTGGAAATATCTTTTTCAATAATATGGATCTAAGTGTGTTTGACAAATTTTGTCCTAGCCTAAAAAATAGGGCACAACTAGAAGAAAGAAGATTTGATATGAGTAGATCTGATAAGAATACTGGAAGATATGTTATTCCTATGCATAGAAAGAATGTTTGGACTAATAAATGGATGCAGGATCCTAGAAATAATTTTTTGCAGGTTAGATACCATGATCCTAGTGCGCAGTACAGGAAAGGATGGGGATCATTTAAGAGAAAGAGAGGATTAACTCTTTGTTACAGTTGTAGAAGACAGGGGCATCTTGCTAAGGAATTCCCTGGTAGAAGACCCAGTTGTCTTTGTTGTAAAGCTATGGATCATGAAGTTTTGGATTTCCCTAGATTGATTTCTAAAATTGAAAGAATGAATATGAGACAAAAAGACCATGAGAAAGGTCAAGACACTAAGACCATGGAAGAACCCCAGAAAGAATCAGAAACTGGAATGCTACAAATGAAAGAAACCCTGAATGGCCACCGAAATATCAACTTATCATAGATATTCAAAGAAAAAGAGTACATAGAAGAAAGAATAGGAGACTGTGGAATTGACTTTGTTCCGGATGAATAAACACAGGTGAATATTATGACAGAAAGAACTTGGGAAACTTTAGGAAATCCTACTATGATTCCTTCATTGGGAGGAATAGGATTATTTAGAGGAAAGATGATAAACCTACTTGGAAAGCTTACCTAGATATCTATGAGTTCTCATGGAACCTTGAGAGAAGAAGAGTTTGAGGTTGTTAAATTTATTGAGAATAGCACCCCATTTTCTATATTACTAGGAAAACCTTGGATTGAAAAGGATCAAGCCAGAAGAAAATAATAAGAAGTCTTAGAGAAGAAGAAGCAATAATTAAAAGATTTCATGACTAGGAGGATCACACACTTGATTGAAGAACATGAGAATAGATCCAAGTTATTTAGAACCAAAAACTTGGATGTCGAAGTTGAAAGAAGAAAAGAATATTCACAGAATACTGAAGCACCTACCCCAGAAGTATTTCCCTTGAATCCTAGGAAAGAATCTCAATAGCGCGAAGTTACTATGCCAAGAGGAGATAAGAATCAGAATGGAAAGAGGAATACTGAGACGAAGCTCTCTAGAAAGAATGATAGAAAACTAAGTAAGAAGAGATAAAAGATCGAAAAGTTACAGAAGGTTTCAGAGGGAACTTCGCAGAAGTAAAATTTGCAAAACTGGACCTTCGTCGGGATAGCAGAATAGCACCACATGGAACTTCACAATGGCGAATAAATATAGTCGTTGGAAATGATATAACTATTAGACTGATGTCTCAAATGGGTATAACGACATTTGTGGTCAGAAATATTTCCATCAGACCATTGGGACTGCGTCGTAATGGACATAACTAGATTAATGAAGGCTTCTCACCCGTTGGAGAGATATGTTGCCTAGTTATCTACTTATTTCGTCGAGCCTTGCACCAAGAACACTTTTTCAAACCGTGATTATCTGAGCCCGAAGATCAATTGATTTTTCACAGTGATCATCGAGCTATCATGATCCATCCCGTTACATTGAGTGGTTACTGTTCAAACCCGAGATATTCAAACCACGAGTATGTATGTCCAAAGAACTTAACGTAGTCGAAGAGTATGTGAAGGAGTTACTCATCGACCTCATGACTGAAAGAGTAATGTCTATGTATATGGGTGTACAAGAATCATCGATGAGAGAAGTGAAAGCCTCTCCATCAACTGCTCGCAGATCCAGACCATCCCGAGTCATCATAGAAAAGAGAACCAAGCACAGAGATGATCTAGAAAATGCGAAGCTAATCCCAACCATCTTACCCAACTACATCCCACCTCTGGCTGGCGCGGTGAGTCGTGATAGTGTGACAAGATATTTTTATTACATCATGGTTACTGCATACCTCCCGAAGGGGATACGTGCAGTTAGAGTGCAGCAGGACAAGATCGAAACATTGAATTTCAATGACTTTAACCTAGGAGATCGCAAGAACCATAGTATTCTCACACCGTATAAATACTTGACCAGGATGAAGGGGAAGAACTCGAAAATAATCCCCCAGCCATGGATGATGAACCTCGTGTAGTCCAACTTGTTGAATGTAATTAAAATCCCACACTTTGGAAGGCACCAGGAGGTTAACGACTATGTTAAGCTCCTGCTCTCATGTTACCATGGTGACTACTTATGGATAGATCGACGTATCATAGTCGATCTAATGTTGATCCATAGGATCACTGGATTAAGTATGCAAGGACCTGAACCACAGGAATTCTATCTGGGGAAATCCACAGATCGCGCATTGCATAGAATATCAAGGATACCTATGGTGATTTTGAGAAGGGGATGTGAGGCTACAAGGTAGCTTCCATCCAGAATGGTGCAATGCATCTAGCATGCCAATTAATTATCGAAAACATAGTAAGGAAGAATAGACCCACGCAGGTCACAGGATTTGTTGTTGACCTCACAGGGAAATGTGTGGAAGGCCTACGTATGAACTGGGAGAAGTACCTGGAATTAGACTGTCGTGAAGCACAAGATTAGGGCTATGAGTTCTACTTTAGCTGGGTATTGATCCTCATCATGCTTATTTCTTGGGAGATGTCGGAAGGTGTGACCTTCCCGGACATTGATTCGTTTGCACCACTTGCTGTGAAGTTCACCATGCTCTGGTACTCGAGCGATATGGGAAACAGTGGCAGTCGAATGCAGTCTTTCACACATATTATCTCTAACTAAAGAGGGATATCGAAGCTAAACCCTGCATGACACTAAAAACCCTACAGTGGTTCTGACCCCTCATGAATTTCTGCATAGATCAACACTTCATCTATATCACTGCGCGAGTAGATGAGCATAAGGAGGAGCTTCAGTCGTACTACATGCTCACAGAAGAGGACCTCGAGGAGATAAATAAGGACTGGCCATCAAACCTCCTTATCCCCCACTAATTCTGTAGAGATTTCTGACCCCGAAATTTTTAGCTCGGAGGCCACTCACAAAGAACATGACACACCAGGAACCAACAGAAGGAAGAAGACCACAGAATTCCAATACTTAAGCAGCACATCAGAAAAAACTTCTTCAGTATCACCTAGCTGAGGGGGTGATGACAAAGTAGAAGAGATAAATGGAAAAGAAGATGAGTAGAAGCAAGGTGAAGTAACACCACCTAGAGATGAGGTTGATCCCTTGAAGAAGAGTAAGGTTTCTCCCCTGAAACCCTCTTCCCAAAAGAAATCTAGAGACACCTTGACCAAGATGCAGACTGTGCTCACCGTCGATGACTTTGACTTCATCATCATAGTTGTAAACGATGCCTCACGGGAAATCTTACAAAAACATGAAGCCAAGCAGGAGGAGATGTATGACAAAATCAAGGTTGACCTCTGAGGGGTACAATAGGCTCTTCGTTCTAGTCACGTAGTGTCCACTACTCCCTCTTTGTAGGAAGAACTAGAGTTGGGAGATGAGCCAGCCCAACTCCGTCGACTAGTTGATGCAAGCGAAGCTCGCCTTCATCGCGCACAAGAAGAAATAGAACAAGCCACCCAGGCCTTGAAGAAAGTGCAAGAAGTAGTCATAGAACAACATCGAGTTGTGGAGAATGAGAAGGTTTCTCTCCAGACAAAGTTTGAAGAGGAAAAAGCATAGATTCAACAAGAAAAAGAAAAGTTGCTCACGGAACAACTTGAAATGAAAGAAGCAGTCAACATAGCACTTTGCTCTATGACAAGCTTAGAACCAAAGGCAGAAGACTGAGTTGAGAATCAAGTAGAGAAAATCGAAGAAGCTATCCAATAGATACAACAAAGAATAGCATACTTAGAGCTCCGCACAGTGCCCGACACCCCGCAGGATGTGAGGGATCAAAGAGATGCAACTGCTCAAAGCACACTTGAGAGAATAAAGGCCCTTGCCATGGAATGTAAACAACTAAGTGATCACAGTGCTTAGACTTATGATCAATTCACTAAGAATCTAGAACTAAAGGCACTGGAGTCACAGCTCCAGAAGGCAAAGCAACAAGCAGAAACAATAAAGGCATAGTTGAAGCCCCTATCAGTTGTTGAAAGGATGAAGAGATCCCAAGAGAAGAGCATTGATCAAGAATAGGTCCACGCCATTCAGAGCAGAGTCATGGAAGTGACTCAGAGGCTCCAACCTATATAGGACGAGTCTTTCCAATTTTTCTCATAGATCGAAGGCCAAGGAGCAGAACTGGAACAAGTCATCACTGCATCTGAACAACGCTTAGAGGGACCTATCAACGAAGTTGTTATCCAAGAGTTCGTTGAGCAGGAGGCCATGGAACAACAACAAGTTGAAGTATCTTGAACCAAGCTCGAGGATTTTGAGGCAGAATTACCCAGATCAGAGTGAATCGGGATGAGTCACGGATGAGTGTTGGGGGAATTTTTTCCCTTGACCAATTTTTGAGGATCCTTGGTCATGTTTGAACTATTTTTGGGACTTCGACAGGCTGTCGAAGATGGAGCACAATATGAAGCGGAGATCACAGGATCTCATCCCTTTTTAGGGCCTTTTTTGGTTTTGGGATTATGTAATGGGTATGGGGATGTCATCCCATGGGTTTACCCATGCTTAGGCATATTTTGTAATGTATAAATAGAAGTCTAGGCGACGTAAGGAATAGTGAATAATGACTAGTAGTGACTAGTCAGTTGCAAGTGTGCTAAGTGTTGAGTGCTAATTTCTTTGTGCATACTGTGTGAGGCTTGTAGATCTAAGTGAAAGTGATTGTACGAGACTATGCAAGGATTTGTGTTATAACTCAGTGAAGGAGGATATAGCGAGGTGCATAGATATCCTGTCCTATGCGGAGTTGATTTTGAGGCTTTGTGCATGTAAGAATATTGAAAGAATCTAATAAATAAGATGAAGACTTGGTGGACGTAGCCCCACGGTGGGGGTGAACCACGTATATCCTATGTTGTGAATGTTTTGTTCTTTTGGTTGTTCTTTTGTTTATGTGATTCAATGCTTAGTGTGATGTTAGATGATAGATGAATCTGATATGATAGCTTACTATTGAATAATGTGAATGAATGCTAGATCTGATCTATATTGGTATGCTTAGTTCTTGAATCTATTGGATCTATGTGAATACCGTGATGATTTGTTGTTAGGGTTTAGTAGTGTTGTGAACTAAAGCTGAATATTACCAAACTATAATAACTAAGTGCTCTATTAAGGTTTTACAATCACATATTTGTGTCCCAACTAAGCTTGCAGACATCTGAATCCTGCAACCACCCCTGCCTCTAACTCGAGTGAGACTTCATCTTCTTCGCAGGTGTTGTCGAAAGGGCCGATAGTTAGGGTTTTGTTGGTGCATTGTTGTAGCCTTGAACCCTGGGTCTGCCCCTATGCCAACACCAGTCACCACCACATTTTTCACTTTAGTTTTCTATTAGATTCCCATCTTGTCGTCCTGTGACTCAACAATGTATATCTCATTCGTGATCCTTGCCTCTTTAAAAAATACCTTCAAGTTAGACTATTATCTCGCAAATTTGATTCAATCACATTTACACATATTCCAAGACAATTTAATCAAGTAGCATATCACATGGCTAACCTAGTATTAGATTGGAATTTATCACATTAAGCATCATTTTATACATCAACATCATACATTTGTCACAACACATAGAAAAGACATCATCCATAGAAACATAACACAGAGACATGCATGATCCAAAATAAATCCATATATATATATATAATCAAGTGTCATAAGTGTTTACCAAAAAAAATACATATACATCGTTCCTAGGCCAGTGAGTCCCCCCACCCCTATAAGTACAAAAATGGGTATCAACTACCCTATAAAATAATGGGATTCCAAGCCTATATATACGAAAACCAACACTCACGATGCCCCCAGAGCTCCCCCCCCCAAGTCTTCTATTAGTTGGAGGTGCCCCACTAGCTGGGGTCCCTCCAGGTCCAATGGGAAGATGACCATTCATCATTGTCCCCACTACTGTATTGCAATGGATCAGGTTCTTCCACTCTATCGGTATGTCCATACAATACTCCAGGACCTCTTCGTCCTAGATATGGACCCACATGCCCTCATGTACTCCCTATAAAACCCGCTCGAATCATCAACACAGGTTCTCCAACATCACTCTGGCCTCTATCTATGGCTCTCTTGCTATTCCAACAACAACATCATCTCGTCGTCGCCTCCATCCCACCCCCGTCTTTGCAGGCACCAGTTGGCCAAAACATATATAATCAATGTTATCTATCGAAACAACAAAACATAAAACATAATACCAAAACATACCTTGTTGATCCCAGTACTCCCCAGGAGGTAGCATCATGTCTAGATCGTGGTGGCAGTCCATACCCACCTATGGATACCTCAATATCACCTATGGCATATGTCACCACACTCGCGTCACCGTGTCCGTGAAATAGTGGCCACCTTCTCCACCTCCATGTTGAGCCAACACATGGGCACACCACATCAGCCATAGCTCTCATGGCCCTATGGGCTCGAGAAGAATCCTAAGGTGCAACAAAGGCACCCTCTCGAGAAACCAGGCCACCATAATTGACCCAAAAGAGAAGTCACCAGAGTCAGATCGTTGAAACCAGCTCACTTGTCCAATCATCCTAGTATGTAGAAGTAGACCCCATGCAAATAGCTCCCCATCCATGACCTTCTTCACTATCCTCAGCTGACCACCAGTGATCCACTGAGTCCCCAAGGATCCGTAGATCCTCACCACCATAGCAGTGATGCACTCCATCAATAGGTCATCAATACCCTCAATATCGATGACCGAACCCAACATACATTTCATCCCAATACAATGGTGAGCCACCAAGTCACCCACTTGATCCTCCCTCGATAGCTCGGGATCGATAGGAAGGGCCACCCCATGGAATGGGAGCCCTGTCAAAAAATACACATCCTTGGTGACCGAGAATGTCAATTGTTGTCCTCTCACTATGAAGCACTGTAGATCACTGCTCCACATCGTAACCAGATATTGAAGCAGGAACTCCTGTGACTGTATCAGAGGGCAGTCAAAGAACTTGAGCAACCCGTAGGTTGCCAAGTGTCTCTACACTCCCAACTTCTCTCTCACCGCCTCCTATAGACAGTCCCAGTCACACTCTCTCCAATTCACTAGCATCATTCTCTCAGAGTCTATTGATCATCTGCATCAACCTCATCATCCATACAAAAGCATCAAAATCTCAAAATTTTCAGCCCTTTAGCCTTGCCTGAAGTGCGCGGATTTCACCGAGACAAGTGCGCATATGTGCGCACCTATTCTTTGCACAAATGTGCAACTGTCTGAGAAATAATCATACATAAGTGTGGAGTTGTCAATCAAATAGGCATGCACCTCATTCATGCCTCTATTTCCCTCCCCCACGCCCACATGTGTGGATGTGTAGGGAACAATCACACACTATGCGATAGAAAATGGATTATACTAGAGCACATGTGCATGAGTATTCCTCCTTTTCCTATGCACTGATGGGTTCCTACCCAAAAAATCCTCTGTATGGCCCTTTGTACAAACCCTACCCAAAAATTCCTTTGTACGTCCCTTCATACATCCCCTACCTACATTATAGGAATTTCACAAGATGCAGGAGGATAGGACCACTAACCTGTCTCTCACCACTCCCTGATCGATAGCCTCACGCTCCTATAATCTCCAAATCTCCTCAGAGAAATCTTGTCAATTTAGCTACATTGATAGGTACAAATGAGGTGGCATGGTGGGCCCACCAACCATATATAGCCCCTTTTTCCCAACTTTCACACTCTATTACAGGATCCCAAAGCCTTTGTTTTCCAATCCATTTCCAGCCATGGGATCCTGATCCCTCCATATACACATTCACATTCCCTGGGTCAGCATCTGCACTCGGCCCCGGAGGGGCATTTTTCTCACATCACGTTCAGGTACGCATGCTCATGTTCAATTTTATCAAATAATTGTTATATGTTCTTTATCATCAAATATTGTTCACGTTGGGTATTTTGTTTTCATGTGTGCAGGTACTTGTTCCACAAGATTACAACCCTTTCAGGTATATGTTCGACACTGACATGTAATTATTCCCTTTGTAAATCAGTTGCATCTCCTAGTCATACCCTCTGATATTTACCTTTAGGGTCCTTACATCTGGTTTTGCAGTACCTTTACCTCTTTTGCATTTGGGTACTGTCACCCAGTAGCACTCTCCCCCACATGAGTTGTCTCATTCATAGTTCCCCTTGGTAACTTGACACTCATGTTGATTTCACCCCTTAAGGATGGGAGTTGAGATAGTCTTATGCACTTCAGAGAATGAACCCCATACTTCTTTTCATCATATTTATAACTTTCCTAATGGACTCCCATGTCATATCATCTTGTTTCTATTGAGTGCACCTCTGCAGTATCATTGTCCCTCCATATCAACCACTTGTTGATTAAGGTTGGTTGTCATTGATGTCAACCCTTGAAGAACGCTCAGTAGCACAAAGGTTTGGGTAATGGAACCAAGTTTGTTTGATGTAAATATGACTCATTATTGTCTTTTCATGGTTGATAAGAAGTACAAATGGATGAACTCCAAAGTGGTGACTGGTCCCCTTATTGTGAAAGCCCTGATGGGAAGACACTTTGCAGATTGATTTATCCTATAAGTATGGTTAGAGAATCCATGCTTAATTGTGGAATAATGAGATGAAGGTCAGTGAATTTGTTAGTGAAACTATCCTAGATGCATAGTGCTTATCATGCCATTTTCGTTGGTATGTGGAACGTCACATAAATCCTCGCGGTTAGAGAGTTATGGCCATATGAAGTTGAATAACCCTCATGAGCCATATAGAAGCCCCCAAAAGTCAAGTGTTTGAAAAAGAAATTATTTAAATAATAAATTAAATGGAGAACTCCCTAAAATAAGGAAAGTGTGATGCTACATGAAAGTATAAATAAGGAGCAAGGCTCTCTCATTTAAACACACTTGAATATCATTGAATATCTATTTTTTTGAAAGGTTATTTGGGCAGGTATTATTGATAGAGAAAAATTGCAGCAGAAAAAGTGTGACAGAAAAAGTGCGGCAGGAAAACTGTGGCATAAAACGTGCGGTAGGAAAACCGCGGAAAAAATAAGTACGATAGAAAAATCACGGCAAAAAACCACGGCAGAAAAATCGCGGCAGAAAAAGTGTGGCATAAAAAGTGCGCCAGAAAAATTGCGGTAGAAAAAGCGTGGCAGGAAAATCGCGGCAGCATCATGGTTGGGGTCTATTTATGAGAGATATGGCACATCTTGTTTGAGGTTTGTTTTGTGAGCTAGGATATATCTCTTGAAATGGTATTGGATGTTTAGTATTGATGCATATATCATATTTGTTGAGGGATACAGTTGGTATTTTTTTGTCGGTATTTGGCATATGGGTATTGGTCTTTTGGTTGTGATGTGTTGTTGAATTTGTTAGTTTAGCTTGAGGCTACATAACAATGAGGTTGTAGCACATGGTTTGATGTAAGGGTTTATGGTATTTGGTTTATAGATAGAGTGATGAATTGTTAGATAACTTTTGATGGTTATATTGGTGTATGTCTTTGGTATATGGTTGAGGTACATGTTGGGTACATGGTTGAGACAAGTAGTTGACGAGTTGGCACATACATGAGGTGTATAGTTGATTATTTGGCACATAAATGAGGTGTATAGTTGATGAGTTGGAACATACATGAGGTGTATAGTTGATCACGTTGGTACATCTTGACGATTCAAGGTTGATGCATGGTACATGTTGGTTTAGGTTATTGGTACAGGTTGTTTGGTGCAGGTTGATTGGTATAGGTTGTTATAGGTTATTGTTACACGTTGATAGTGATAGGTTGACAGTGGAAATGGTTGATTCAATGACAGTGAAAGGTTGTCTACATTTGGCATTTATATTTCAGGGCGGTTGTACGGGGCAAGGATAGGTGGTTGTAGCCACCTTCCAGTTGTAGCCGGAGAACTTAGGGGGTTTTAGCCTCATTCTGGTTGTAACCAGAGAATTGGGAAGTTGGAGCTTCCCTCAGGTTGTAGCTTGAGAAACTAGGGGGTTGGAGCCTCCTTCTAGTTGCAGCTGGAATACAAAGGAAGTTGGTGCTTCCAATGAATGTAATTCTTTAAGACATATAAGAAAAATCATTATGTGGTTTTCTTTCACTTTGGGTTTCCACGTAAAAACACTGGTGTATTGTGTATGTGTTTGATTGTTCATTTGTTCATTGTTTATTTACTCTGTAATTGTTGGATGATAATGCTACATTGATATAACACTTGAATTTTTGGAGAAAAAGGATTATATTTCTCTATTACTGATTCACCCCCCCTCTCAATAATCCAACAATTGGTATCAGAGTTGGTTCCTTTAGAAATCAATTTAACCACTGAAAGGACGACCATGGAGAGAAAAAACTTGTATAAAAATGGAATACCATAGTTTCATGGACAAAAGTATGCATTTTGGAGCATAAGGATGAAGACATATATATAGGCACATGTATTTTAAATTTGGCAATCAATTGTAGATGGATACACAGTACCGACAATTCCACCAACAGATGACAAAGCAGTGAAACTCGATCAGAATAATTTCAAAGCCACAAATGCACTTCTGAATGGTCTTAGTGAAACAGTATTCACTAAAGTTTCACACTGTAAATCCACTAAAGAGATTTGGGACAAACTTCAAAATATTTATGGAGATTCAAAAGTCAAAGAAGCAAAGCTTCAAACTTACAGAGGTCAGTTCGAACAACTTAAGATAAAGGAAGATGAGAATATTGCAGATTATTTTTTACAAGTTGATTAAACAGTAAATGCAATCATAGGATTGGGAGAAGAAATCGAAGAAATTGTAATTGTTCAAAAGGTACTAAGATCCCTTCTTATGAGATTTGACCACAAGATATCAACACTAGAAGAAAGAGAAGATCTGAACTCAATAAGCATGGATGAATTACATGGAATCTTCACAGCATATGAAATGAGAACTAAATAGGAAAATCTAGATATAAAAGAAGCATCCTTCAAATAATCCAAAAAGTCAAAGAAAAAAGAAAAAAGAACTTAGCAGCAGTAGTGACGTCTCGGAAGATGATGAAGAAGTGGTCAACTTTGTCAAAAGATTGAAAAAGGGAACCAATGACAGGTATAGAGGTAAGATTCCTTTGATTTGTTTTAATTGTAATGTTATTGGTCATTTTGCTAACAAATGTCCTCATAAGAAAAAGAGAAATGATGAAGGTTACTCAAAAAGAAAACAAACATATAAAGGCAAAAAAACCACAAAGAAAGTTTTCAAGAAAAGCATATGCACCAAAGAAGACATCTCCTCATCAGATGAAGATGAAGTCAGTGATAGTGAGACATAAAGAGTTCTATTCATTGCAGTAGAAGACTCTTATAAATAAGACTCTGAAGAATAATATGAAGAAGCCGAAGAAGAATATGAAGAGGCGGAAGTTGACTAACAAGAAGAATTGATGTGTGCCATAAAAGTTATCAGAAGAGAAAAGAAGAAAAAAAAAGAAACTACAAGAGGAACTAGACAAGAAGGAAGACACTCAAGAACTAGAACAATGATCACAAATTTGAAGGTTCAAATAGAAGAATATAAAAGAATTGAATAAACACTCAAATAATATCTAGAAGAAAAAGACAAGATCATTGGAAATTTGGAAGCAGAGATTGTCATATTAAGAAAGGATCTTCAAAAGAAAAATATGCAGAACAGCTCAAAAGTTTTGGATGACATTATCAGCAGTCAAAAACCTCAACATGAAAAGTCCGGACTTTCATACAATCAGATAGAAAAGGGATCAAGCTCCAAAACAACTAAGCAAGAAACATATCCAAAAGCTATGCAAATACAATCAAAGAGGATAGGAAGATCTACAAGGAAGATTACAGGGACAGTCCTCCACTGAGAATATTCAGATTTTAGAATCACCAACCGACAGATAGGCCTCAAGAAGAAGAAGAATTCATAAGAGTACCTCCTTTCAGAATATCTTTAACTCCCAAGTATCAAACTATATTTTTTGGTTTATGTTACGCATGTAATAATTTTAGACATAAAGCTGTGAATTGCAAATATAACAACAGGAGCATAAACAACTTTGAAATTCATACATAAAAGGGTTATCCAAGAAGGCCTAGTGAAACACAGAGAAAAAGTTACAACGATTTTGAATCCTTGAGCACAGAAGTGGAATGTTAAAAATGTAACAACTTTGGACACATGGCCAAAGATTGTAGAATGATAGTCCCTCCTAGAGAACCACAACAGAATAACAACAGTCACAGACAGGAACCTCAGAAAAGGACATGGATAAGAAAGAAGAATCATTATAGAAATGAAGAATGCACACTTGCTCTACAAGCTAAGCAGAAGAAACATGGTAGGTAAGTTGAAATTGGTTGTTCAAAACACATGACAGGTGATAGATACAGGTTTCTTACTTTAAGAAAGGAAAGAGATGGATCAGTCTCCTTCGGAAATGATGATTCAGCTAAAATCATTGGAAAAGGCATAGTCAGAATTGGGAACAAGAATACAAAGGCAAAAAATGTTCTACTAGTAGAAGATATGAAACATAGTATTCTAAGTGTGATTCAAATGTGTGACCAAGGTCATAAAGTTACTTTCAATTCAAAAAAGTGTGATATAAGAAAAGAAAGTTTAGGAAAATTGATTGTTATAGCTTTGAGAGCTTCAAGCAACATATATGTGTTAAGTGAAATTGGAAATGAAAAGTGTTGTCTAGGAAAGGAAGATGAAAGTTGGGTATGGAATAGAAGAATGGGTCACATACATTTTGATAACCTTGTAAAAGTCAACAAAAGAGAAGCAGTCAGAGAAATGCCCCAGATCATGAAACCAACCAACACTTTATGCAAGCATTGTCAACAAGGAAAGCAAACAAAGACCAAATTCAAATCAAAGGAATATTCAACGACAAGACCACTAGAAATTGTGCATACTGATCTAGTTGGGACAAATACAACAAAGGGTTTAAAAGGTGAGAAATACTTTATGTTATTAGTTGATGATTATACAAGAATGACTGTAGTTTGCTTTCTCAAGAATAAATCAAAAGATTTTGAAAACTTCAAGATCTACAAGGAAATGGTTGAAAATGAAATGGATTCAAAATTCAAATGCTTGAGATATGATAACGGAGGAGAGTTCACTTCAAAGGAAGTTATGGACTACTGCAACAGTCATGGAATAAAAAGGAAATTCTCCATTGCTATGACACCTCAACAGAATGGAGTTGTTGAAAGAAAGAACATGACAGTACAGGAAATGGCTCAAACAATGATAATGGATTCCAAATTGATAGATATTTTTTAGACACAAGAAGTGCATACAACGGTTCATATTCAAAATAGAGTAATGTTCAAAAACAACACTGACAAAACTCCCTACGAGCTATGGAAAGGAAGACCATCAAATGTGAAGAAATTAAGAGTTTTTGGGATCGAATGCTACATCAAAAGAGAAGATAGCAGAATGGGAAATTTTGACTCTCATGTGGAAAATGGAGTACTTGTTGGTTACTCAAGTACAAGGAAAGCATACAAGTGTTACAACCTGAGATTGAACAAATTTGTGGAAAGCATCAACGTAACAATTGATGGAACAGGTAGACAAGAATTAAAGGAAGAAGAAAATGAATCAATGGAACAGATTTACGAAGAATAAGAAAAATATGAAAAGGAAGTAGAAGGGGAAGATGAAGAAGATCCAACAGAAATAGAAGATCAAGTTCAACAAGTGCCTCCAAAGACACCTAGAAAATGAGTACAGAAGAATCATCCTTCAAATCATATTATCGAAAACAAAGATGCAGGAATTGAGACTAGAAGAAGAATACATTCACCAGAACAAATGCACCTAGCACTGTCATCTATGGTTGAACCAACCTATTTTGAAGAGGCCAGCAAGGATGAATTTTGGAATAAGGCCATGGATGAAGAATTGGATCAAATAGAGAAAAATGATACTTGGGAATTGGTTCCAAGACAAAAGGATAAGAATGTGATCGGCACAAAGTGGGTATACAGGAATAAATTGAATGAAGATGGATAGGTTACAAGGAACAAAGCTAGATTGGTATGTAAAGGATATGCACAAGTTGAAGGAATCGACTTTGAGGAGACATTTTCCCCAGTTTCCAGAATGGAAGCAATCTGATTTCTTTTAGCTTATGCATGCTCCAAATATATTAAAGTGTATCAGATGTACATAAAATCATCTTTTCTAAATGGGGAACTTGAAGAAGAAGAATACATTGAATGACCAAAAGGATTTTAGTTGTCAGAGAACATAGATTATGTGTGTAAATTAAAGAAGGCCTTGTATGGTCTAAAACAGGATCCTAGAGCATGGTACTCTAGACTAGATAAATATCTACAACAAGCAGGGTTCAAAAAAGGAAGTGCAGACAACAACCTCTACTTCAAGGTAAGTCAAGATAGTATTTTATTAATTTAAGTTTATGTTGATGATATTATTTTTGGTAGTGATGATGATAGGTTAAGCCAGAAATTTGCAAAGGATATGCAGAATGAATTTGAAATTTCATTACTTGGAGAACTATCCTTATTTTTGGGACTTCAGATACGTCAAAGCCACCAAGGAATTTTTATTTCTCAAACCAACTATATCATAGAAATGTTAAATAGGGTCGGAATGGAAGATTGAAAACTAGTTATCACTCCCATTTAAACCAGTTGCAAGTTAAGAAAATATGATGATTCAAAGTCTACAGATTAGAGGTAATACAGGTCAATGATTTATAGCCTACTATATGTGACAACATCTAGACCTGATGTAATGTGGGTAGTTGGATAGGTGGCACAATTTCAAGCAGCACCAAAGGAATCACATGTATTAGAAGTGAAGAGAATTTTCAGATATCTCAAAGGAGCAAAAGATTTTGGATTATGGTTTCCAAAAGGAAAGGATCTATCACTTATTGCCTACACAGATGCACATTGGGAAGGTTGTATTGATGACCAACGAAGCACCAGTGGAGAAAAGTTATACTTAGGTGACTGTTTAGTATCATGGCTAAGCAAGAAACAATCATCAGTATCTTTATCTACATCCGAGGTAGAGTATATTGCAGCAGCATCATATTGTACATGGGTTCTTTGGATGAAACAAACTATGAGGGATATACAAATTGAGTATGATGATCCCATTCCAATATATTGTGATAATACAAGCATCATCTGTATCTCAAAGAACTCGGTGATGCACTCCAAGAAAAAACACATTCCAATCAAGTATCACTTTCTACGGGAACAGGTTGCAGAAAACAACATCAGAGTTGAGTATGTGGGCACAAAATAACAAGTGGCAGACATCTTTACAAAACCACTTCCACGTGAATCCTTTGAGTATATTTGCCAGAGACTCAGAGTTATTTCTACTCCAAAATGAATTCTTTTGAATCATTATCTTATATGTCTTAGATGTACACGAGGAAACACCATAAAGAGGATAGTTCAGTCAGCGGGAGTAGCCTCAAATGGAAATATACCTTTTCCATTGATGACAAAGGGGGATAGATTTATCATATCCAGAGAACAGAGGCATGGTTCCAGGGGGTGAAATGGTCACAAAGATGCAGAGGAAAGAGGCATGGTTCCAGGGGGAGCATGAGTGATATGATTTCAGTATTGCATCAAAGTGTTTCCATCAAACGCAAAGGGGGAAATTGTTGATTAAGGTTGGTTTTAATTGATGTCAACCCTTGAAGAAATCCCGATAGCACAAAGGTTTGGGTAATGGAACCAAGTTTTTTTTATGTAAATATGACTCATTATTGTCTTTTCATGGTTGATAAGAAGTAAAAATGGATGAACTCAAAAGTGGTCCCCTTATAGTGAAATCCCTCATAGGAAGATTCTTTGTAGATTGAGTTATCTTAGAAGTATGGTTAGAGAACCCATGATTAATTGTAGAATAATGAGATGAAGGTCAGTGAATTTGTTACTGAAACTATCCTAGATGGATAGTGCTTGTCATTCCATTTTCGACGGTATGTGGAATGTCACATAACTCCTCAGGGTTAGAGATTTATGGTCATATGAAGTTGAAGAACCCTCATGAGTCGTATAGAAGCCCCAAAAAGTCAAGTGTTTGCAAAAGAAATTATTTAAATAATAAAGTAAATGGAGAACTCCCTAAATTAAGGAAAGTGTGATGCAACATGAAAGTATAAATAAGAGACAAGGCTCTCTCATTTAAACACACTTTAATATCATTGAATATCTATTTTTGTGAAAGGTTATTTGGGCAGGTATTATTGATAGAGAAAAATTGCAGCAGAAAAAGTGCGGCAGGAAAAGTGTAGTAGAAAAAGTGCGGCAGAAAAAGTGTGTCCGAAAAAGTGCAGCAGGAAAACTGCGGCAAGAAAAGTGTGGCAGAAAAAGTGTGATAGGAAAACTGCAGTAGAAAAAGTGTAGTAGAAAAAGTACGACAGAAAAATTGCGGCAAAAAAATCGCGGTAGAAAAAGTGCGGCAGAAAAATCGCGGAAGAAAAAGTGCAACAGAAAAATCACGGCATAAAAAGTGCGGCAAAAAAATCATGGCAGCAACATGGTTGGGGTCTATTTATAAGAGATATGACACATCTTGTTTTAGGTATGTTTTATGAGCTAGGGTTTAGCTCTTGAGATGGTATTGGATGTTCAGTATTGCTGCATATATCAGATTTGTTGAGGGATACAATTGGTATTTTGTTGTTGGTATTTGGCATATGGGTATTGGTCTTTTGGTTGTGATGTGTTGTTGGAGTTGTTGGTTTAGCTTGAGGCTACATAATAGTGAGGTTGTGGCACATAGTTTGATGTAAGGGTTTATGGTATTTGGTTTATGGATAGAGTGATGAATTGTTAGATAACTTTTGATGGTTATATTGGTGTATGTCTTTGGTATATGGTTGAGGTACACGTTGGGTACATGGTTGAGACACGTAGTTGATGAGTTGGCACATACATGAGGTGTATAGTTGATGATGTTGGTACATCTCGATGAGTCAAGGTTGATGCATGGTACATTTTGGTTCAGGTTATTGGTATAGGTTGTTTGGTGCAGTTTGATTGGTATAGGTTGTTACAGGTTATTGGTACAGGTTGACAGTGACAAGTTGACGGTGGAAGTGGTTGATTCAGTGACAGTGATAGATTGTCAACATTTGGAATTTATATTTTAGGGTGAATGGATGGGGCAAGGATAAGTGGTTGTAGCCACCTTCTGGTTGTAGTCGGATAACTTAAGGGGTTGTAGCCTCCTTCTGGTTGTAGCTAGAGAATTGGGAAGTTGAATATTCCCTCAGGTTGTAGCCTAAGAAAGTATGGGGTTGGATCCTCCTTCCAGTTGCAGCTGGAAAACAAAGGAAGTTGGTGCTTCCAATGAATGTAATTCTTCAAGACATGTAAGAAAAAAAAAATTGTGGTTTTCTCTCGCTTTGGATTTCCACATAAAAATATTGGTGTACTATGTATGTGTGTGATTGATCATTATTTCATTGTTTATTTACTATGTAACTATTGGATGATAATGCTACATTGATATAACACTTGAATTTTTGGAGAAAAAGGATTATATTTGATCAGGGGATCAAATTTTGCTCAAAAATTCAAAGTGCTCGGAATCGCTTCAAATTGAAAGAGAGCGTAGGCCTTGTCGTTGCAAACCCAACGTAACTTGTTTGGGTTCAAATGGACATTAGGAACGAGAGATATCGCGTTCTGTTCAAATTTACAAACATGCAAAAAAAGGGTTGTTGAATGTACAGTCCGTACGGACGCTGACGTGGTAGTTCGTACGACATGTGGCAAGCCATATGACACGTGGCAGATAGGCATTCGGACAGTTGGCAGGTGACTTGGCATGTTTGGTAGCGAACATAACGATGACACGTGGCCCAGTCAATAGTCGCCACATGTCATCCATTATTTGGTTAAAACTTATGTCATTGGCCGGAGTCGACCCCGCGACCTCCAGGTAGGGGAAAAGACTTGGCAAAGAGCCACAAACTGGCATGCCACCATTTGTTACTTATTAATATATGGCACGGAATGTATATAAGTTTGAATATGTGGGTGGTTTGGGCCGCGACCGGGTCAGGGCTTAGCCCCAACCCTTGGTCGCGCACATTATATAACATATAACCCACAGTTATAGTGTATGGGCATGCATGCGCGGTTAATGTTTGTTCCAACGGTTATTTCAATGACCTGTCATTTGACCTTTGACCATTGGCTTATGTAACGGGAGCCCATGTTTATGCTAGTGCATGGTCGCATGGGTCAATATGACCTGGCCCTTGACAGTTAGGGGCTAGGTGCACTCGTAACTGTCCTACAGTTTGCACAGTTTGCACGGTTGCGTCCGGTGCTAGTTTTTTACGCTTAAATATGCATGTGGGCTAGGTTGAGCCATGAAAGGTGCATTTTGTAGATGCAGAGATAGCAAGATTGAAGGGGGGACTTCCAGGAAGCCTATCTTCTTCAATTTTTGGCCAAATGAGGTGTCGAAAAAGCCCAACTAGGGGTTTTTGGACGTTTTGAAGCCATTGGAGTAGTCTATTTGGCATTTTGAACATTGTAAAGCACATTTTTTAGCACTTTGAGCAAACAATACAAATGATCCATTGGAAGCTAGACCAAGAGATGTAGCCCAAGAGAGGGGTGAACTCCTTTATCATTTGTTGTGTTATGTGTTTTTCTGATTCCAACAGTGTCTGGACACCATCATGTATGACATATGAATGGAGAAGTATTTTTTTCTAATCCACTTTGAGCATAAAGCTTAATAATAAATAGCAGTGTTTGATTGATA
>JZKD02S1728734.1:1170825-1198397 GCA_000966675.3 Picea glauca
GCCCAACTAGGGGTTTTTGGACGTTCTGAAGCCATTAGAGCAGTCTATTTGGCATTTTGAACATTATAAAGCATATTTTTGAGAACTTTGAGAAAATAATACAAATGATCCATTGTAAGTTGGACCAAGAGATGTAGCCCAAGAGAGGCGTGAACTCCTCAATTATTTGTTGTGTTATGTGTTTTTTTGTCCATTGTTTATGATGTTGTTTATATGCACCTTGAATGAGTACATCCTACTACAATTTCCGTTGCTAAGTCGACCCATTTTCATTTTTAACACATAAAATTTTACTTGCAAATATTTTCAAGAATACAAGTCTTCTTCATTTTTAGATCAATATTTATCTATTACTGATTCCCCCCCCCCCCCCCCCTCTTAGTAATGAAACACCACTATTAGTTTTCCCATCTTCATATTTCCCTGCATTCATTTAGCTAATACAAAAACCCACCCATGGGGCCCCCACCCTCCACCAGTTCTCTTTCACAACTTGCGCCCTAATAGGCCAAGTCATTTTTTCACTAGGACACCTTTTTCTGTATCTATATGCTCAACCAAAATTATTCTTTATATCTTTTGTAATTGTAAAAATCCTTTGTTTCCATCATTTACTTAAATTTTCCATCGTCACCCTTAATGGCCTTCTTTTTTTCTGGAAAAGAAACCCATGTTGCCCTTAGTTTGGGCATCCACTCTCTTTTCATACCAACATCATGCATAAACCCTGAGTATCCCAAGTCCATATACCCATGATCTCTGATTTTTTCCACTTTTTTAGCCTCTGGCACAGTTTAACCCCACATCTACTTGTCCCCCTGACACTAGATCTAGTTTTACGGTTGCTTCCAATCATCCTTCAAAATTCCCCAACCAAGGGTAGTCCTTAGCCTCACCGAATCTTGACTTCATTCATGTTACGCATAAATACCTGATATCACCTATTACTCAGTGGATTTCACGAAGCCCTCTGCTTCTTGGAGTCGTGTCTCCATTTTTGTCAACACCAACACAGTTTTCATAAGGGAGACAATATCTTGACTCTCATTATCTTTTCAATGAGGAGTCTTGGACGACACAAAGAGAATCATCATTGCTCTCTAATTCTATTGACCCCCATAACATTTGACTTCAACAAACTCTCATGTTATGTTGGGTCTTACTATGAAACTATTGCACTTGTTTCATACTAGCCGAAGACCTCTAAATTCATTAGGCCATCAATGCCTACGAGTCATCAACAATTCTTATAGTCGTCCTTGCTTCACTTCAGATTTTGTTCACCATTAATAATTGTCATCTGTCATTATAAATCGCCCTCGAGGGCACTGTCATTACCTACATCAACATACATATTTAGTTACAATATCACATTTTGGTTACATGACATGAGCATAGGGCATGCTCGCCTTGTTTGTACACATATTTTATTTTTTCTCCCTAGAGAAAAGTTTGGGTCCCAGATTTTTCCCTCTCCCTCCGGCGGATCGCTCTTGCAGTTCCTCTCTTCACTCTTCATTACAATGGCACTCTCAACAAAAGAAACATTGATTTATTTTGGATATATGTATGCTCCTAACCTCACACATCATGTAGCATCTGTTATCACTAAAATATCATCCACAACATTGCACACAATGGTTAAGGAAAAATATCAATGCCAGCAGCAATTAGTCCAGCCACAACACCAAGATTTCATTCAAAAGGAAAAAAAATATACAAATTGGGTCAAAAATTACAGTGCACAAACTCACCATAGGAAGCGTGCATACAGTGTGCACAGTGCGTGGGCCAACACAGCACTCAGAGTGCGCTATGCACCAAATGCGCGACTATGTACAAGAAAAGTTATGCACTTCTATTAACGATGCATTTATGGATCTTGTTGGCCCCTCAACCACTTCTGGTCTGACCCCCAACATGATTTGACACTCATATCTGGGTGAAATCTAGCTTGGGGGTTGGTCAAGGGATAGAGAGTGCCCTAAAAGGCCCCTTGTTCACACTATGAACCAATTACATTTTTTCTCAAGGAAATGTTATAAATAAGAGCCATGGGTGTGCTAAGAAACCAAGATCTTCATTGTATTGTTATGTTGTAATAATTCTCCCTTGAGAATCCTCTTTTCTCTTTAGATCCTTCAAGCACCATTGTAATAGGCCATTCCACTCACCTCTTGAGGGAATAGGTATTGTTTTTCTTCACCATTTTCCATTTCTTCCATTGTATGAAGAGCTCTCCATTAGGGAACTCAAGAGCCCTCCCAAAGAGGAAGAGGGCACTCATAAGTCCCTATTTTTCTCTACGGTGTTTTGCCTACTAATCTATTGATCCATTGGTAGCATTATGTTGGTCATTGTTTGATTTTCATGGTTCTAATTTTCTCATGCTTTCTAACTTTTATTTCTTAGTTGTTTTAGTTTATTTCTTTTTTTTTACATGTGCTTGTCTTACTTAACCCACTCACAAACTTTTGTCTTGTCTAGCAGGCACATCTAGACATGCAAGTGTTGTTTTTCTCACCCAAGTGACAAAACCAACACAACAATATCTTTAAATTTAACAATTATAAGATGAGAGTCTTGAAGATTACATGGAACATTTTTCCTATATCTCACAAAAATCAAAATATAATGACCTTCCAAATGATGCAATCATAACTCTTTTTCTTAAAGGAATTTTGGAAGAATACTTGGAAACACTTAACTGATGGCATCAGGAGATGTCTCCCATAAACCATTTGTTTATATTTGTGATATTTGTAGAAACTACTCAAGAAGAAGGGCTAAAACTGGAAAGGGTGTTCGGGATCCCTATAGTAGAAACTCAAAAGGAGTTAGTTCTAGTGGGATTACAAGGATGGAAATAGGAAACCTATTAGAAAACTTTAAAATTGTTGTTTTAAGTACAATAGGTTCTTAATTGGACACTTTAAAGATTAAGAAAAAACAGGAGGAAGATAATGTTGCGATGTGCATATTTTGTCTGAGGTGCAAGAGGAAGCATTCCTAAAGGGAATGCCCATTATACAACATCTCATTATGTGGCTTATGTATTGAATATCATCTAACTGAAAAATTCCCATCACTGCTTGGTCTATTAGCCATTTATAAAAGTGGGGATCCTAGGGAATATTCTTACACACCTAGAAGGACATGGCATGCTATGATTCATCCTATGTACCAGGATCCACCACCTCAAGATCCGCCTTATTACCAACAACCACAACAGTGGAACTTACCAAATTGGCAAAACTGGTCTCCATAGTATGCTTCACTGCATCCTTGGCTACAAGGATGGAGGGGAGGACAAACCCTGGGAAACACTCAGATTCCACCTATTCCTATGCCCACTCATCCTTATCAACAGTTTCCACAAAATATTCAACAACTCTTGCCAGGTTTTGTTCCTCCACCTTTACCTCCTATTCCAAAACAACCTCAGCAATTTCAAAATGAAAGTTCCCCAAGACCAACCTTATTACTAGCACAAACAATGCCTAACCCAAACAATAAACCAAATCAACCTCTTCATAATGTTGAGTTGCAAAATTTTATGACATGTGTTATTTCTCATGTTCGATTACATGAGATTAAACTAAGGTCAAGAAAAGTTTTGGATAAACAGAAACCTTCAGTAGTCATCTGTGAGGAAGAAGAATATTAAAATCTCGACTAGCCCATGGATAATACTAAATGGGAAGATGTTATCATTCCCAAATATCAAGAAAAAAATCCTCCCCAAAGTGAATCCTTTCAAACTACAAAAGTTCCTCCCTATCCAGAGAGATTAGCAATCGAAAAACCAATGATTCGACCAAAATTCGTCATTATAAAGAAATTTGAAAATATATGTGTCATAATTCTCTTGTTACAAGAAATAAAGGATATCCTAATTTATAGTAAGGTAATTAAGGAATTGTGTATGAAAAATCCAAACAGAAAATAGAAAGACCCTCCAATAGTGCATCTGGTAGGAGAGTTGTCTGAGTACATATCAGAGCGGCCTAGGGTCACAAAGTATGCAAATATTGGGAATCCATTAGTAACAATAACCATTAATAATATTCCCATTGAAAATACTCTCATATACATAGGGGCATCCATTAATGTTATGAATGTCACTACGTTAGAAGAATTACATTTGAAACACTTCCTTCAACCTACCCCAACTATTTTGGAATTGGCAGATAAAACAAAAGTTATACCTGAGGGTATATTGGATGATATCATAGTCAAATTAAAATCATGGGAATATCTGGTAGAATTTCTTGTCATTCATTCAAAGGATCCTACTAAAGGGAATATCGTTATTTTGGGAAGACCTTGCTTGGCTACAACCAATGCATTATTTGGTTGTCAAGAAGGTGAAATGACTATCTCTAATGGACTTTCTATGAAGAAACTTACGATATACCCACCAGCTCAACCTGTTATAGAAAATCTATCGTGGCTTGAATGTCCATATGAGAATGAGAATTGGGAAGAACTTGTGTTGCCTAGTGATCACTCCTAGGCACTTTAGGAGCAAACAATGGAGAATTGTTAAATCAATTCATTTCTGCAATCACATGTGTTGATTTTCCTCAATCTTTCCCTCAATTTGAGTATATGTTTTGTAAAGAATTTCAAGAACATTTGGATCCATCAACTCTTTCTTCCACATATTTTATCTTTGAAATAGATGAATATGCCATATCCTACACCATGCCTTATGATATTAGTCCTAGAAAATTCCTACATGTCAATTCAAGACTATATGAAGATCAACAAGAGCAATTAGTGAATGCCCTTAAGGACCAATCAAGAGCATTTTCTTGGGAATATATCGATATGCGGGGTATACACCCCGACACATGCATTCATCATATCTATACCCATGCATAAGTAACACCTATTAGGCAACCTCAGAGAAGGATGAATCTGACACTAAAATATATAGTGAAAGAGGAAATAAAGAAACTATTGAATGTTGGTTTTATTTACCCAATTTCTGACAGCAAATGGGTATCCCCACTTGTAGTAGTTCCAAAGAAAGTAACCAGAAAATGGATAATCTGTGTTGACTTCTGGGAACTTAATAAAGTCACTCTTAAGGATTATTTTCCTCTTCCATTTATTGACCAAGTCCTAGATACTTTGTCAGGGAAGTGATACTTTTCCTTCCTTGATGGATATAGCAGATACAATCAAATTTTAATAGCACCTGAGGATCAAGACAAGACTAATTTCACTTGTCCTTGGGGAACTTATGTTTATAGGGTCCAACCATTTGGTCTGTGTAACGCTCCTGCCACATTCTAGCAAACAATATTAGGGATATTTGTTGATCTCATTCATGACTATGTGGAAGTGTATATGGACGATTTTACAGTATATGGTAGTATTTTTCAAGAAGCCCTAGATAACTTGAGGAAAGTTCTCATTAGATTTCTAGAGATGAATTTATCCTTAAGTCATGAGAAGTGTAAAATGTTATTGATTGAAGGAGTAGTATTAGACCATCATGTTTCATCCAAATGGATTAAAGTAGATCCTGCTAAGATCGAGGTAATTTTCAAACTCCCACCTCCAAAGACTCCAAAGGAGGTGAGAAGATATATTGGACATGTTGTTTACTACCGGTGATTCATTGAAAATTTCACAAAAAATTATGCACCAATGTTTGGATTACTCACAAAAGATGTTGACTTTCTATGAAATGGCCATTATCAAACTACCTTTGAAACTTTAAAAGATAAGTTATCTATGGCATCAGTTTTTAGAGGACCCAATTGGGCCCTTCCATTCCACATATATACTGATGCCTCTGATACTGCAATAGGAGGAGTGTTAGGACAAAAATAATACCAACAATCTTATGCCATTTAATTTTTAAGTAAGAACTTGAATCTTGGTGAGATAAAATATATAGTCACTGAGAAATAATTCTTAGAAGTTGTCCATGACATCAACAAGTTTTGTCGTTATATCACAGGATATGAGGTATTTGTACATACAAATCACTCTACCATTAGATTTCTCATGAACAAACCTATTACCAATTGCCAAGTAACTAGGTGGATCCTTTTATTACAAGAGTTCAATATTATTGTCCTTGATCGAACAGGAAAAGAGAACTTGGTAGTTGAATTTCTCTCTCTCATTCATGAAGGTGATAGTATTCCTATTGATGATAGTTTTGCAAATGAGCATCTCTTCACCATTTCTGTAAACACTCTGTGTTTTGCAAATATGGAAAATTATTTATCCACTAGAAAATTACCAGCTCATTTGTCGCCTCATGAAAATCATTGAATTATAACACAAAGTGATAACTGTTGGACACACCTACCACACTTAGAGGGGGGGTGAATGAGTGTGGTGCTCTTTTTCCCAAAACTTCCCTCTTTCACAAAAACTCATCAATTAGCATTCAACATTTATTCATTACCCATTGTTGTCATTTATAACCAATAGATGCAGGAACATATCAGTAACATATATCACCAATATATCATCAACAAGTCATCATCACAATGGACACAAAGAACACAAGATGTATGTACAATTTTCTTTTTATTACGGACTACAATCCTTGGGTTTATCAGCAACAACTGAATAGAGTACAACTCTACAAGAGCACCATCTCTATATGCAAGACTCAACTTACACCCTCAGCATCAACTGAGATGAGGCAACAATCCTCAATAGATATCAATCTGTCAATAGGTACGTGACCTGTCAGTAGTGCATCCCATGTGTGCACGCGCCCTAGCTCACTATAGCCCGTGTGTGAATGCAGCCAATGTATAATACAACAAACATATGCTTCTGAGCAACATGCCCAGATCCTCTGCAACCTACAATCACTTTCTCTTTTGTCTTCAACTGTCCAAACTGACCCACAGGCAGTCACAACACATCCAAGCTCTCCAATAGCTTTCTCGTGCTCCACATCAAATCAATATGAATGTTATTTCAATCATGTATAAATAACTAGTATACCATAGAAATCATGTCACTACTGAATCACACGAGTGTTGCTCACTCCATCAACCAAATCAACCAAACTGAACCACATCATAGAAGCCATACCAAGAATTCCCTAAGCATTCAAAACATATCAAGCAATAGTATCTATCAAGACAATAATGTAACCATACCAGTGTCTAAGTGATAGATATGAGGCCATAGAATCCAGATATGGAACCTTCTTCATCATCCAAGAGCTTGGCACCAACTCAAACACAACTCTCCATGATTTTATTGAGTCCACGCTCCCTATACACAGTCATCCCGCATGTACACTCACCCTATACATAGCTATCCCACATGTGTATGCACCCTATACACAGACAGCCCACGTGTACATCAGAAAATAGGGTTTTCTGTGACTCCGAGACTTTTTCCATCAAGATCTCTGACATTGCCGAAACTTTGATGCGTCTATGAGATCCTCCTCTCACTCTCTTCCTCAGAATAGATCTTCAATCATGCTCCAGAGTTCCACACCAATAAGATTCTCTCATAAGAATATCTCCATCAATACTCCAAAAGATATTACCAAGAATCTCTCCATTGATCCACAAAGGATTCTCACTCAAATGTACATTTTACAAGAGATCCTAGCTTCTTATTTATACTTTCATATTCTAGGTCACTTAACCCAATTTTTGGTTACTTAACCCATTTCTAGGTCACTTAACCTATTTTCCTTATTTTAGGGTTACCCACTTTCCATGAATAGAAAATTCTCCAATACTTTATCATTTAAATATTCCTTCTTGATTTTGTCACTTTATTTAAATAATCTTTCTTGATTTTGTCACTTTACTTTATCATTTAAATAATGATTTCTTCTTTTCAAGCACTTATACTTCTTTGACCTTGGGGGCTTCAAGCCTTCATATGGGGGTCCTCCAATTTCCTAAGGCCATAACTCTCAAACCGTGAGGAGTTATGTGACATTCCACATACCACCGGAAATGGCATGACAAGCACTATCCATCTAGGATAGTTTCACCAACAACTTCATTGATCTTCATCTCATTATTCCACATGCAAGCTTGGGTCCTCCAACCATTCTTTTAGGATAACTAATTCCATAAAGCATCTTCCCGTGAGGGATTTCACCATAACGGGACCACTTTGGAGTTCATCTATATGTGCACCTTATGAACCATGATAAGACAATAATGATTCATCTTTGCATCGATTGGTTTCCACTTGGACATATAACATTCTCATCAAGGGCATCATATCAATAAATTACTTGACATCAATCAAACCAAACCATTTACATCAATGACATATGATCCAACAATCTCCCAAGTAATCAAACCATTGGCATCAATAACAACATGATCCAACAATTATTTAGCCACTAGAAAATTACCAGCTCATTTGTCGCCTCATGAAAAGCATTGAATTATAACACAAAGTAATAACTACTCATGGGTTGGCCATGAAATTTTCCGTACTGGGCATATTTTATCATTCATAGATGTGTCCAGGAAGACGAGATAGAAGAAATCCTACAAAATTGTCATGATGGACCATGTGGTGGTCATTTTTCCGATAAACATACAAGATATAATGTTTTACATTCAGATTACTATTGGCCTAGCATTTTTAAGGATGCTTTCAAATATGTAAGAAATTGTGATAGTTTTCAAATGATAGGAAAATCCACATCAGTTGATGAAATTCCTTTACATACCCAGGTTATGATCAAACCTTTTGAGAAATGGGCCCTTGATTTTGTAGGACCAATTTCCCCCATGTCTCGTAAAAAGAAATATATCCTTGTTTGCATAGATTGTGTCACTAAGTGGGTAGAGGAAAAAGCCTTGTCTAGGGCCACTGGAAAATCTGTTGTTGAGTTTATTTATGAAGATATTTTTACTCGCTTTGGTGTTCCTCGTGAGATTGTCACAAACCAGGGTACATAATTTAATTCTAATATGATGAAGGAATTAACATAAAAGTATGGGATAAAACATCACAAGTCCTATCCATACCACCCACAAGCTAATGGCCAAGTGGAATCCACAAACAAAGTATTGGAAACTATCTTGACTAAAACTGTCCAACTACACCATAGAGATTGGGTTGATAGACTTTCAGAGGATTTGTGGGCATATCACACTACATGGAGAAACTCCACTAGACATATCCCATATGAATTGGTTTACAAAAAACAAGTACTACTCTTACCTATTGAATTCCAAGTAAGAACTTTTTGTATTGCTGCATAGTTAGGATTAGATTTAGATGAGGCACAAAAAAAACGAGTCCTACAATTGAATGAATTGGATGAAATTAGACAGGATGCTATCCAAAGGACAATCTTAGTTCAAAACCAGCAAAGCAAATGGCATGATAAATTCATTTAAAAAAAGAAATTTCAACCTGGATATTGGGCTCTATTGTTTGATTCAAGTTTTAAAATTTTTTAAGGAAAACTTACCACTTGATGGTTAGGTCCTTATGAAGTGGTTACCATGTTTGATAATGGGGCTGTGAAAATAAAAACAATTGATGATGAACAATTCTCTTTTTTAGTGAATGGGCATAGACTTAAACTTTATCATAAACCTATTTCTAAAGAAGACTTTATGCAAGTCATGTCATCTGACAAGGAATTGGCATTGGTGGACGGGGAAGTTTCTTCTCCTTCTCCATGTTCTTGAAATATTTTGATTTTCTATTGTACATATGTAAATATTTCTGACATGGTTTTTGACAAGCAGTTTTAGAAACTTTTGCAAGTATTCATTTAAAAACAAGTCAGAAATTTCAAGGAGACAAAAGGGATGTATTTTACTTCAAAATAAGATGTTACTATGCATGAATTTTGTCATATGCTTAAGCACCAATTGAGTAATGAATACTTTTTATCATGATTAAAAATTGTTTTCTTTAAATTAGCCATTTTTAGTCTTTTTGCAAGTTTTCTATCTTCCTTTCTCTCAAGGAATCTTTTATGGAAGTTGATCATAGCCCTCAACCACCAAAAGATATAAGGAAGTGGCATTTTATCTTATCAAACCTAGAGGTTACTAGTACAATCCATCAATATCTCTAAGTGGGTGAGTAAAGTATCCTTTTAAAAGAGTAGCAAGAAGATCTAACTAGTGGTTAACCATGGAAACATCAATATACCTTCAAATGGAAGAAAGTGAATAGGGACTATAGATACCTTTCTGTTATTTTTGAATGGTACCATCCACCACACATTAAAAAAGCTTGACTGTACCGTATCTTCATATTGGCTATGCCCACTTAAGTATCCCTTACATCAGGTGTTAGAGAAAGGTTTTCCTCACCCTATGCAATATTGCAGAGAGGACCTTATTCCATTTCCCTATGTAGACTTGTCTTCCCTGTTACTAGAATCCAGAGACAAAAATACAATTTTTTCAACTTGTACACATATTGCACCCTATACAGCAAGCGTATATGCAGGCTGCTCCACTACAACCCGTGTACAATGGGATTTGAGCCAGAAAATCAAAATTAAATGTTGGGTTTCCATGTCACGACGGGAGATCTTTGATCCTTGGCCTTCCATATACTGGAAATGTTCTAAGTTGGCCCTTCAGTTCCATTTTGAAGGCTATAAGTAGGCCAATTCTGAGCTATCGAAAAATAAAAAGAATTCAACTTTGAGAGCAAAGTTACTATGGAGGAATTATTTACTTCATATTGAGTCTGCATCCCTTTGTCCTTTAAGTTTGAACACAGTGTTCATCCCCCAAGCTCTTCCCTTATTGATGGATAACCTCATTGTCTCCTTTCTATGAGATTGCCTTTGGTGGAGGATTGAAGTGGTGGAGGCCCAGCTGGAAGGAACTTGGTTTCTCAGTTATGAACTATGCCGACACGGAAGTTTATAATATTTCCACTTCTGTTGATCGTTTATTAATAGAAATACTATCTTCCTGTCTAATCAATGTCTTACAAATATATGAATTATTATCCATGGGTGTATTTGTTATGTATATTGATGGATTATACTATCTAATGTTCTAACATTTTATATTGCCACCATATGCTTGTTTTTGCTTGTTTGTTGAGAACTTTTTACAGGTATATATAGCTTTGGGTCAAAGTGCTCAACAGTGGACATCATCAAACATGTGGACGAGGTAGGCCTCTTTCTTATCTCCCTTGTACCTTGGTTTATATAGCATATTTTTGGGATAGAGTTGATTTCTACAGTCATTTTTGTCTATTGTGGTTCACCCTAGCCATAGAGAGATTTTTCTTGTAATAGAATTGGAGACCAAACTGGGGATGAATCTTCTTTCTTAAGGTTTGAAGTAATTTTCTCCTTAGATTTCTCTCGTTTATATTGTGGTTCTTGTCGCATCATTGCTTGACATCTCTTGTTCACTCTAGGTATGATTTTTCATCCTTTCTCCCTTGCCTAGCCTTGTTTCAAAGCATATACGTGCCTTTTTCCTTGACAGTCGTGTATACATGCAGGCTGTCTCACTGCAAGCTACGTATATACATTTGACTTTCCTGAACAGTCATGTACATCAGTTTGCCTTGCCTTTTTTCCTATTCTGGTGTTTGTTGGGTGGGATTTGATGCTTTTTGAGCCTTCTTGGGTCTTTGTACTGCCTGTTAAGTGCTTCTGGGATGACAGGAAACCCTCTTTTGGTTGAATTTCTAGGCAAAGTCTTTCTCTTTATATTTTCATTTTTATTGTCCTTATACATTGGGTTGGGTGTTTTTTTGTTTGGTATCCTCCTTGAGTTATCTCTTTTTTATACACAGTAGGGCTATATATCAAGTTACTTTTCAGTCCATGCATTTTCATGTTTTGATATATTGAAAATACAAAACAAATAGGCATTTTTCATTGCTTGGCATTTTTGTATTTTGAGTTTTTATCATTAGCTTAGTGAATATAGTGAAATATTTCATTTTTACTTTTGAATTGCAGAGTTGAAATTGAAAATTGCATCGTTTTTAGAAGAATATCATTCATTAAAAGTTAAAGTTAGGACTTTGCATTATTTTCATATTTACTTCTCTTGCAGAGTCATAACACCATGAGTTTCACTACCATACCTTTTTGAGTAATCACGGCCATTGCATCGATTATACAATGGTTTATTAGTTTCTTGACTTAGGTGTCTCATAGGTTACTTGCAGGGGTTATTTTGTAGGTACCCTCAGTCAGATAAGGGTTAGACAACACACAACCTTTATGGAAGATTACCTCTACGGGGGGAACTGACTGACTAGTTGTTAATCCCATGAGGGCCCTTATAACTGATATTGTTACCTCCAATATTTAACATGGAGTCTCAGACCCCTATTGGGTGAGACATACCTTCTTTAGGGAGGGAGGCCACTCAACCACTTTATCCTATTTGCATGCATATTGGTCGTTTAACTTTTGGTGTTCTCTTTGATTATTAGTTGACCTTAGGGGTCTATACTGAGTTTTCGTTATCATGGATAGTGTAGTCCATTTTTCTCCTTCATTTACTACTACCCACCCCATGATGCCCTCTCATTTCATGGGGACAAATCCTTCTGAGTTTCATAATGGTGTGCAGAATTATGATACTCAGTCAGTGCCTTGGTTCTCTAATCATTTTTCTCATGGTATGCTAGACATGTCTTCACACTTTCCATCCTCTGTCTCGCCTCCTTATGCGAATCCAATTTTTTGTTCTAGGGGCATGATGCCTCCTTATTATCCCTCTCTGTTTGGTGGGAGTCATATCTCTCAAACACCTCTTACGGTAGGAGGTTGGAATCTTCCTTCCTACGAATCCACTTTGAAAGAAGAAAGTTCCCAAATAGGAAATCATTCTACTTATTACACTCCATCCACTTATCCTTCTTCTACTATGTCAGTTCCTAAGAACAATTTTCCCATGGCAAACCTCCATCTATCCTGTGGTGTTTCATCCGGGGTAATTTATTTTTATAGCATGGGAAACCCCCTTCATAGAGTTCCTTCATCTAGGGGAAGAATGTATCCTCACTCAAATAATCCTTATCATGCTTTTGTCTCTTCGCAGACATATACTTCAGTGTCAATTCCCTTACAACCCTTTATGAATCAATATGGAGGAGGAAACTATTATGTCGGACAGGGACAGGGTGTAAACAAGGATCCTTCCTAGCCTGCAATTCCTCAAAACCAATCTTTCCTTGGACCTTGGTCTCAAATTCCACAACCCACCACCACCACAAGTCCAATCACTGTAGGTCATACTGGAATTGTATCACCAACCTCTACTAGTCATGTTGGAGATTGGTTGACAACCTCTACAAGTCATGTTGAAGACTAGCAACCAACCACTTCAAGTCACGTTGGGGGAACAAGTCTCATCACTACTAGTCACACTGCACATACATCACCAACCTCTGCTACTCATGTTGGATATTTTTCACCAGCCACTGCAATTTATGTTGGGGGAATTCATACGATTAAGAAGCCTAGACGTGTCAGACGTAAGGCTAGATTCATTTGAAGGAATTGTGAAGGAAGTCACCTTAATCATTTGTGCCCCTCTACTGTCAGGATACCAGAAGCATGGTTCTCACTTGAGGGCCCTTCAGGTTCTGATTCGTTTATGGTTTCCCCACACTTCCTTCCTTCTTTGGTTGATACAGCAGTCATGTCGATGCAATTTTCAACTGACACCTCTCCTATGTTTGGGGGTGATGCGTCTCTTGACCTTGTTGTCTCGCATCCTATTCAACCAGTGGTCGTTTCGATGCAATCTTCGACTGAAACCTCTCCTATATTCAGGGGTGATGCATCTCTTGACCATGTTGTCTCTTATCATGTTCAACCAATGGTCGTGTTGATGCAATATTCGACCGACATCAGTCCTATTTTTGGGAGTGATGCATCTCTTAAACTTGTTTTCTCACATCTTATTCAACCAATGGTTGAAGAAGTGGTCGTGCCAATGCAATATTCTCTCGACCCCACTCTTCTCTTGGAGACTGACAAGTCTAGGGGAGTGGTCACGCCGATGCAATTTTCGGTCAATCCCTCTCTTCTGGTTCTAGTTCTATACCTCCTATATCATGTTGTCAAAATTCCTAATAACACTCTTTCTGAACACGAGAGAGTTTTTCTCTCCCCAATTTCTCTCCATCCAACTCTTGAGGATATTCCCTTCGATTGGGACAGTCTTGTGGGGTATCCAATGCCCCCTCCTATGTCTTTTCCAGTAAGAGACATTATCCGATGTGTCACAGAGACGATATCCTATGCTATCACTTTTTCTTCCTCGACTTGGAGAGATTTGGGTTTTCCCAAGCTTATGTCAGCCATTCGTAAGATGCTGACATTCCACAGAAGTCCAGCATGGGAGCCTTGGCCTCCCCCTTGACTTTCCACCTAGAAACCTCTTAATGATTATAAGTTAAGATCTTTTTCGACTCATACAAAAAAGGAAAACATTGTCGAGTGATTTGTCCCTTTCACACTCGTTAAATTGGACTTGAAAGGTTGTGAGTCTTAGTTAATCTCTTTTCCAACTCGCTATCAAAAATTGAAAAGATCATCGAGTGAACTTGTCTTGTTCACACTCTTAAATTGTTTTTGAAAAGATGTCTATTTGGCATGAGTTTATCGCTTTTTCACACCAAGTAGACTACAACACATAAAAAGGACATTTTTTGGTGTTAACTTGTGATTGCATCTCATGCCCTTGCTTGCAGTATTAATCCTATAGCCGGTTCTCACTTTGCATTATAAATTGTTTGCCTCAGCAGTTTTGCATCCTCAACCAAGAAAAGCCTTGTTTATATCCTTTGCAATTTGACACCCTATACCTAGGAGGGAACATTCCCTCGAGTGTCCTTATCCCGCATGCACTTTCCTGCATTGAGCATAGGTATGTTCCACTGCTTAAACTAGTTTTTGTTACTTGTGACACTCGTTTCCTCCTCTGTATCATGGCATTCATTTATCTATGAAAAAACAAAAAAAAAAAGATAGGCGGGAAGGGAGTATTATCTAGTATCGGTAGCAGTCGTGTCTCCTTTGAACATAGAAAAAAATTATTTGAGTCCATTCATCATCATAATTTTGGGATTAGCATGGCCTTAGTAAGTTGAACTTGTTACAGAGTCTTCTCTACCGACTGGTTACTCTTCCAATCCCTATAGAGAATTTCATTGATGCCTCCTGTATCACATGGTTTCATCATTGGTTCTATGCTTCCAAAGTCCTCCATATGTATCATGCTCTTGTTCAAAGGAACTCTATCAACCTATGTCGGCCACTCCTCATAACTATTGAATTTGCATGTCATCCATACCCTCAGTTTGTCTCATAATCACATGATACTGTAGTCATATCATGCACCCTGGCCCTACTTTCATCATTGGTAGGTAACCTTGAACCCAACAGTTGAAATTTCATCATTGGTCGTTGACTGGGTGGTTTCCCTTCTATTCAAAGGAAATACATCTATTCACACATTAGGATTCATGTAGTGTCTTGGATTCCATTAGCCTTATTGGTGGTCTCCTCACCTTTTTCAGTAGTTTTCATCATTGGTTGCTATTCAGGGGGTATTTTTCGTGTACCGCTTGCACTTGGCACACGCAAAAGACGCACAGGGTCGTTGATTTGTGAACATGTCCTTAGTCCGATTTCCATCAAATCATGAAGCTCCTGCATTGTAACTCGTGTTGATTCATGAGATATGCCTTAATGATCTCCTTTCAGCGGGCCTCTTTCTATCGACTTCAGCCCATTTATTCTAGAAACGGGACCTAGAGTCTTATGAGTACCTTGAGGCTTGCAATCATCAGTGGTAGGCTCTCTCACCATCAACATTTGGGAATACATCAATGTCTCTTGATCGATGGATTATTCAGGTGTTCGACACTGACTCCTTTATTCACACTTGTAAGAATGTACTCAGTGCCTTGATACCTACTTTCATTATTGGTAGGTTTTCTCACGTTTGTTAACAATATACCTCAATGACCGATAATCAAACGATGTCTCATTGTGTTCAACCTCAACTTTGTTATTCACATGATGTAGACTTGCACATTTGGTAGATTGTGTAGAAGACTTGAAGACATCACTATGTGGCCACAAATTTCCTGATTTGTTGCTTCCTTTTCATTGGACCAATACCTATATGACTTCAGTGATCATGGGAGATCAAATTGTACTCTATGGTATACAGATATCTTCAGATTTTTTTTGAGATTGGTTCTACTAGGCCTTTTTCATGACTATGACAACAATTGGCATGCAACTGCATTTGTATTTTCCTATTCATGGCCATAGACACTTGTTTGGTATATTTTCACATGGATATGCAGTGTACTTTTGGCAAACATGTATGTAAAGGAAGTGTAGAATTGATGCAGGAGCATCATAACACATCAAGCGAGCCAGCGCGGAAGCGGAAAACAGCTGGACAAGCCAGCACAATTTTTGAAACACCTTGGAAGTTGTTGCGCAAATCCTAAATGAGTCATTAAGATGAAGCGCACTTTTTTATTGTAATGGACCTTGAGCCTTTAAGCTCTCGTCCTTAGTAGGTAGACGGCATTTAAAAATAGTTAATGTAAAGTAGATAGAATTTAATTCTAAACTAGACTGTTTGAGAGTGTAGGAGGGAAACAGGATATAGACACCCTCATTGTGCATTGTAACATTATTCTGGAGGAACAAGAGGCCAAGAGAATGTAGAGAGTTGTGTAAATAACACCCATGTACTAATATTTGAATTAATAGAAGAATTTTTTATTCAAATTCATGGTTATGTGTCTGTTCTCTGTGTATTGATGTTATGCTTAATTGATGTTTGCTTCCAATTATACATTTGCTTTTATATGTTGTGTATATGATTTCATGGTTGAGTTGAAGTCTGGAAGGAAGAAGGAATGAGTTTCAATTGTTTCTCTATTTGAACCAGAGAATTCCTGCAAGGAGTGCAGTTGAAGTGTCCGCAAGGAGTGCGTTGACATAGGGTTCAAATAGAGATAGTTTTTTCTCTTATTCACTCGGAAGTGCAGACAGGCACGGGAGCCGTGCAAGGAGTGCGCAGGCTGAGTAAAGGTCTCAGGGTTGTAAACCTGAGTGAAGTATCGGAGGAGTGCGCAGGACGATTAAAGGTCTCAGGGTTGTAAACCTAAGTGAAGTATCAGAGGACTGCTACAGCAGGTGTGCGCAGAGTCGAGAAACTTCAACACTTAGGCATGGTTGAAGGTTTGCCGCAAGGAGTGCGTGCAAGGGTTTTCCTGAAGGACTTGAAGCCGTCAAAAAAGCTCAGGAAGGATAGGCCTTTCAAGTTTGTTGAAGAACAACGGGAACAAGTTGTGATTTCAAGTTCGAGGGAAGCGTCGCAAGTTTGCGAGCAGGCGAATGAGTTCCGTGGAAAGGAACACTTGGTCCTTTTGTAGAATTCATCGGGAAGGAATGGACAGTCGGTATTCTTCGAGGAGAATCCATGAATTTCCGTGGGTTTTTAGATCTTTTGGATGTGCAGGGGAGATACAGTGGCGTATTCCCAAAGGTTTAAGCTCAGGACAGATAGAGCGTTGATCCAAGTCAGCCAGGACCGTTGGATCTACACGTATATCGTGTATCGAGGTTTCGTAGATCGAACCTCCCAAGTATTGTAATAGAAATTGCGATATCACGATCCGTGATATCCCGACGAACTCAGAATCGTCCATCAATGAGGACGCATGTAAGAGGATCCAAAGAAGATGGGGTTTGGAGCATTGGATATTTCGGTGACCGAATACTCTTGTAGCTTGGAATCGTGAAACGTGATATCCCGACAAGAGAGATGTGTGGGACCACAAGGGGTGGAGTGGAAGACAGGTGGCATAAGTTTTTGAGGTTTCGCAGCGAGAAGTTTCGAAACATTAACATCAGAACTCGCGATCCCGTGAGGTCTGAAATCCTGATAGAAGTGATGGGAAGTGGAAAAGTCAACTCGCATGTGTGCGTTAGAGTTTTGGTGTATCAGGCATCGGGAGTTGGTAAGACAAGTTGCTTGGTATCGCGAGTACCGAAAATCGTGATAGGAAAAATTTCAATAGAGGAAAGAGAAGGTCAGCGGTGACTGGTCATCGGGTCTCAGGAATTTGAGGGCCCAGTGATCGACCTTTGACATCGTGAAGTCGCGAAGTCCGATCCCCTGATAAACAAAGAAGGGGAGCGCATGAAGAGTTATGTGGGTAAATATTTCCCGATAGGAAATAGAAGGATCAGTTAAGTGTTCTTCAGGCCATGGAAGGAGAAGATCCTGTGAGCTGATGTGCCCTGGGGAGTGCAGCTGCACCAAGTGGTATCAGAGAACAGAAAGACTCTTTGATTTCCATAGTAGAGAAAGAGAACTCACCATGCCACCAAGGAGAGATAGACAATCACCTGATCCAGAGGATAGGGAAATGTCGCAGAGGAGAGGCAGGCAGGTAACAGATCCAGTCATAGAGAGATAGATGTGTGATCTCTGAGCAAGACTCGAAGACATGGAGGAAGCGCAAAGACGCACAGCTAGTGCAGGGGATCTCAGTGATTCTGAGAGTGAAATTGAGGCTGAACGTGAAGAGGAATTTGTAGCCGAAGATGCATCAAATGAATGTTTGATCAGAGCTATTTCCAGGATGGGTGCAAAAGCAAAGATGGACATTCCAATTTACAAGGGAAACTGGGATGCAGAGGAGCTTCTAGATTGGATTAGAGCTCTAGACACATACTTCGACTACGAATATGTCGAAGAGGATAAGAAAGTCAAGCATGTTGTTACACGCTTGAAGGGACATGCAGCATTGTGGTGGGATGAACTACAAGTAGATAGATGTTGCAAGGGAAAGCAGAAGATTAAGAGCTGGGACAGGATGATCGCAAAGATGAAAGAGATATTCATCCCCAGAGACTATCAAATTACTTTGTTTAGGAGAATGAAGAACCTGAGACAGAAGCTGATGAAAGTGAAAGAATACACTGAGGAATTCTATAGACTGAACATCAGATCAGGTCATCGAGAGAGTGATGATGAGAAGGTTGCCAGGTATATGAATGGCTTGAGATATGATATCCAGGACGAGATGAGCATGGTAACCATCCGAACGGTGGAAGATGCTTATCAGATGGCTCTGAAAGCTGAAGAGAAGTTGAGCCGTAAATAGAGTCAGAGGGGCCGAGGCAGAAGCCAGCCCAGAGGCAAAGCAGTTGCCTAGGACAAATTCCAGAAGCCCAAGGAGGACGGGAAGAAACCTCATCCTCGAACTGAGAGAGGGCAGCATAATGAGTAGAGGGGAGATTATGCTGACAATAATATGTTTCCTCGTACCAGAGGTAGAGGAAGAGGAAGAGGTGGAGTAATCACATGCTTCTCATGCGGGAAGAATGGGCACAAGTCTTACGAGTGTCTAGAGAAGAAGAAGGACATTGGAGAAGCTCACATCACCAAAGCACAGGGGCGGGATGTTGAGGCCGAAGATGTTGAAGGCGGAAGATCGCTCATGATGCGAAAAGTCCTTTTGACACCCGAGAAGGAGGTGGAAAATTTAGTCCAAAGGACCAGACTCTTTAGGACTGCTTGCAAGACCAAGGACAGGGTATGCAAGGTCATTGTTGACAGTGGTAGCATGGATAATCTCGTATCTACGGAGATTGTAGAGAAGCTGGAGACAATTGATCATCCAAGCCCATACAAATTTTCGTGGCTACAGAAAGGACACCAGGTAACTATCACTAAACAATGCTTGGTTGAATTCAAGATAGGTGGATATAATGATAAGATTTTATGTGATTTCATTCTTATGGATGTTTGTCATCTATTGCTGGGTAGACCATGGCAGTATGACAAGAATGTGATTCATGATGGGAGAATGAACACATACTCCCTGGAGAAGAATGGGAGGACACACATGTTTCTTCCGATAAAGGATAAGGAGGTGAAGCTGGAAGTAAGCAACACAATACTTCTCATGAGTGGGAAGGAGCTTCTTACAGAGGTGAAGAAGAAGGACGATCCACAATTCTTTGTGTCAAGAAGCCGAGGATTGTTCTGACTAGAACAAGAGTGGATGATTTACCAGAGGAGATTCAGGAATTGCTGGGATATTTTGCTGACATCATAGTGGATGAATTACCTCGTTCATTGCCACCAATGAGGAGTGTGAGTCATCATATAGACCTCATACCAGGACCTAGTTTGTCGAATAAATACGCGTACAGATTGACGTCGCAAGAGAATGAGGAATTTAAGAGGCAAGTCCAGGAGTTATTGGACAAAGGCTTGGTCAGGTAAATCTTGAGTCTGTGTGTTGTTCCAATAGTACTCAGTCTGAAGAAAGATGGAGGCTGGAGGATGTGTACTGACTCGAGGGAGATCAACAAGATAACCATCAGGTACAAATTTCCATTTCCGAGGATGGATGATTTAATGGATTGTTTGAGCGGGGCAAAATACTTTTCAAAGATTGATCTAAAAAGAATATATCACCAAATTCGCATGAGGGAAGGCGATGAGTGGAAGACAACCTTCAAAACCATCGAAGGGTTGTATGAATGGCTTGTTATGCCATTTGGCTTAACAAATGCGCCAAGTACCTTTATGAGGTTAATGAATGAAGTCCTGAGGGAATTCATCGAGAAGTTTGTCATTGTGTATCTAGATGACATATTAATTTTCAGCAAGACAAAGGTAGAACACCTGAAGCATTTGGCTACAGTGATGCAGAGACTACAGCAGGAGAAGTTGTTGATAAACATGAAAAAATCCTTGTTTATGAAGAATGAGCTCATTTACCTGGGTTTTGTTATATCTGTAGATGAACTAAGGATGGATCCAGATAAGGTGGAGGTAATTAAAAAGTGGCCATCACCGAGAAATATTTTTGAGGTGAGGAGTTTTCATGGTTTGGCTAGTTTCTACCGAAAATTCATCAAGAATTTCAGTGGGATTAGCGCAGCAATGATGGACACAGTGAAGAAAAGACATAAATCTTTTCACTGGACTGATGAGGCTGAGAAGTACTTCAAATTTTTGAAGCGGAAGATTACAGAACAACCATTTTTGGTGTTGTCGGATTTCCAGAAGACATTTCAGGTGAAATGTGATGCAAGCAGATTTGCAATCGTGGCAGTCTTGAGTCAAGAAGACAGTCCGATAGCATATTTAAGTGAGAAGCTGAATGAAGCGAAATTGAAATACTCCATGTATGATAAGGAGTTTTATGCTATCATACAGGCATTAAAGAAATGGAGGCATTACTTGATACCCAAAGAATTTGTATTGTACAGTGACAATCATGCACTACAGTTTGTGACTCAACAGGAGAAGTTGAATCAGAAACATGTAAAATGGGTCGAGTATATGTAGAATTTCACATTTGTTATTAAACATATTTAGGGTACTGCTAACAAAGTGGCTGATGCTTTGAGCAGGAAGTGTTTGTTGTTGCAGGAGTTCCGAGTCAAAACATTGGGTTTTGATGATCTCAGGGACATGTATGCAAATGATCAAGATTTTGGGGAAGCGTATGAAGCAGCTGAGAATCCAGTTCTCAGAGACAGAAGCCCTTGGATAGACTATATGATCCAGGAAGGATTTCTATTCAGAGGCAATCAACTGTGTATTCTGAAATGCTCCATGAGGGAGAATCTGTTGAAGGAAAAACATAGTGGAGGATTGGCGGGACACTTTGGCCATGAAAAAACATTCGCAAAGCTGAGTGAGTCATACTTTTGGCCAGGAATGCGAGCAGATGTACAAAGATTCATTGACAGATGTAGAATTTTCCAGCATTCGAAGGGAAAGAAGCAGAATGCGGGATTCTATCAACCATTGCCCATACCAGAGAGGTCGTGGGATGCGATAAGCATGGACTTTGTATTGGGGTTTCCAAGGACACAAAGAGGATTTGATTCAATCTTTGTGGTAGTGGACAGGTTTTCCAAGATGGTACACTTCATTCCATGTCAAAATACCAATGATGCGACTCACATTGCGAACCTGTTTTTCAAAGAGGTCATTCGACTTCATGGGTTTCTGAAAAGTATTGTTTCAGATCAGGATACGAAGTTCATAGGGAATTTCTGGAGAACCTTATGGAATAATATAGGAAATAAATTGGCATTTAGTTCAGCGTATCATCCACAGATGGATGGATAGACGGAAGTGGTCAACAGAAGTCTGGGAGACTTACTAAGAAGCTTGGTGACAGGACACCACAGCTAGTGGGATAGCATATTACCACAGTTAGAGTTCGCATATAATGACTCAGTGAACATGAGCACAGGCCAAAGTCCATTTCAGGTTGTGTATGGAACGCAGCAGAGAGGAGTTTCTGAATTAAGGGATTCAGAACAGACTGCAACTAGGAGCGCAAGTGCCGAAGAGTTCACAGAGGCGATGAAAGAACTTCATAGCCAGGTGAAGGAGAGACTGCTGGAATCAATCCAGGAGTACAAACGCAGAGCCGATCAACACAGAAGACAACTTCAGTTTGAGGTTGGTGATCTGGTTCTGTCATATCTGAGGAAAGAGAGGTTCCCGAGGGGAACATACAATAAATTGAAAATGAATAAAATTGGGCCACGTAAGGTCTTGAAGAAATTGGGGGAAGATGCTTATGAGATCGAGTTACCGGATGGGATCGGAATATCTCTTATATTCAATGTCGTATATTTATACCCATACAGGGCTAGAGAAGCAGATACTGGAACTGAGCATCCAGTGATCCAGTGGATGGAACAGATTCCAGTTACATAGAAGTCGCAGATGGAATGCATACTGGACAGGAGAGTGAGTAAGAGGACCGGATAAAAACAATACTATGAGTATCTGGTCAAATAAAAGGGCCATCTAGTGGAAGATGCCAGTTGGGAGAATGAAGCGGAGATAAAGAAGCATGGACAAACCATGCAGGAGCTCATGGACAGGAGCCCATGAAAGTTTTCAAGAGAGGGAGTATGATGCAGGAGCATCATAACACATCAAGTGAGCAAGCGCGGAAGCGAAAAATAGCTGGACAAGCCAGCACAATTTTTGAAACACCTTGGAAGTTGTTGTGCAAATATTAAATGAGTCATTAAGATGAAGTGCACTTGTATATTGTAATGGACCTTGAGCCTTTAAGCTCTCGTCCTTAGTAGGTAGACGGCATTTAAAAATAGTTAATGTAAAGTAGATAGAATTTAATTCTAGACTAGACTGTTTGAGAGCGCGGGAGGGAAACGGGATATAGACACCGTCATTGTGCATTGTAACATTATTCTGGAGGAACAGGAGGGAAAGAGCATGCAAAGAACTGTGTAAAGAACACCCATGTACTGATATTTGAATTAATAGAAGAAGTTTTGATTCAAATTCATGGTTAAGTGTTTGTTCTCTATGTATTGATGTTATGCTTAATTGATGTTTTCTTCCAGTTATACATTTGCTTTTATATGTTGTGTATATGATTTCATCTTTGAGTTGAAGGTTGGAAGGAAGAAGGAATGAGTTTCAATTGTTTCTCTATTTGAACCAAAGAATTCATGCAAGGAGTGCAGTTGAAGTGTCCGCAAGGAGTGCGTTGACAGAGGGTTCAAATAGAGATAGCTTTTGCTCTTATTCACTTAGAAGTGCAGATAGTCATAGGATCCGTGCCAGGAGTGCGCAAGCTGAGTAAAGGTCTCAGGGTTGTAAACCTGGGTGAAGTATCGAAGGACTGTTTCAGCAGGTGTGCACAGAGTCAAGAAACTTCAACACTTAGGCGTGGTTGAAGGTTTTTCGCAAGGAGTGCGTGCAAGGGTTTTCCTGAAGGACTTGAAGCCGTGGAAAAATATTAGGAAGGAGGGGCCTTTCGAGTTTGTTGAAGAACAGTGGGAACAAATTTTTATTTGAAGTTCGAGGGAAGCGTCACAAGTTTGCGAGCAGGCGAACGAGTTTCGTGGAAAGGAACACTTGGTCCTTTCGCAGAATTCATCGGGAAGGAACGGATGGTCGGTATTCTCCGAGGAGAATCCATGAATTTCCATGGGTCGTCAGATCTCGTGGATGTGCAGGGTAGATACAATGGTCTATTCCCAAAGGTTTAAGATCAGGATAGATAGAGCATTGATCCAAGTCAGCCAGGGTCGTTGGATCTACACGTATATCGTGTATCGGGGTTTCGTAGATCGAACCTCCCAAGTATTGCAACAGAAATTGCGATATCGTGATCCGCGATATCTCGACGGACTCAAAACCATCCATCAATTGGGACGCGTGTCATAGGATCCAAAGAATATGGGGTTTGGATCATCGGAGATTTCGGAGACCGAATACTCTTGCAGCTTGGAATCGCGAAACGCGATATCTCGATGGGGGAGTTGGGTGGGACCACAAGGGGTAGAGTGGAAGACAGGTAGCATAAGTTTTCAAGGTTTCGCAGCGAGAAGTGCCAAAACATTAACATCAGATCTCATGATCCCATGAGGTTCAAAATCCTGATAGAAGTGATGGGAAGTGGAAAATTCAACTCGCATGTGTGCATCATAGTTTCGGTGTATCAGGCATCGGGAGTCGGTAAGACAAGTTGCTTGGTATCGCGAGTACCAAAAATCACGATAGGAAAAATTCCGATAGAGGAAAGAGAAGGTCGGCGGTGACTGGCCATCAGGTCTCGGGGATTTGAGGGCCTAGTGATCGACCTTTGACATCGCGAAGTTGTGAAGTTTGATCCCCCGATAAACAAAGAGGGGGAGCGCATGAAGAGTTATGTGGGTAAATATTTACCGATAGGGAATAGAAGGACCAGTTAAGTGTTCTTCGGGCCGTGGAAGGAGAAGATCCTATGAGAGAACGTGCCTTGGGGAGCGCGGCTGCACCAAGAATGTAATGAGAAACTGATTTTGTCCAGCTGGTTCTATACCACTCCACTTCTGGGTTATTTATAATGTATTTCAGCCATCACAGATACTCCCCTGACCTCACACATTAGGGGGCATATGTTAGAGAAAGATTTTCCTCACCCTATGAAATCTTGTAGAGAGGGCCTTATTCAATTTCCCTATGCAGACTTGTCTTCCCTATTACTAGAATACAGAGAAAAAAATACAAATGTTTCTACTTGTACGCATCTTGTACCCTATATAACAAGCATATACGTAGGATGCTCCACTACAACCCGCGTACATCAGGATTTGTGCTAGAAAATCAAAATTAAATGTCGGGTTTCCATGTCACGATAGGATATCTCTGATCCTTGGCCTTCCATATACTGGAAACATTCCGACTCAACCCTTCAGTTCCATTTTGAAGTCTATAAGTATGTCAATTCCAAGATATGGAAAAGGAAAAAGAATTCAACTTTGAGAGAAAATTTACTCTGGAGTAATTATTTATTTCATATTGAGTATGCATCCCTTTGTTCTTTAAGTATGAACAGAGTGTTCAACCCCCAAGATATTCCCTTATTGTTGGAGAACCTCATTGTCTCCTTTATATGAGCTTGCCTTTGATGGAGGATTGATGTGGTGGAGGCCCAGTTGGAAGGAACTTGGTTTCTCGGTTCCAAACTATGTCGACATGGAAGTCTATAATATTTTCACTTTTGTTGATCATTTATTAATAGAAATACTCTCTTCCCGTCCAATCGATGTCTTGCAAATATATGAATTATTATCCATGTGTGTATTTGTTATGTATATTGATGGACTATGCTATCTAATGTGCTAACCTTTTATATTGTCACCATATGCTTGTTTTCTATTGTTTGTTGAGAACTTGTTGCAGGTATATATAGATTTGGATCAAAGTGCTCAACGATGGAAATCATCGAACATATGGACAAGGTAGGCCTCTTTCTTATCTCCCTTTCACATTGGTTTATATAGAATATTGTTGGGATAGAGTTAATTTCTGCAATGATTTCCATCTGTTGTGGTTCACCCTAGCCATAGGGAGATTTTCTTCGTAACATCAAGACAATATATAAAAATAATACATAAAGAAGAATCATGATCCAACTTAAATACCATCCCATTCCATAAAAATATTTTCATAGTTGCCTCCCCATCTTCCTGCAAAAAGAAACATTCATATACAAATATTAAAGATGGTGGAAAGGACTAGTCTTTGTTGTAAAAAGGGTGTAAGAGGCTAACCCGTCGGGATACTGAACAGGTATGTTGGAAGCATGTACAGGCCTACGGTATGACTAGGTAAACCAATAGGATTATTGAATATGATTGTTGGCAGTGGGGCATTCTACCTAGAGAAGGTGATGATTTGACAACAATATATAAAGATCAATTTCTAATTTTAAAAACTCGTCCTAATGTATGACACTACTTGTAGGCGAGACTGAAAATAAGTGTGCATAGTTAAGCAAAGGTAAATGAACTCCATTAATCTTCCATTGGGAACTAACTTGAATATGATCTTAAGACTCTCTTGCCTAACTCTTCTTAACTATATGTAAGATGTTTTGTCTTATAGGTGGGGCCATGTTCTTAACCATTTTTCTAGGATAATATCTGAAATTTATCTATATACTTGGACGCTATAAATATTAGGTTATTGGAAGGATTGAACGTTTTCCTATATCTTTGATTTTGAAATGTCACAATACTTAGGAGTGGAGGAGGGGTTTCTTGAGCTAAAAATGGTTCATTTGTATAGCAAATCTATGAGAAGAGGAAGTAGGATTTCTATCAATTTTTGTCATATTGTTTTCTAAAATATCTCAGGATATTATTGTTAGAAAAACAGGACCGCGGAGCAATAAAATAAAACAAATGCGGAAATAAAACATAGAAGATACACAATACAAGAGAGACACAGATTTACGTGGTTCACCTAGTGTGGGCTACGTCCACCAAAGAAATTGCCAGGTCCTTTCTTTATTATTATCCAGCAAAATGAAGGGATACAACCTACAACAAAACCCGCTATAACTTCCTCTTCTTTCTCTCACAGTCTCCTCTCTCATAATACAATATTCACCATCAACCATAGCCACAATACATTTCCCTCATAAAAGAGTGTTGCCTTCTAGGGAAAAAAACCCTAACATAATCTCTATTGTTAGATCTGTGACCTTATAATGAACAGTCCAGATTTACAATGAAATTACAATATACTTTTACAAGGCAATTGTTTCTCTGGGGGCCCGCTTGCCCCCAGACCCCCCAACCGAGGGGATAGCCCCCCCGAACCCCGCAGAGGGGGTACCCCCCCTCTAAACTCCCCCGCGTGGAAGAGTGTACATACTTCTAGGGTGTAAATACTTCATGGGTGTTATCACTGAAATTTCATCCACACAGGGCGACAAGAACTCCGCATCATCAACACAACAATGAAGTCATTCATGGCACAGAATGAAGTTTACAGCATTCCAGAAGGGTCAAAAACTATACAAAAATTGAAAGACACTTCACATTAGTAAGGTGTGCGCGTATGCGCGGGATAAGAACGTGTTGTGCGCGCTTAAGCGCCCGACGCGCGACTGTCCACAGAAAAAGTCATGCATCTGCTAATACGGCGCATTAAATGCTTAAGTCAGCCTCCCGATCGCCAATGGACCTTCCACCGAGATGATTTGACATCCAGATCAGGGTCGGTTCTGCAAATTCGGCGAAT
>JZKD02S1728734.1:1198407-1228204 GCA_000966675.3 Picea glauca
CCCCATGTGGAAGAGTGTACATACTTCTGGGGTGTAAATACTTCATGGGGTATAAACATGGCTGAAAGCAAGGACCTCTGAATCAGGAAGATAATCAGGCTCCACAACCAACAATTATGTCATCAGTCATTAATATCGGCATGCTATTTGATTAACCTTATACTATTGGCATAATTTTGTAAACTCTTAAGTGTATGGTTGATAATCATGTTTTACATCATAATTTATCGTTGTGGGCCTCTACTTATGTCTAATATAGGGGAGGACTGATTAAACCAAATTATTCTTCGTGATAGTTATAGTTCAATAACAAAGGAATCTAAGCTAGATACTATAATGATATCCACCCTCTTGTTCACCATGGCCACCGGGAATATTCTAATCCTAGTAATCTAGGTGAATACATGCTTACTATGGTATAAATTTCACCAGATGGAGGATCAGATGGAGTTTCGAAAGGAGTGTCATATGAGGTATTGTATGAAGTGTTGTAACTAGGAATGTGATTTTTAATGCTTCAGTTCAAGTATAATCACTGGAATCCAATTACATTTCTCAAGTGGTGAATTAAGCCTGCTAAAGATGTTATATCTTTTTTCCACACTTGCTAAGAGGTGAATTTAAATTTATGATTTCATTTATATTTACTATCATAATGTCCAGGTCTTCGACTTGGACATTTATCAAATATCTCATGCGATTTGATTGATGTCCAAGTACTGTATCATTCAAATTTAAATCCTTGTGTAATAATTACTACAGATGGAATTCATATGTGCCAAATGCACCCACGACTCGACCCTCCTATATGTTTTTTTGTTAAAACAAAGCACCATGTCCTGTATCACTCATCCTCTTCTCGTTTTTCCTATCTCTCATATTTTTATCTATATCCATGTCGACGTCACAAACCCTCCTCATATGTTGGACTTTTATCCATTCTGAAGTTTGAATCCTACAGAGAAGTATTTCTCCATGAGGGATGGGAGAAATTCCTTGCCATTTTGTAGGGGAACGATGATGATGTTTCCCTCCAGTTCTCCCTCATATTTGATGGAAATTTTTGTCATGTTGGGTTATTGGTTTTCCCAGTCTCCGAAGAGTCCATTGTTGTGGCCGTGAAAATCCCACGAATTGGAGACAGATGGTTCAAGCATCATCAACTTCCACGACAAAGTTACAATTGGGTTTTTAAACCATAATATCAAAACGTTTCTGGGGATAAAGGATATTCAAAAGGGTGGATTAAAGATGAATTAATTAATCCTTTGATCGTTATCACCAAACTAATTACTTGTGAGGGTAAGTATTCCACCTTCAAAGCCTGTCGTTTTCGCCTCTTGGCTCACTTTCAGTTTGGTAAACCTCTGAATTTTCCATTTTATTTTCTAAAGAATCTTGAGAAAATGTCCTCCAAGGTTCGCAAAAATGTGACAAACCCTCACCATATCCTATTTCATCATGGCCTTATCAAACTACTAGTTATCTCATAATTAAGGAAACGGGGTAGAAACTAGGAAGATTTCCTTTATCAGTTTTTGAACCCCCATTTGAAAGTTAAAATGGCCAAGAAGTCAATTGATCTTGGGACTGCTAATCCATCTAACCCTCATTCTCCTAAAACTCCAAACCCTCCCATTAATTATATTCCCTCATTTGCTAAGAAATACAAGAAACCTATTATTGATCCTCAATTATATACAAATCCTATTGGTTCAAAACAGAAGAAACTACAAGATTCTTTTCACCATGATTTTCCTCCAATTCCTACAAGGGGGTGAGGTGATAATAGATTCAAAGGGAAATCATTTCATAGGAGAACTCAAAGTATGATTGGAAAGTCGAATACAAATCCTCCAATTACCTCATAACCTATTCAATTGTCCTCTAATCATGAGAGCCCTCATAAGAAGCTTAAATAAGACTTTGTAGGAGAATCTAAGCCTACCAAAGAAACCAAGTTTGAACCCATCATGCCTAGTCTTCCTAAAAAGGCCACTGTTACACCTTCTTCTCAAATTCCTAAACCTTCTACAAAATTTGACATGCCTTCCACATCCACTGATAACCCTAATAATTCTCTTATTGAACAGTATGATCAGTCCCCAACTGTTGAAAAATTGCAACAATAAAATGATCATTTGATCCAATGTATTGCAGAGCATGAAACCCTCGATCATCATTTACACCATGACAATGTTGACCTACAATCCAAGGTAAATTATATACAATGTTTGGTTGATAAAATGACTACTACCAATCACAGTTTAAGAATGTAATTGAAGCATCAAAATAGGCCTAAGCAGAAGTCTCCAGGGCATGAGAAAGAAGCCCCTAAAGCTTAATCTATCTCCTACCTCAAGAGTATAGCTATGTTTCAGTGATCCATTCTTCTTTTTAGAGGGACCTACGAAATATTAGGTGTGGAAGAAATGATGAATCTGTGTTTTGACCATTTTTCCTTTGTCCAAGTCTCTTTTGCACATGGAAATCATACAGTTCATGCCTCTATTAGCCCTTTTTGAAGGTATTATCAGGTTTCTTCCATCAATTTTCTATGGATCATCATCATGTATGTGTAATATTCATTTTGATAATTTTATGATGAGCTTATCCTTAATCGAATGTGTGAGATCCATTAACAGTTTTATTTTGATTGAAACAGGTTGAAAATGCAATGCATCCCTCGATCCGACCCTTGATCCAATCCTCGATCCGGACCTCGATATGAAAATCGAAGCGCAATGATTTTTGGGTTGGTATATCGGCAGGCTCTTCTTGGAAAATGTGAAACATGGGTTTCATACCTGTTTGAACCCTCCAACTATGGAACTAATTACATTTTATTCGAACAGTTGCATTCGACTTCTATTTTAAGCACATGAGTTTCTAGAAGATGATGTTTGTTATTAGTTTTTAATGATTTTCTATTGTAGGAGAGTATCGACCCTTTCAGTGGTTGACCTCTTAGTTATATCAAAAACTCTATAAATATTGAGGTCTCTCAGAATGAGACAAACGATGATAATATAGCTACTATCTTGAATTTTCCTCTATAAATCAATTCTAGTGTTAATACAAGTGATGCGCTGAGATTGTGATTGTCTATTGAGTTGGAGTAGTACCACGGCTACTTGGGGGGGCCACCAGTGGTCTGTGTGTTTTGTTTACTTGTTTTATATTCATATTTACACATCTAACTCTCTTGTGCAGGTTTCTTATTTAATTTGTGTTTCCCTATCTAATTTACAGGTTACTTGTAATTTTCCATATCTGTACATCTAATTGTGTATTCCCTTATATATAACTATTTAATGTAGGTTATCTATTTAGGTTTTTTTTCATTGACATATATACGCTCATGATCATCTAACTATTCATATATATACATATCTCTCTTTTCTCATTTACATAAGTTGTACTTTAATTTGCAGATTAGCCATCTAGATAGTGTACATAACAGTCATATATGATTCATTAAGCTATGGTTTGAATTAATCCATGTAGGGTTGCATAGATTATTATCTTTGTCATAGAATATTTATAGCCTCAATGTGATAGGACAAATGCTAATTTCAAATCTCTTTTGAATAATTTCCATAGATTATATTGATTACAAGAATGTGTATTTAATCAATTGATATTTCCTCAATGGAAATAATTTCAGTAGACTATCTTGTTTATATGATGCATATCTCTGTAGAAATTAACATTGAGTTTATTCCGCTTGAATTATCAGTAGTGCTAATATGCCATCGTGATATAATTCACCATTGTAGACACAACCACTATATTTAAATGTCATTGTGATGATGTTTAATTTCATTCAGTCAGACTAGTGTAAATGATGTGGTTTCTTTTCTGTAGAATAGAAATAATTGTGAGTTTTTGAAAATATTCTTTAAGAATAGAGTTCACTTCAAAGAATTTCTTTTAAGGAAAGATAGATTTCTTCCATTAAATGATTTCTTACTTAGATTAATATTCTTATTGTTTATAGATTGATCTGTATATTTGAACTAAGGTTTATTGTCCAAACAAAGTTCAATTGGTTTATAATCTCTTTCTAAAATAGAATTGTAAATTGAAGATAAAGTATTGATCCCTAGGATAAACCATCTTCCTACCTAGCTAAATCCACTTTCCAAATTTCATAAGTAGTTAACCCTTACCCTACCTTGACTCATAATGTGCCACAACTCTAAGTTTACTTACCCTCGTTGATAATTTAATTGAGGTAAATTAAGGTATATAGTTTACCCATCAAGTTCTTCATACTATTGTCCAGGAATGAGTTCTAATGTGAATAAGTTCATGGACAGATGAAAATTTTTCCAGTATGCTAAAGGAAAGAAGTAGAACACATTATTGTACCAACCATTACCTATTCCAGACAGGCTGTGGGATGTTGTAAGTATGGATTTTGTTCTGGGATTGCCAAGAACCCAGAGGGGAAATGATTCAATATTTGTGGTGGTCGACATATTTTCAAAAATGGCACATTTTATACCATGTCACAAAAATGGTGATTCTACCCACATAGAAAATCTATTTTTCAAGGAGATTGTGAGATTGCATGGGTTACCTAGGAGTATAGTCTCAGACAAAGATACCAAATTTGTGGAACACTTTTGGAGGACTTTGTGGAAGAAGTTGGGAACACATTTTTCTTTTAGTTCATCATATCAACCTCAAACAAATGGACAGACTAAGGTAGTGAATAGAAGCTTAGGGAATCTGCTAAGGATTTTGGTAACTGAACATAACAATCAGCGGGATCAAGTTTTGCCTCAAGTGGAGTTTGCATATAACGACTCATCAAACAAACTTACTGGTAAGAGTCCATTCTAGATGGTATATGGAATGCATCCAAGAGGAATTTCAGAATTGAGATATTTGGGACAGACTGAATTTTGAAGCGCAGGAGTAGAGGAGTTTTCTGCAGAGATGAAAAAGTTGCATGATCAAATCAAAAGACAGCTACAAGATAGTAGCTAGAGATACAAGGACAGAGTAGACTATAGAAGAAAAGAAGTGAATTTTGAGATTGGAGATCAATTCTTGGCACACCTGAGGAAGGAAATATTTCTAAGAGGTAAATATAATAAGATGAAGATGAAGAATATAGGCCCTTGTAAAATCCTCAGAAATTTTGCTACAAATGCTTATGAGATTGAACTGCCAGAAGACATTGGAATTTCACCAATATTCAATGTAGCATACTTATACCATTACAAGATGGATGACATAGAAGGGAAATATGATCAAGATGAGATTCATTTGAAGTGACAGATTCCCATAGTAGTGAATTCACAGATAGAAAAGATTTTGGATCAGAGAATTGAAAAAAAAAATAGGAGGAAAGTTTACTATGAATATCTGGTTAAATGGGAGAATCATCTAGCAGAAGATGCCAATTGGATAACTAAAACTGATATCTAGAAGCAGGGAAAGACAATGGAGGAGATCATGGACATGAGTCCATGAATATTTTTTCCAGGGGAGTATGATGCAGGAGCATCACCATCATCATTTAATGAGGCAAGGTGGAATACGACTCAACATCTAGCGCAATGCACTTAACTATTTTGGATTCCAAGGAGGGTACGTCACTTTAAATTTTGGAAGGATTGCAATTAAATATCCCATGAGATATCGAAGCTAGAGTCATTGTATGTGCTCCAAGGGATTGTATTTTCTTTTAATGTCTATAGGATTGTACACATTTTGAGCGGCGACTCATATCTAAAGTGTAATTATTCATTTATTGTAACAATCCTAGTAGTAGGATGCTTTTAATTGTGATATGAAAGGACTAAAATAGTCTAGAGAGAAGGCTCGAGAAGCCCCCTCATGTATAAATCAATGTAATCTATTCCTAAAAGAGGTTGTTGGAAATTGTTGAGAGCATAAGCTGAAATTTGTTAAGAGATGTTGAACGCCTTGTAAATATTTTTTGAAAGAATATAGAAGAAGATAATTGCCTTCATATTTCTGAGCATGCTTGTCATTTAGTAACCGGGTAACTGTTGTGTTATTTTTGTTTGTGTTTTATGTGTGCGTGTATATAAATGATGTGTTGAATGAATCCTTAATGTTTATTTAAGTTTCAATTCTTTCTCTTATGAAATATCGGTGCAAGTAGTGCACAGTGCCCACACAAGGTGTGCGGAGGCTGAACTGTTACAGGTTTGAATATCCCAAGAGATATTGTGTAAGTTTATGCAGAGAGAGCACAAGAAGTGAACCTATACTCATTGGAGTATAAAATATCATAGGGGAGGTCAATGCAAAGCATGCATAGAGTCAACATTTTGTTAAGTGTTGAATAATATCAAGAGGAGAGATAGCGCAAGAGTGTGCAAATCCTATGCAAGGAGTGAAGAAGGAGAGAACAATCTAAGTGCTATACTGTAAGCAAAGGGAAAAGTGTGTGCAAAGGTTCGAGTCTTTTTAAGAGAAAATATTAGGAGGGAAGCACGAGGTGTGCACCATAATCTAAGTCCTTTAAGCTAAAGAAGTTTAAGGAAGAGAAATCTCTTTGTTCCAAGGTGGATGGATGAGATTTGTTCGGGGGAAGTTAGAACCCCACACAACCATTGGATCCAGGTAAGAATCATGAACGTTAACCATTAATTCTTTCAAACTTCGTTGCTCTGGTAGTTTTTAGGTGTGTGTTGTGGAGAAGGAAAAATCCCCAAAGTCCTAGACCTCGAAATAAATCTGGACCGTCGGTTGTTAGGGACATGTGTCCACAGATTATCTCATATTCAGGAGTCTGTCTATCCAGAGGATCACAGGTGAAAAATGTTCAGGAGTGAAAAGGCTCGAAGTCCCAAAGATCGAAGTCAATCCAGGTCGTTTATTATTAAGGACATGTGGACCATGGATCTCTTCCCTCTGTCACTTCGGCGTTTGGTGATTCAAGAGTCTAGTGGTGTTTAGGAGCTAGAGGTCTCGAAGACTGGATTTTCAGAGAAGATCACATTCGTTGGCTGTTATGGGAAGTGTGGACCGTTGATCCATGATCCCTCTAGGAATTCACCAGTTTAGTGTTCGAAGGACTCGAAGAATTGTGTTGGAATAACTCCTGAAGCCTGAAGCTCCGAAGTGTTGAAATTGTCACTTTAAAAATTTTAAGCCCTAGGTTTTGGCCCGAGGTCACGTGAAGACTCTGCTAGAGTAAAAATACCCTCATGAATCTGAATTTTTATGCAGCTAAAGGAGAAAGGGAATGTGGTAAATAATTCTAAGTGTTTAGTGGGAACCTGAGTGCCACTTCAGCTCCTGTGTAAATCTATCCTAGATCGAGAGGTCGTGCGAGCCCCCATAGGAGCGAAGTGGGTTTGCATCACATAATGAAACAACACATAGACAATGACCATAAATATGAGTCGTGCATACTCAAGATGACCACCCTGGAATAAGGGAAAGTTAAAAGGTTTGTGGAAGGAACAATTAGAGCATCGTTCATTTTGGATCACGTCGCCAATATGGACAGGTATAGACAATGCACAAGAGAGATGAGAGAAGTGCTCATCACACCCATGGAACAACATTATTTCCCTTATATGCATACATGTGAATACTACTTCTCCAAGTGGGTTGATTATGAAAAAGTGAATATGTTGGATTAGTCACCTTATGAATAAGGAAAAAATTGAAGAAAACAAGTGGATGAATCCACATTTCTATTTTTTTTACTTAAAATAGGTTTAGCATTATTTTTAGATAGTTAATTTTTGGTAAGAAAGAGAATCAATCATGCAGACAAGGTCAATGGGATTTTGTATAAATTTTTGGATTGATGAAAAATGAACTATTTTTTAAAGTTAATTCATAAGCTCCCAAGAAGCCAGAGACATATGTTCTTATAATATAATCAATGGATTTTGGTTGATGACCATTTTGGTCAACAATTTTATCTGAAAAAACATCGTCAGGCGCCCCCCTCAAATCACACTACTTGCGCAAAGTTTTCACACACTCTTGTTGAAGTTGGCACAATACTTGGAGAAATAGTTGCGGCTCTTGACTTATTGCTAAACATGTCCTTTCATTTTTCTCCTCGCATTCATGATGTTTTCATATTTTACACTCTTAATCGACACATTAATGCATTTTGTTTTAGGCCATATGCATCACCCTTTGTTATCACTTACATCACCTTACCTACATGGATTTTATAAAAAAAGTGAGTAAATTTTTGAAAACCAACTAAGGCCATGTCATATTATACCCAACACTTTTCAATTTTCCAACATATTCCTCAAGTGTCTCTCTTCAAATATTTTAATTATGACATAAAGTTTATATCACATTTATTTTCTCGGAATTATGATTTTGGCATTACCCCATGCCATATCAAAAGAAAAAATATATTCCTATATGTTGTCATATTCTTTTCCACTTGGTAGCATTATCAGTCCATGTTGAAGGCATAGAGGGACTATAGCAATTGATAATTCATTGATTTTATATTATTTTGTCATTTGACTACAATTTTTTGCATAATTTCTATTGTTCGAACTACAAAACTAAAAACATTATTTTTTATATAATAAAAAAACCCATATATGTCATGATCTCATTGGATAATAGATTTGAGGTCTTATTTCCATCTTCGTTATTCCCAATGATTTATATGTTTCCATATCCAATGTTTTTATCATCTACAGTATTTTTGAATTTGTACTATTCATACTGAAATGTTTAGATATATAAAGTTTATAGTGATCGATAATTCATTGACTTTATATTAGTTTGTCATTTGACTACAATTTTTCACATAATTTCTATTGTCCAAACTATATAACTAAAAACATTGTTTTTTATATAATAAAAAAACCCATATATGTTATGATCTCATTGGATAATAGATTTGAGATCTTATTTCCAGCTTTGTTATTCCCAATGATTTATATGTTGGCATATCCAAAGTTTTTATCATCTACAGTGTTTTTGAATTTGTACTATTCATATTGAAATGTTTGGATATTTAAAGTTTTGAGCATGGATAGTCAATTTTCATATTACTTTGTCCTCTAAGTAAAAAAATTTAGCATAGTCTCCATTGTTAGAACTATTGTTATTATTTTTTATTACTATTATTATGTTTGATTTTTCTTTATTGTTGCGTACTTGGAGACACTTTTTCATTATTGTGTACATGAACAGGCCTACCACACTGCATTATTTCTTAAATGTTTGTACATCGTGATGCACTTCGATGGTTATGACATCCTTAAGTGTTTACCTAACATGCCTCGCAGCCTTAAATGTTTACTCTACAAGCATGTTACAATACATTTTCCTCCAATTCTTTGATACAGTGTTGTCTGCAGTGAATTTGGGAAATATTGTTCTTCACTGGCATTACTGGTTCATTGGTTGATGCTTGTTCGTTGGTTCATTTGATGTTTCTTTATTCAAATTTGCAAAGTTGAGGTCCCGTAGTTGCAGTTGGACCTCTTCGTGGTTGTTCATTGGTTTGTTGTTCTTCAACTTTGCAAGAAGTTGGACCTGTTGTTGCAGTTTGCAGGGTTTGGAGCTACACTTTTGTTGTCTCTCATTGATGGGTAAGTTTCCATGCCATGGTTTTGTTGCTATTCCTTATTTGTTTCTTGCTATTTGCAGCTTGCAAGAAAGAATTTTCAATACTAGGAATACCTGGCTCGAAATCCTATTGCAGAACATCTTTCTGTGTGGCTACTACGACCAAAATATTTTCCGTGTTCTTGAACGTCAATATTATATACAAAACCCACCTTTTTCACAACCATAGTGACATATAAAAAAGAAAACTCATCATTTTTCCTTCTCCTGAAAAACCATATGTTTGGTGCATTTTTCCCAATGTTCTCCTCATATTTTATGTTCCTCAAAACCATACGTTTGGTGCATTTNCTATTTTTCAAGGAGATTGTGAGATTGCATGGGTTACCCAGGATTATAGTCTCAGACAAAGATACCAAATTTGTGGGACACTTTTGGAGGAATTTGTGGAAGAAGTTGGGAACAAGTTTTTCTTTTAGTTCATCATATCAACCTCAAACAGATGGATAGACTGAGTTAGTGAATAGAAGCTTAGGGATTCTGCTAAGGATTTTGGTAACTGAACACAACAGTCAGCGGGATCAATTTTTACCTCAAGTGGAGTTTGCATATAATGACTCATCAAACAAAAGTATTGGTAAGAGTCCATTCCAGATAGTATATGGAATGCATCCAAGAGGAATTTCAGAATTGAGATATTTGGGACAGACTGAATTTTGAAGTGCAAGAGTAGAGGTTTTTTCTGCAGAGATGCAAAAGTTGCATGATCAAATCAAAAGACAGCTACAGGATAGTAGCTAGAGATACAAGGGTAGAGTAGACTATAGAAGAAAAGAAGTGAATTTTGAGATTGGAGATCAATTCTTGGCACACCTGAGGAAGGAAATATTTCTAAGAGGTAAATATAATAATATGAAGATCAAGAATATAGGCCCTTGTAAAATCCTCTGAAATTTTGTTACAAATTCTTATGAGATTGAACTGCTAAAAGACATTGGAATTTCACCAATATTCAATGTAGCATACTTATACCATTACAAGATGGATGACATAGAAGGGACAGATGATCAAGATGAGATTCATTTGAAGTGAAAGATTCCCATAGCAGTGAAGTCACAGATAGAAATGATTTTGGATCAGAGAATTGCAAAAAAAATAGGAGGAAAGTTTACTATGAATATCTGGTTAAATGGGAGAATCATCTAGAAGAAGATGTCAATTGGATAACTGAAACCGATATCTAGAAGCATGGAAAGACAATGGAGGAGATCATGGACATGAGTCCGTGAATATTTTTTCCAGAGAAGTATGATGCAGGAGCATCACCGTCATCATTTAATGAGGCAAGGTGGAATACGACTCAACATCCAACACAACGCACTTAACTAGTTTGGATTCCAAGGAGGGCACGTCACTTTAAATTTTGGAAGGATTGCAATTAAATATCCCATGAGATCTCGAAGCTAGAGTCATTGTATGTGCTCCAAGGGATTGTATTTTCTTTTAATGTCTATAGGATTGTACACATTTTGAGCGGCGACTCATATCTAAAGTGTAATTATTCATTTATTGTAATAATCCTAGTAGTAGGATGCTTTTAATTGTGATATGAAAGGACTAAAATAGTCTGGAGAGAAGGCTCGAGAAGCCCCCACATGGATAAATCAATGTAATTTATTCCTGAAAGAGGTTGTTGGAAATTGTTGAGAGCATAAGCTGAAATTTGTTAAGAGGTGTTGAACGCCTTGTAAATATTTGTTGAAGGAATATAGAAGAAGAGAATTGTCTTCATATTTATGAGCATGCTTGTCATTTAGTAACCGGGTAACTGTTGTGTTATTTTTCTTTTTGTTTTATGTGTGTGTGTATATAAATGATGTGTTGAATGAATCCTTAATGTTTATTTAAGTTTCAATTCTTTCTCTTATGAAATCTCGGTGCAAGGAGTGCACAGTGCCCACACAAGGTGTGCGGAGGCCGAACCATTACAAGTTTGAATATCCCAAGAGATATTATGTAAGTTTATGCAGAGAGAGCGTAAGGAGTGTGCCTATATTCATTGGAGTATAAAATCTCATAGGGGAGGTCAATGCAAATCATGCATAGAGTCAACATTTTGTTAAGTGTTGAATAAGATCAACAGGAGAGATAGCGCAAGAGTGTGCAAAGCCTATGCAAGGAGTGAAGAAGGAGAGAACAGTCTAAGTGATATACTGTAAGCAAAGGGAAAAGTGTGTGCAAAGGTTCGAGTATTTTCAAGAGAAACTATTAGGAGGGAAGCGCGAGGTGTGCACCATAATCTAAGTCCTTTAAGATAAAGAAGTTTAAGGAAGAGAAATCTCTGTGTTCCAAGGTGGATGGATGAGATCTATTCGGGGGAAGTTAGAACCCCACACAACTGTTGGATCCAGGTAAGAAGCATGAATGATAACCCTTAAGTCCTTCAGACTTCGTTACTCTGGTAGTTTTTAGGTGTGTGTTGTGGAGAAGGAAAAATCCCCAAAGTCCTGGAGCTCGAAGTAAATCTAGACCATCGGCTGTTAGGGACATGTGTCCGCAGATTATCTCATATTCAGGAGTCTTTCTATCCAGAGGATCACAGGTGAAAAATGTTCAGGAGTGAAAAGGCTCAAAGTCCCAAAGCTCGAATTCAATCAAGGTCGTTTATTATTAGGGACATGTGGACCATGGATCTCTTCCCTCTGTCACTTCGGCGTTCGGTGATTCAAGAGTCTAGTGGTGTTTAGAAGATAGAGGTCTCGAAGACTGGAGTTTTAGAGAAGATCACATTCGTTGGTTGTTAAGGGAAGTGTGGACCGTTGATCCGTGATCCCTCTGGGAATTCACCAGTTCAGTGTTCAGAGGACTCAAAGAATTTTGTTGGAATAACTCCTGAAGTTCGAAGCTCCGAAGTGTCAAAATTGTCACTTTCAAAATTTTAAGCCCTAGGTTTTGGCCCAAGGTCACGTGAAGGCTCCACTAGAGTAAAAATACCCTCGTGAATCTGAATTTTTATGTAGCTAAAGGAGAAAGGGAATGTGGTAAATAATTCTAAGTGTTTAGTGGGAACCTGAGTGCCACTTCAGCTCCTGTGTAAATCTATCCTATATCGAGAGGTCGTGTGAGCCCCCGTAGGAGTGGAGTGGGTTTGTATAACATAATGAAACAACACATAGAAAATGACCATAAATATGAGTCAGGCATACTCAAGATGACCACCCTGGAATAAGGGAAAGTTAAAAGGTTTGTGGAAGGAACAATTAGAGCATCGGTCATTCTGGATCATGTCGTCAATATGGACAGGTATAGACAATGCACAAGAGAGATGAGATAAGTGCTTAGCGCACCCATGGAACAACATTATTTCCCCTATATGCATACATGTGAATACTACTTCTCCAAGTGGGTTGATTATGAAAAAGTGAATATGTTGGATTAGTCACCTTATGAATAAGGAAAAAATTGAAGAAAACAAGTGGATGAATCCACATTTCTATTTTTTTTACTTAAAATAGGTTTAGCATTATTTTTAGATAGTTAATTTTTGGTAAGAAAGAGAATCAATCATGCAGACAAGGTCAATGGGATTTTGTATAAATTTTTGGATTGATGAAAAATGAACTATTTTTTAAAGTTAATTCATAAGCTCCCAAGAAGCCAGAGACATATGTTCTTATAATATAATCAATGGATTTTGGTTGATGACCATTTTGGTCAACAATTTTATCTGAAAAAACATCGTCAGGCGCCCCCCTCAAATCACACTACTTGCGCAAAGTTTTCACACACTCTTGTTGAAGTTGGCACAATACTTGGAGAAATAGTTGCGGCTCTTGACTTATTGCTAAACATGTCCTTTCATTTTTCTCCTCGCATTCATGATGTTTTCATATTTTACACTCTTAATCGACACATTAATGCATTTTGTTTTAGGCCATATGCATCACCCTTTGTTATCACTTACATCACCTTACCTACATGGATTTTATAAAAAAAGTGAGTAAATTTTTGAAAACCAACTAAGGCCATGTCATATTATACCCAACACTTTTCAATTTTCCAACATATTCCTCAAGTGTCTCTCTTCAAATATTTTAATTATGACATAAAGTTTATATCACATTTATTTTCTCGGAATTATGATTTTGGCATTACCCCATGCCATATCAAAAGAAAAAATATATTCCTATATGTTGTCATATTCTTTTCCACTTGGTAGCATTATCAGTCCATGTTGAAGGCATAGAGGGACTATAGCAATTGATAATTCATTGATTTTATATTATTTTGTCATTTGACTACAATTTTTTGCATAATTTCTATTGTTCGAACTACAAAACTAAAAACATTATTTTTTATATAATAAAAAAACCCATATATGTCATGATCTCATTGGATAATAGATTTGAGGTCTTATTTCCATCTTCGTTATTCCCAATGATTTATATGTTTCCATATCCAATGTTTTTATCATCTACAGTATTTTTGAATTTGTACTATTCATACTGAAATGTTTAGATATATAAAGTTTATAGTGATCGATAATTCATTGACTTTATATTAGTTTGTCATTTGACTACAATTTTTCACATAATTTCTATTGTCCAAACTATATAACTAAAAACATTGTTTTTTATATAATAAAAAAACCCATATATGTTATGATCTCATTGGATAATAGATTTGAGATCTTATTTCCAGCTTTGTTATTCCCAATGATTTATATGTTGGCATATCCAAAGTTTTTATCATCTACAGTGTTTTTGAATTTGTACTATTCATATTGAAATGTTTGGATATTTAAAGTTTTGAGCATGGATAGTCAATTTTCATATTACTTTGTCCTCTAAGTAAAAAAATTTAGCATAGTCTCCATTGTTAGAACTATTGTTATTATTTTTTATTACTATTATTATGTTTGATTTTTCTTTATTGTTGCGTACTTGGAGACACTTTTTCATTATTGTGTACATGAACAGGCCTACCACACTGCATTATTTCTTAAATGTTTGTACATCGTGATGCACTTCGATGGTTATGACATCCTTAAGTGTTTACCTAACATGCCTCGCAGCCTTAAATGTTTACTCTACAAGCATGTTACAATACATTTTCCTCCAATTCTTTGATACAGTGTTGTCTGCAGTGAATTTGGGAAATATTGTTCTTCACTGGCATTACTGGTTCATTGGTTGATGCTTGTTCGTTGGTTCATTTGATGTTTCTTTATTCAAATTTGCAAAGTTGAGGTCCCGTAGTTGCAGTTGGACCTCTTCGTGGTTGTTCATTGGTTTGTTGTTCTTCAACTTTGCAAGAAGTTGGACCTGTTGTTGCAGTTTGCAGGGTTTGGAGCTACACTTTTGTTGTCTCTCATTGATGGGTAAGTTTCCATGCCATGGTTTTGTTGCTATTCCTTATTTGTTTCTTGCTATTTGCAGCTTGCAAGAAAGAATTTTCAATACTAGGAATACCTGGCTCGAAATCCTATTGCAGAACATCTTTCTGTGTGGCTACTACGACCAAAATATTTTCCGTGTTCTTGAACGTCAATATTATATACAAAACCCACCTTTTTCACAACCATAGTGACATATAAAAAAGAAAACTCATCATTTTTCCTTCTCCTGAAAAACCATATGTTTGGTGCATTTTTCCCAATGTTCTCCTCATATTTTATGTTCCTCAAAACCATACGTTTGGTGCATTTNAAAACTAAAAACATTATTTTTTATATAATAAAAAAACCCATATATGTCATGATCTCATTGGATAATAGATTTGAGGTCTTATTTCCATCTTCTCTATTCCCAATGATTTATATGTTTCCATATCCAATTTTTTTATCATCTATAGTATTTTCGAATTTGTACTATTCATACTGAAATGTTTAGATATATAAAGTTTATAGAGATTGATAATTCATTGACTTTATATTAGTTTGTCGTTTGACTACAAATTTTCACATAATTTCTATTTTCTGAACTATACAACTAAAAACATTGTTTTTTATATAATAAAAAAACCCATATATGTCATGATCTCATTGGATAATAGATTTGAGATCTTATTTCCAGCTTCGTTATTCCCAATGATTTATATGTTGGCATATCCAAAGTTTTTATCATCTACGGTGTTTTTGAATTTGTACTATTCATATTGAAATGTTTGGATATTTAAAGTTTTGAGCATGGGTAGTCAGTTTTCATATTACTTTGTCCTCTGAGTAAATTTTTTTAGCATAGTCTCCATTGTTAGAACTATTGTTATTATTTTTTATTACTATTATTATGTTTGATTTTTCTTTATTGTTGCGTACTTGGAGACACTTTTTCGTTATTGTGTACATGAATAGGCCTACCACACTGCATTCTTTCTTAAATGTTTGCACAACACGATGCACTTCGACGGTTATGACATCCTTAAGTGTTTACCTAACATGCCTCACAGCCTTAAATGTTTACTCTAGAAGCATGTTACAATCCAATTTCCTCCAATTCTTTGATACAGTGTTGTCTGCAGTGAATTTGGGCAATATTGTTCTTCACCAGCATTATTGGTTCATTGGTTGATGCTTGTTCGTTGGTTCGTTTGATGATTCTTGTTATTTTTTTATTCAACTTTGCAAAGTTGAGGTCCCATAGTTGCAGTTGGACCTCTTCGTGGTTGTTCATTGGTTTGTTGTTCTTCAACTTTGCAAGAAGTTGGACCTGTTGTTGCAGTTTGCAGGGTTTGGAGCTGCGCTTTTTTTGTCCCTCATTGATGGGTAAGTTTCCATGCCATGGTTTTGTTGCTATTCCTTGTTTGACTCTTGTTATTTGCATCTTGCAAGAAAGAATTTTTAATACTAGGAATACCTGGCTCGAAATCCTATTGCAGAACATCTTTCTGTGTGGCTACTACGACCAAAATATTTTCCTTGTTCTTGAATGTCAATATTCTATACAAAACCCACCTTTTTCGCAGCCATAGTGACATAAAAAAGAAAACTCATCATTTTTCCTTCTCCTGAAAAACCATATGTTTGGTGCATTTTTCCCAATGTTCTCCTCATATTTTATGTTCCTCAAAACCATACGTTTGGTGCATTTTTCCTAGTTTGTTCCCTTCCAAACATTTTGTTTCTCTTTGAATGTTCATGTTGGACGCAGAACCCACATTTGTTGCAACTACAATGAAATATAAAAAAGAAAAACGGATGTTATCCTCTTATTTTATGTTCCTGGAAACCATGTGTTTGGTGCATTTTTTCCAGTTTGTTCCCTTCCAATCACATATTCCAACTTCCACGTCCTGGATATCATGCCATAGTTGTTTCCAAAATAGCAATGCAAAGGGGTTTAGAAAATGAATTCGAAGTTGTGACAGGGGGTAAGCATTTTCCAGGGTCTTGTGACAGGGCATGCTTTTATTCTCTTAATCAAAAACTCTATCCACCTATTACCTTTGTGTTGTCCTTTGTGTCTTGCAAAGAATCTTCTACCAATGAAAATCTTGTAGGATGCACTCCAGGAATAGGTTCAAAAATGATATACCTTGAATACTCGGTCTTTGTGCTCAATAAATTTATAGTGTTATTTATTTATGTTATCTCTTATGTTTGGTTCATTTTTCACTTTATGTTTATTTTCTTGTCATATGTTGTAGCGACTAGGGGGATTGAATTTGACAAGAAGAAGTTTGAAGGATACATAGCGGAATTGGTATGCAGTTCCACACTTATAGTTTTCTATTTTTTTATTTTTTCTCTGTTTGTATATAAACTGAATATAGCTAAGAAACATCTTGAAAATAATAGCTTAAGAGATGAAACAAGCAATATATGTTGAGTCCTATGAAATATATAAAGACTCCATTGTACATGACAGAATTGACCAGGTATTGCATAGTAATGGCCTTTTTAGATTGGATGCAATCTCGAATACTGTAGGAGATTGCATTTTCGATGCATTTAAGGTTCTATTGCATTTTTTTTATTCCTCGACTGACCTATGCAATGTATTGATAGATTATTTCTTAGGATGTTTAAAAAATGGCAATGTTGAGGCATTGGAGTCGTATCAATACAAATTGGCATCTGATTTTCTTTGGTAGTTGCATGGAATACATGATGTCACTACGTATTTTTCAAAGATGAGGTTGTATACATATGCAATTTTTCCTACACATGAGAGGGGAATTTGGGGAGATACATTTTGTATACGGTGGTTTTCCAAGTGGCTCAATATATCAATTGGAATATGGTCATTGACAAGAAAAAAAAGATATCTACTATTCAACAAAACTACATCTAGCGATCCATATTGCATCTTGTTCCATGATGCCAATCCTGTCAGTGGTCATTATGAACCACTACTCTATAGAAAAGTATCCATATGAAATCTTGGAGGACCTCATATTTACTTGTCCCTCATTCGCAAAGACATTGAATCGCAATGGAAACGAATTATGCATCGTATACACTGCCATGGTTTACAGATAGCGACAATTGTTTTATCTAGTTGTGGAGATAGTTTGTTCAATGCAATTTTCTATTTGGTAGCAACATATTTCGATGTGCAGTCGCTGTGATTTTACACTATACAATCCTTTTTCAATGCAATTATAGGTGGCAGACAACAGGCTTTTAGCTTCTTGCATCAACACCTTTCGCCATATCTCCTAGAAAATGTGTCGACAACTGTAATTTGGAAACAATACCTTGTAAACATGTCATTTCCATATGAAAAATGAAATGTAGAGTGTGGCAGATTATGTTTGCAATGATTATCTATCATATTCAGAGTAAATATCCAGGTCTGCTCGGCCTTCTCAGATGGAATTGTCCATTCTTGGTGTATTTATTCAAACTACGATCGAACAATTGGCATCATCTTATTAAAAATAGGTACGCCACATATGCATTATCAACATTTGATGGGAAATGCTACTAGTTCAGGGTCCACTGTCCATGCCACCCAAACCGTATCAAATATGCATACATGTGGCATGCTATTTAATGAGAATGAAATTCATCCCATTTTTTATGAGGCCATACAGGGATTAAAAAAAAAACATATACTAACTTATCACAACATGAAAAAGGTCATACATGAGAGAAAAAATACATTGGTGGTATAGGAAATGCTACCAGTTCAGGGTCCAGTGGCAATTCCACCCAAACCACATTGAATCTGCATAAGCGTCGCATGTTATTTAATCAGTATGAAACTCATCCCAGTTTCCATGAGGTCATCCCGAACTTGAATAAAAAATGTAGACTAACCTATCACAACTTGAAAAAGGTCATACATGAGAGAGAAAAATACATTACTATGCTTCCTTCTAGACAGAAACTGACATATCACAACCTAAAAAACATTGTTCATGCACAACACAATCACATTTTCTCTTTTTCTACTGAGCACAAATATCACATGTAGAATGAAAAAGAACATAACAGTTTGCATCATCGAGACAGTGAGGATGAAATACTCATAAGAAATGTTGATTCCACCTCCAACATGGCTTGTCAACAAGTGGAACTAGTTTTCAGTGGCAAGCATAAGTTAACCTACCACGTCTTGAAAAAACATATACATGAGATAAATAGGTACGTTCACATATCCCAAAATGGTCATGGCACTGACTAAGAGGAAAAAATCACATTTTGTGGGCTAGATCCAACACCATGCACTGCTACCAATGAAAACCGGCAAACACTTTCTATGCATACTTCCCTACGGAAGAAAGATGCAAAACAGATCTATATGAAACAAATCAAAGATACTCCTTCCATTGCATGTGCAATTTGCAATCAATTGAATTTCACAAAAAACACCAAGTCTTTCATGCCTGATTTGGAAGAAAAATACTTCTTCTTGACACTAAATGATAAAATATTTTCCAGTGGCTATATTTGTCTTCCATGAAAACGGTCACTTGAAAATGAAAAATTGCCACACTTTGCAACACCTGACCAAATAAGATTTAATACACCACTACCATATGTGACTGTACTTACAGAACTTGAAGAGAGACTTGTGTCTCTGTGAATTGATTTTTCACAAATCAAACCATGGGGCTATAAACGACCCCAAATGGGCTTAACAGGATCAATTATTAATGTCCATGTCCAACTAGATGTTGTGCAAAAATCCTTGCACAAATCATTAGCGATACAATGACAATTGTTGTGTCTCTCAAAAGACGCTTGTGATACAAGAATGCATACCAGGCAGGTAAAGTGCGTGTGCATGTTGTCATGAAAGTATTAAAAAAATTATGTTACAGGGCCCTGTACAAAGCACATAACATTTGTATAAATGAGAACTAGAACAGTGTTCTTGGAGAAGGGGATGACAGCTCTGCACAGACTCTCGAAACTACTAGTGATTTTGATACAAGCGATGAATCAGAGAATGAAACACCTGCTGAAACATTGATACATGGATTCACTTACTCACAGTGCATTCGTGACTTGCAAGACAAGATTGTCGAAATTGCACCTGCTGAGGGGAAACATCCACTTGGAATATTCAAGGATAAATTTGTTGAGGAAATAAACTTCCCAACACTGTTCTATGGAGATCCACGTCCCAGTGACATTACAGAATGATTCAGTTACCATAAAATAGTTCGATGGGATCTTCTACATTCAAGTGGTGACTTCTCCTGTCACATAAAAAATTTGTTTTTCAAAACAATGTGCATAATAATAGAGAAAGTGTTGTCTTGCATGTGGGTGCGAATAAGAAAAGGCCAGCTACAAGGAAGAAATTTGTTGGCCAAAGATGTCAAGTACAAAGAAAACCTAGAAAAAATCTTGAAATATGGTATTGGATACATAGATTTCAAAAACATTCGCATCTCTCCTAACTATTTGCAACAAAACAAGAAAACTATTTTTGCAATGATCCGAAAATTGGGACCGCCAACATTTTTCATCACATTTACAAGTGCAAAGCATCACTGGGATCCGTTGGTGTCTACGGTATCTGAATTGCATAGGAATAGGAAACGAAAAAAACAAACTGATACACTGGAAAATGATGACAATGACTACCTCATAAGAGAATATCCAGTGACATGTACTCACTACTATAGACATAGAATAAATTATTCGATACAATTGATATGCCATGATGAAACATCTTTTGGAAAAATATTGGACTACTTTTTTGTGACTAAATTCCAGAATAGGGGGAGTGAGCATGACCATGCACTGTTGTGGATAGAGGGTGCACCGGTCTATGGAACTGACAACAACTCATAGATCTAACACTTTGTGGAAAAATACATAACATGCAACAAAGATCATTTGGATCCAGAATTTGCCAAAGTTCATAGACATTATCATACAAAAAGTTGTAAAAAAAATAAAAAATCACATTGCAGATACAACTTCCCTGTGCCTCCAATGAGAACAACAAGAATCATAAAGCCACTTATTTTAGAGGACAATGTTGTCATTGAGAAATATAAATCCTTGTTTTCATTTCTAGAACAACGAGACTTTGATGATTTAATGAGCTTCAACGACTTCTTGACAAATCTAAATCTAACAGAAGATGAGTACATCCAGGCCATACAATGTATGCTTAAAAAACCAACATTTTTCCTTAAACGAAAACTTTCCCATATTTGGAACAACAGTTTCTCCAAGGACATGCCAATTATGTGGAATGCAAATACATATGTGCAGTATGTCCTCAATGCATGTGTTGTAGTGTCGTACTGTACCGCGTATATGATAAAGGTTGAAAAATCTATGACAAGTGCATTCAAAAGAATACACAAAGAACATGAAATAAGTCATATTGATGTTATTCAAATGATACGTACACTTGGAAATACATTAATTAATCTTCAACAAATGTCTGATCAATAAGCAGTCCACATTGCACTTTCCATACCCCTCAATTGTAGTTCAAGGAAATGTGTCTTCATAAACACATATCCACTTGAGAAACACACATTTGTTCTTAAACCACCATCTTTACTAGAACAAGAGCCTGACAATTTAGAGGACGTGTTATGTCAATCTATTATTGATTATTACTTCAACGTCCATCTCCTATTAAGCATATCTACTTAGCAAAGTTCGTATCGCATTACAAAAACAATGGTACACCCATATAAAAAATAAAAAATCCCTGTGTGATACGCTTTGTCAAATACAACAAACATACTAACTATGAAAACTATTGTAGAGAAAAACTATTGTTATACATTCCGTTCGATGAAAATAAAAACACATTAAAACATAACTTCCCTACATGGGAAGTTGCGTATATTTCTTATGAGACTATAGTACAAACCAATGAATCTAGATTTACATACAATGTTAATCCAACATGAGGTGACATAGAAAGTGAATTTAATGAACCAGAAATCCCTGACGATATTGATGAGACATTCACAAACCGTAAAACAACTAGAAATCTCTGCGAGTCCTATGACTTGCAAGCAGATTTTCCTCGTCCTCGAGCAGTTGGCATTGAAAAACGTATAAATATTGGTTTTCAAGTCACAAAACATCATTTCCTTATTGAAAATAATGAATACCATATAATCAGACGTCTGTTGAATCGATAACAACAAACAATTATAAAGGACATTATGCTTAAAAAATGCTTGAACATGCACACTCTTGTGAACTTGTTCCTTACAAGCGGAGTGGGGACAGGAAAGACATTCACAGTGAAAGCACTATTCCAAATGATTATATGAATCTATGATTCAAACAATTCCTCTGATCCTATGAAACCAAAGGGGCTAATAGTTGCATACATAGGAAAATTTGCATATAATGCAGGTGGAACAACAGTCCACTCTGCATTTTTTATGCCTTTTAACAAGTCACAGTTTCTTCCACTCACCAAGGAAATGTTAGGTACCTTGTCTAAGATTTATGACAAACTGCAACTTGTCTTCATAGATGAGGCATCTTTGATTGGAAGTCACTTCTTGTATTCCATTGACAACTGACTAAGAAACATAAAACATTTTCACATGAAATACTTTGGAAACATTGACATGATATTTTGTGGGGATCTTTACCAGACACATCCCATCCAATATTCTTTGATATTTGAAAAAGCTACGGTCAACATGAAAATGATGACGCGTGACTTCTGAAAAGACAATATAAAATTCTTTGAATTACATACTACAATGTGCCAGATAGATGAAACATTTATTGCAATTCTAAATAGAATGCGGACAAACATAAAAACACATGATGACTTAACATATATCAATTCAAGGTGTATGCGACTTGCACCAATAGACCCAACCTTCCATTACTTGTTATACATGAATAGGGATGTTGCAATACATAGAAGGTACATTCTATTGCTCATGCTTGGCGATGATATCATCATCAATTCAATTGACCTCGAAGAAGACAACCATGGAAATGTGCCATGTCATGAACATACAACCACTTTGCCTTTACAAATTGTCCTGAAATTAGACATGCTAGTTGAAATATATGTCTGCAAATATGATTCATAGGATTTCTTGGTAAATGGTGCAGATGGAATACTCAAAGTCTATACCAAAACATAAAAACTTGATGTACACTGGATTAAGTTCCATGAACCGCATAAAGGCCACTGAAAAGCAAACAAGTTGGCTTATCTATATAATTCAAAAACTGCAAGTGATTGGACACCTATATTGCGACTATCAAAACCAGTATCGACATCGGCAAAGACAGGTCAAAACTAGTATCCAAACCAGTATCCAAAACCAATATCCAATTAAACTTGCATGTGCTCGTACAGTCCATAGATCGTAGGGACTAACACTTGATAGTGTTGCATTTGACCCTGTTGGAATTAGAATGCATGGACTTGTATACAAATCAGTGTCCCATGTCAAAAGTATAGACTCCTTGTATTTACTAATTCCTCTTACAAAAGATAACTTTAAAGTCAAACACAAATTTGATATTGAGATGCAATGCCTTAGGACTACCGCAAAGTGGCATCTACAGTATGATTACCAATCCATACAAACAAACTCATCTATATCAATTCTCTCACTTAACACATCCAAAGTACATGCACACATGGATGATATACTCAATGACTATGACACAATACAATGTGATATTTCGTGCTTGTAGGAAACATACATGACATTATGCATGAAAAACAAAGAATTTCCAAATAACAATTTCAGATCGAGTTACATTACAAATGGGATGATGATATTAGTGAAAAAACATGTAAAAATTTTGGAGCATATACATTTCGAAGAAAACAATGTTGAGATGGTGCTTGCAAAAGTATTTTTCCATGAATCAGAAATTGCAGTATTGAATCTCTATGCTGCTATGCATGCAACATTCTCCAACATACTAAATGTTATTTCCAATGCATTAGATCATTTTCATCTGAACGAAACCATTTTCATTGTAGGAGACTTCAATATTGACATGCTACAAAATAATGCCAGAACAAAAGAATTGGAAAACTACATGTGCAAATACAGTCTCTTCTTTCTTTTGAACAACATAAACCATGTACAAAATGCACTTATTGACCATGTATGGTCGAATGTGCCCATTTATCAATACAATGTTATTATCTTAGACACATACTAGTCTGATCACAATAAAATTGGTATTGCACTTGAATTATGAGATATACATCAAACATATTGCAAAATCATATTTCTATGTTTCAAAGCATATCTGTCTAGCTTGTTGCAGAAAACCAAGTTATCCAACTTCTTATTTTTCCCTTGTTTGTACACATACTGGTCTGATCACGATACAATTGGTATTGCACTTGAATTATGAGATATACATCAAACATATTGAAAAATCATATTTCTATGTTTCAAAGCATATCTGTCTAGCTTGTTGCAGAAAACCAAGTTATCCAACTTCTTAGTTTTCCCTGGTTTGTAATTGATTTTGGACACAAATGTTTTTACACAAATTTATATATATACACAAACATGGATGAACAAAAAAAAACTGGTACATTCTTCTAACACTATCTGTTACTTTATTCCTTTTATTCTATTTTATTTACTCTACGTATATCTTCCTTTCTTTTCCTTACATGTCAACTTACATTTGTGTCCATTTTGTTTTGTACTTTTTTTCATTGAAACGAACATGAAAATTGGACAAGGAAAAGAACTCTTAACCAGGAATGTAAAAGAATCCATGCAAAAGTGCATACTTCTATCCGTATTCCATATCCAATTGTTTTTCATTTACTTTGTCTATACTTGTTCCACTGGTTTGCAGTTATGTTTTTGTTTCCTTGGATACTCCATATCTTCATATATATTAACTTATCTTCGTTTCAATTGTATTTTTTGTGTTTTTATCATAAAATAAATAAATTTGTACTCCATATTTTTTTTAATGTGTTCCTACATAGAAGCTTTCTTTCATGTCCATTGTATTCTCTGTATTGCTACATTTAAACAAGAACACAGTAATTGAGCACAAGGATGGAGCCTTATGTGCCACATCTGGGAAAGATGGAGTACAATCTTGCAAAAGGTATGACTCCATTTGTGCCATAGCAAATACAATATGTATGCCTGATGCACATCCATAACGAGTATGAACAATATACACATGTTCATAGCCACTGTCTCAGAAGTGACATGGACATGGGTAGTGAATCGTCACAAACATTAGGAAAATGACAATGTCAAAGGTAAGGATTCATAGACTATGCTCTTGCTATGTTTACGAAACAAATATTGACAGTAATTTATTCTGCTATACCATGGAAAAAATGTTTATGTCATTTACACCACATGTTTTTTAGTTCAGAAGAACTATCGACAAGTAGAAGTGAAACCTCCATCATATTACAAGGTCCAGAGACTAAGAGGTATGATTACAAAAACTATGATCTGCATACGTTGTCCAATTTGTGCATATATTGGAGCTTGTCATATTTTATAATATGCTTGCATGTAATAATGCTAGGTCATGTATTTTTTCTATTGTTTGTTGAAATAGATATAAACAACATCTCTTTTAACTTTAACCAGGGTCTATTGAGCTCCAACTATATTCCATGGATGAGAATGTTTTTCCCATAGTTGAAGTGTTTCTATCGCTTGATAATTATCACACTAAGTGTTTTTGTGTGAGGCATACAGTTATTTTCTCCCTTTCTTTTTCCTCTTCTATACTTACCTGTTTTCCCTTTTCTTATTCACCTCTATTATCCATTTTTTGTTCTATACTTAGTCCCATGTCTATGCTCGTGGGTTCCTGGGATGGAAAAGTGAGAAATTCTATGTCCCTCTATATATTTACATCACAATTCCGACTGACCATTGTTCGTTTTCATACTTAGCCAATTTTATGGCCATGGGTTCCTGTGTAGGCACCATCAAACTCTCATGCCCCGTGTTCGCAGTATACATCTTGCACCCAAAAATTCTTTGATCTACAATTTGACCCTGGACTCGAACCCCCAATCCTCACTCTACCTAAGATGACTCTGTCTGAATGCTTGCATATAAATGTGACAAATCATATATTTTTTATATTGCTTGTTGAGATAGATATAAACAACATCTCTTTTATCTTGAACCAGGGTCTGTTGAGCTCCAGCTATATTCCATGGCTGAAAATGTTTTTCCCATAGTTGATGTGTTTCTATAGCTTGATAATTATTAGACTAAGTGTTGTTGTGTGACACATACAATTCTTTGCTCCATTTATTTTTATTATTCTATACTTACCCATTCTTCCCTTTTCTTCTTTCCCTGTATTATTCGTTTCTGGTTCTATACTTAGTCTCGTATTTATGTTCGCGGGTTCCCGTGATGGCGGAGTGAGAAATTCTATATCCATATATATATTCACATCATGCATCCGACCGACCGCTGTTCATTTCCATACTTAGCGAATTTTATGGCCGCGGGTTCCCGCGTACGCACTATTGAACTCCCATGCCCTATGTTTGGGTATACATCTTGCACCCAAAACTCTGGTTATCTACAATTCGACCCCAGACTCCTCAAACTTGCAAGCCTCACTCTGCCTATGATAAATTCATCTAACCTCCTTGCCTTTCCATACTTAAGACCAAGTGTTGTTGTGTGATGCATAAAGTTCTTTACTAAATTTGTTTTTCCTCTTCTATACTTGTCAGTTTTTCCCTTTTCTTCCTCCCCTCTATTATTTGTTTCTTCTTCTATACATAGTCTCATGTCTATGCCCGCGGGTTCTCGTGGTTGCAGACTCAAAAATTCTATATCCATCTAAATATTCACATCACAAGTCCGACCGACCATTGTTCATTTCCATACTTAGCCAATTTTATGCTCGTCGGTTCCCAGCTAGGCCCTATGGAACTCTCATGCCCCGAAATCTCATGCCCCATAGTCGATGTGTTTCTATTGCTTGATAATTATTAGACAAAGTGTTCTTGTGTCAAGCATAAAGTTCTTTTCTCCCTTTCTTTTTCCTCTTCTATACTTAGTCGCATTTCTATGCTCACGGGTTCTCGGGTGGCAGACTCACAAATTCTATATTGATCTACATCTTGACATCACAAGTCTGACCAACCACCTTTTGTTTCCTTACTTATCCAATTTTATGGCCGCAGGTTCCCAGGTAGGCATTATCGAACTCTCATGCCCTGTGTTCAGAGTATACACCTATCACCCAAAACTTGGGTGATCTACAATTTGACCATGGACTACTCGAATCCGCATGCCTGGATCTACCTACAATGACTCCATCTGACTACCCCGTCTTTCCATACTTAGTCATTTCTTCAAAGTTTCATGGGTTCATGGACTCCCAGGTTAATATCAAAGCATTTTTCACTCTCCTCCATCCCCACCACCTTCGCCCCTTCCCAATGCACATTAATTATGCTTTTACTAGTGACATCTCACCACAGATGTTCGAAAATATTGGCATTAATAAGAGGAAATCTCGAGGACATCTCCCATTAAAATGAATTAATGGGAGAATATTATGGAATCTTATTAGTTTCTTTCTGTCAATCTTGAATTCGCAAAAAAATGTTGGTTATTTTAGTTTTTTTAAGGCATCATCATAGCAAGAAATAAATATTTTGCTAGCCCACTGTCATCTAGAAAGGTGTTGACATGATGCCCCTCTTTAGTATTGTGCATATATTACAAGTTCACATATTTGAGAATATGCTTGCATATAAAAATGTTGATCCACCCTTTGAATTTGAACATAATTCTCATTTACACCAAAAACAATACTAATAAAATAAAATAATATGAAAATTGTTTAAGTAAATATAAACAAATTATCTTCTAACTTGAACCTGATTTTGTCGAGATCTAAGTATATTACATAGCTGACAATGTTTTTCCCATAGTTAATTTTTTTTCCCACCAGTTCCCCGATTCACGCTATCGAACTCTCATGCCACTGTTCTGTCATATACATCTTGCACCAAAAACTTTCGTTATCTACAATTCGACCCCAGACTCCTCGAACTCGCAAGATTCACTCTACCTATGATGAGTCTGCTTACGTCCTTCTGACGGCCCCGCCTTTTCATAATTTCTCAATTTCCCTGCCATCTTCGCACACTTTTCCAATGCAAATTGATTACGCATTTATTAACTTTGAAATGATTGGAATTAATGAGTGAAAAGTTGCACGACATCTCCCATTAAAATGAATTAAACAAATATTTATGGGAGATTATATTACCATCCTCTAGTGTTCATTCTAAATATTATCACACAATTACTACCACATGTAGCAATATAAACAAATCTTCATCAAAACATTAAATTTTCTCACAGGCACCCCACGTTCACCCCAGTCGCCTGAAGTAAGCCATATTTGGATCCATCAACTAAACCTCCCTATTATCAAATTAGCAAAGGTCAATATTATGGAATCTGTTTGTTTTTTTTTGTGTGTGGATCTTGAGCTCGGAAAAATTGTTATTTACTTTAACTTTTTGAAGGCATTGTACTCCGCCTTTCCATACTTAGTTGATTCTTTAGCTCTTGTTGTCACATATTTGCGGGTTCCTTTTTTTCCAGGTCCACAAAAGTTACAAAGTAGTTTTCTCTCCCGTCCATCCCCGCCACCTTCACATGCTTCCCAATGCACATTAATTATGTCTTTATTAGTGACAACTCACTAGACACATCGAAAATATTGGCATTAAAAGGTGAAAAGGTCAAGGACATCTCCCATTAAAACACATTGAACCAATATTTACTGGAGATTATAGTATGATGTTGCAGCATTCATTTTAAATACTATGAGGAGAAAAGGAACATTCTCATCACATTATGGCTACAGCTCGACAACATTTTTGTGGAGATACCCTGAATATTTTTGGGCATGAGGACCAAATGTTTTGGTGGTCCAGAGCTTATGACTACTACTCATCCCCTTCTTCCTAGAAGAAAGTTATCTCAACATCTGGAATTACAGTAGCAGATTGTGTCCCCGGATTTTTTTATTTTAAGGAGTTGGTCACGTGCTACACCGAGAACTATATTCTGAACTAGCGGATTATCCAATTGGGCAACCATTCCCAAGTCTCCCTATCGCCTCAAGTATTTCAAAAGATGTTAAGACTTACCCACCCAATGCCTACTTTCAAGGGTGATAATTGCAGACAGTTCTTAAAGAAGCATGATAATGAATTGGACCTCTTACCTAAGTTCTTAGAGAACCCAGCAGTCGCTCCTCGAAACATGGCCATATTACAGGTTAGTGCATTTAAAAACCATTTCTGACAAATTGCATGGATTTTCACGAGGATAACGGGACAAGAAATTGCATCCAACATATCTCAGATGATTTTGTATATTTTATTTTTTACAGTCAAGGAACAAGCCATATTCCATTGGGGAAAGTTGATTTCCATTGAAATCTCTTCCCAATTATTGCAATACATAAGGCAAAATAAATTATTTATGTCATCTTATTTAATTTTCGCGGTGGTGAATTGTTGTCCATTCCCTGGAATATCTATGTGTAAGAAGATGAACTGTGAATTTGACCCAGTAACATTATCGTACCATATATTATGGAGACATGATGCTTGCCAACATTTTTATAAAGTCTTTAATGATTTTCTTTCATTTTTTAAAGCATTGATATTTGGAAAGTATTTTCCCCGTTGTCTGACCAGGTGAATGTTAAGCCCTAATATTGGCTCATTACCCCTTAATTGGGGCATATTAGATTAGTAATGCTATTTTATTTATGTCGTATTTAGGCCATTAGTTGTAATTTAGATTAGTAATG
>JZKD02S1728734.1:1232933-1245785 GCA_000966675.3 Picea glauca
ACCAAGGAGACATTTTCATTTTGAATCATCTTGTACTTGAACATTTAAGTGGGGTAAAAGGAGGTTGCCCCCTCAAAGAGGCTTATTATCTGATATTATCTCTTTTTCAAGGCGTAGAGTATTTTTCCTGAGGTTTTTATATGTTATATTGATGTTTGGTTCTTAACAGTGAACAACTTACTGGATAGGAAGGGAACACTAGAATAAATGGAGAACTATAATGTTATGATGATTTTTGGGTCTAAACAAAATCCTTTCTTCCTTCCATGTCACATATCTAGTATAATGTTTTTTGCTGGAATAGCAAGGTAGTACATCTACTGGTTGCATTTTTCCCATGAAAAAAGAAAAATTCAATCGATCTCTCTTCCTTGGAAAGTCGGGGATTTCGTGGTCAGGAATATGAACAAGATTGATGGTTTCGTGGGCCACTTCAATAGTTCTTTCATTGAAACTATCCTGAATGAACTCAGTGCCAGTGCCAATGATTCGTACAAGAAGAAAAGAAAAAGCTTGGGTGAAAAAAGTGCCCAATCCCCGACCGCCACACCCAATACCACAGCATCTCGAAGAAATACTCCAACAGCCCACCCAAGTAACAATTTCACACACAATTCTGCAGGCAGAGGAGGAGATAAGAACCCTCCCTCCGGAAAAATTGAAATTTCTCACAAACTTCCCGAGAGCAAAAAATGGAAAACAATAGTCCAAGAATAGGAGGGACCGAGGGGAGAAATTTATATCCACGATCTCTCCCTCGAAGATATGGAACTAAGAATTGACATTAAGAAAATGTTCCCCGATGACGACCAGCTAGAGAGAACTGCTCTGCACATTCCTGGGATGGAAATAATTATCATCTATACATTGGACGAAGAAGAGTCTTTTGCATTTTAGAGCGTTGTTTTTGACAACGAATCCAAAAAAATGGTTATTGAAAAGAGATATGAAAATAATAAGAAAGGTAAATATCATTCATAGATCAACCTATGCAACATGTTCCCTTCACAGATCTCTCAGATACACCGAGCAACTCAATATGCTCTAGAAAACTCTATTAGCAGCCTTGAAATGGAAAACGTCATGTTAAAGGAGAGAATCAAATAATTGGAGGCAACTCTAATGCATCTTCCACTATTTTCTACTCCTTTGGAAATGATCAGGCCCACTGCACCTGCGTCAAAGTTAAAAGGATCAACAAGCCTTCTCACATCGACCCAAGGCAATGTGGAAAAGAATATAAACATAAGAATGGAATTAATAACAGAATCTTGGGAGATGTCAAAGAATATGGTATCTTTTGGAACAAGAGCACATGTTTTTCATGAGTATCTACAAGCATATCTCAAGAAAGAGCAAGGTTTCTACCTCAATGCAGTTTTACCATTTGGTGTTAAAGTTATTGGTATGATGGAATTCAGAAAAAGAGAGGAGGATCTCCCTTCCCCAAATCGAATAGACCATCTAAACGCTTGCTGGAAAGAAAAGGTAAAGAACATGAATGGTATCGTTCAAGCATGTAGCCATGCCATATCTAGAAGAGACAAACTATTCAAGAAGCTAACTGAGATAGATCTATCTACCAGCACCAATGAAGTCCAAGACCCGAAATTGATATTCAACTCGTTTTTTTTAACCAAGCAAACATTTGATCATTAATTTCATATCTATAAAAGAGTATCATTTGAAAATTTCTATGGAATTCTTGAATATGGTGAAGATGACATGAAAACTGGCTAGTCGGTTATTCGATTAAAAACCAAGATATTCAAGAATCATTGCACAACCTCTCTATTGATCTAAGGGACTTGGAAAGTGAATTATTCAATATAAAAATACAACATGAAATCAACGTGGCACCCATGAGGAGCTACATCGAAGAATGGTTCAAAAAGGTTGTCGACCAGGATTACCAATGAAGGTCAAAGTTGAGGAAAACCATAAAAGGACATGAGAAAGAAAATGACAAGGCATGGGACACCATCATAGTAAGTTGATATTGATCACATTCTTTTGTCTTCATCCAGTTACTCTAACAAAGCTTTAAATGAGGACTGACAATTTTCTCTTTCTTCTTTCCAGGTCTTATTGTTTTCCATCACCGAATTTCTTCTATCTACAAACTTCATTCTTGTACATATTTTCTTTGTAGTCCGCGGCAATCCCAATCCCAGTCATTATGACAAACGCATTTTTATTTCACAGAATATGTAATGAACTATATATGCTTTTAAAAGTTCCAAGACAACTATTTTTGGGAAATATTCTCAAATGTATTTTGTGACCCAATTTATCTTAATATAAATATTTGAGGTTTCTCTATGGTGATCTTCAATGTTTGGTGTTGTTATTTGAAATTTGTATTTCTTCTTAAAATTAACTCATTTCCATATACATGTTCCTGTTTTATATTGTGCATATATTGCAGCTTCTTATTTATCAGAATATGCTTCCATATACAAAATGTTAATTCATATATTTTTTTCTCTATTTCTTATAGATTTGAGCAAAATTTGCGAGCCCAAAACACCCTTCAAATCCGAACATGGTTTACATTTGGACCAGAAATAATCTATTAAGATACATTAATATGAATACATTTTAAACAAATATAAACAAATCCCTTTAAACTTGAACCTGACTTTCTCAAGCTTCTGGATTGGTTGTGGGTTGACTGGTTAGCGGACTTCCAGATCCTCATCTCCATCTATATCTTCACATCATGAGATTGAGCCACCACCGTCCCTTTCAACACTTAGACAATTATCTCACCGCAGTTTCCCAACTTAGCGCTATCAAATTCTTATGCCCCATGTTCTGTGTTATGCATCTTGCACCCAACACTTCCATGATATACATTTTTCACCCAACAATTCTCTGATACACATTTTTCACCCAACACTTCCGTCATTTACAATTCAACCCCGGACTACTGGAACTCACAAGCGTCACTATACCCGGGTTCACAAAACTTTCAAAACTTTCAAAACATTTATCTCTCTCTTCAATCCCCACCACATTCTCTCCCTCCTCAATGCACATTCATTATGCTTTTACTAGTGACAACGCAATGAACAGGTTCACTTATTGGCATTAATAAGGAAAAAATGCATTCAATAGCGATTTATGGGAGTTTGACCAACCCCCAGGTTGGCGCTATTATAAATATTTCACCCAAAACTTTCATCATCTACAGTTCCACCATATACATCTTGCACCCAAAACTTCAGTGGTCTACAATTCCTCCACAAATCCAAACATGGTTTACATTTGGACCAAAAATAATCTATTAATGTACATTAATATGAATACATTTTAAATAAATATAAACAAAATCTCTTTAAACTTGAACTTGACTTTCTCAAGCTCTTGGATTGGTCGCGGGTTCCCGGGTTAGCTCATTTCCATCTATATTATCACATCATCAGCTTGATCGACCGTCGTCCCTTTCAACACTTAGCCAATTATCTCATTGTTGGGTCCCCACTTAATGCTATTGAATTCTTATGCCCCATGTTTCGTGATATACATCTTGCACACAACACTTCCGTGATATACATTTTTCACCCAACACTTCTGTGATTTACAATTCAACCTCGGACTCCTGGAACTCGTTGTTCACAAAAGTTTCAAACCATTTATCACTCTCTTAAATCCCCACCACATTCCCTCCCTTCCCAATGGACATTCATTATTCTTTTATTAGCGACAACTCATCACATAGGTTAGCTACTCAACCGCGATTTACGATAGTCCAACCAACCGCCGTTACTTTTCATACCTAGCCAATTATATGGTTGTTGGTTCCCAGGTTGATACAACCGAAATCTCATTCCCCACATTTCATGATATACATCTTGCACCCTAAACTTTTGTGATCTACAATTCCATACTTATCCAAATTTATGGGGACAACCTTCACTATACAGGGGTTCACAAAAATTTCAACCATTTATCGCTCTCTTCAACTCCTGCCACATTCCCGTCCTTCCTAATGCACATTCATTATGATTTTACTAGAGAAAACTCAGCACACATGTTATCTTATTGGCATTAATAAGAAAAAAATGCATTCAACAGTGATTTATGAAAGTCTGACTGACCCTCAAGTTGGCATTATTATAAATCTTACACCCAAAATGTTTGTCATCTACAATTCCACGATATACATCTTGCACCCAAAAATTATGTCATCTACAATTCTTTGATATACATCTTGCACCCAAAAGTTTTTTGGTCTACAATTCATCCACAAATTGGAACATGGTTTACATTTGGACCACAAATAATCTATTAAGATACATTAATATAAATATATTTTAAATAAATATAGACAAAATCTCTTTAAAATTGAACCTGACTTTATCGAACTCCTGGATTGGTCACGGGTTCCCAGGTTAGTCGACTGCCAGATCCTCATCTCCATCTGTATCGTCACATAATGAGGCCGACTAATCATGGTCCCTTTCAACACTTAGCCAATTATCTCACCACAGGGTCACGACTTAACGCTATGAAATTCTTATGCCCCTTGTTCTGTGATATACATTTTGCACACAACACTTCTGTGATATACATTTTTCACCCAACACTTTCGTCATTTACAATTCGACACCGAGCCCCTAGAACTCACAAGCTTCAATATACTCGGGTTCACAAAAGTTTCAAACCATTTATCACTCTCTTCAATCCCCGCCACATTCCCTCCCTTCCCAATGCACATTCTTTATGATTTTACTAGCAACAACTCAACACATAGGTTCACTCATTGGCATTATGTTACACATCAAAATTACTCACTTCGATAGTGTCGCAAGTGTCGTCATTACAAGTGTCGCAAGTGTCGCATTTTACTCACGAGTGTCGCAAGTGTCATGGAAAGCATATTGCCATGATGCCTATGTCATGCCTATAATGACATGAGAAGGACACTTGACACACATCAAACACTTGATTTGGAAGAGGAGGAATTGTTAACTAGGCTTATGAACCTTTTTCCATCTGAAAGAACCCAAAAAACTAAGTTTTTGGAGGAGAGTGCTCCCCTATACCTCTCTCAGGAGTGTTGGCGCCCCCCTATAAGCTATTAGGAAGCATTATAACACTCATCTGCCCTTTTGTAGGAGTGCTCCTATTCTCAGGAGTGTTGGCACTCCCCTATACATTACTAGGGAGTGTTATAACACTCTGATGGCCCTTTTGAGGGAGCACTACCTATTCTGGGTAACAGTTGGTTTGTTGAGAAGAATGGGGGGAAGATCTTTTCAATCTTGGAAGGAAGTTGGATTTGAATCCCTATTCAAGCCATGATCTTAGGGAAGATCCCTAACTCAAGGAGGAAAATCCTCAACTTACCGTAAATATATCTCAAGTGGTTGAGCCTCTCCAAGGCTATATAAGCAAGCTTTCTCATGGTGAAAGGGGACCTGGATAGAGAATCATACCAAACTTATGATCTCATAAGTGATATTTGGAGAAGGGATGAGAAGCATGAAACCTATGATCTCATAGGGAACACAGAGTGAAGTGGAGGCTAATCAGCGAAGCTATCTTCATTCTGACCGTGGAGCTTTTGAGTAAGGGTTAGGCAAGGAGAACTTGACGAAACTACTACATTCCATCTATGGTTGTAAGTAACGTTTTGTCCTCATTAATGTAATATGCTTGGCCTGTTTATTTATAATTTGTGTTTGACATTACATGAATTTGTCTCTAAGTAGATAGATCTACTTCGAACTAATCTCAATAGAATAGGAAGTGGTTGTACTTTGTTTGTCTACAGGGCTTATCGAGGAGCTCAAGATTGGAGTTCAACTCGGAGTGTGCAGGGACAAACACCAGTAAAAGGTACATATTTCCTTCTTCTCTTCATGCATTAGTTTGTGTAGACCTAAAAGGAAGTCAGTGACCATGATAAGCACTTTCTATCTTAGAGTTAAGAGTCTAGCTCTTTAAGGAGATCTACCTGTTCGCAGGAAGGTTTTCCTTCAATAGAAACTGGAAACTCCACTGGGGAGGGCATGTCTCCAGCCTTTGATGATCATTCTGGAGTTAAGCCGCTAGCTTTCATGATGGGGGCATACTGAGCTTAGTATTTGTTCTTTCTTGTGCTCGTAAATACAAGAGAATGCATCTGGGTAGACTTTTATCTCTTTTTCAGACTTGTATCGATATACGAAAAAGGAACCCCCTGGAGTCTCCTTTAAGCTCTTTTCAGACTCTCTAAACATGAAAAGATTGTCGAGTTATCTTGCTTCCTTTCCCACTCGTTAAAAGGTTTGAAAGGGCGTCTTTCGAGTGATAATTTATCTTTTTTTCGGCCTCGCGAGACTAATAGTATGAAAAAGGACAACATTAGAGTCATCTTTAAGTTCTTTTCAGACTCTCTAAAGATGAAAAGATTGTCGAGTGACCTTGTTCTCTTCACGCTCGTTAAATTATTTGAAGAAAACGTCTATTGAGTGATGGTTTATCTCTTTTTCGGTCTCATCAGACTACTTTACGAAAAAGGAACTGAGAGAGTTCTCTTTTAAGTGTTTTTCCAGACTCTATAATCATGAAAAACCTTCGAGTTTTCTGTCTTTGGACTCATTAAAAGAAACATCGACAGGCCCATATGGGACTGAACCCTTACTTCTTCTAGTTCATTAAACAAAGGAAGAGGAACTTATCGAAGGTGAGTTTTATCGAGCATGTGTTATCCTCCTCGAGCTCGTTAAATTAAAAAGAGGTACTTGTCTATCTAGATGGCGGAAAAAATTGAAAGAAGCAAGCCAAGTAGGTTTTTGAAAACATTACCAAGTAACTCTTAGAGTCACCCTTGAACATGGAACTTTGTCTTTCCGCACATGTTAATCCGCTAAACCTCTGCACTGAACCAATCCTCTAAGTTTTTCCTACTCCTTTGGGTCACCTGACAAAAGTCACAGTATCCACTGCATTATCATGTTTTGGTCCGTGTCATGTTTCTGCTATTGTGCCTCAATGTTCAAGGGAAGTATCCGACTCGAGAGTCAGCCATCACAAATATCTTGTCTCAATACCCATGTTAGTCCATGTTCATTTGATCTACCAATTACATCTCTGTGTTTGTTTCATGTCGTTGATGGGGGATACATCAAGGCCCTCCTTCGACGAGTCTATTCCTGTCAACTTCAACACATTATCCAAGGACTAGACTTAGAAACAAATTAGTACTTTGGGACCTGCATGCCTCAATGACAGGCCTCCTCACATTCGAAAGTGGTTTTACATCATTGACCTTTGATCGGACGATTCCATGGATGTTAGACTTCATCTCATCCATTCACATTCGTTGGAATGTACTAGGGTACCTTGGGAATCATTGATATTAATGGTGATTTCCCTCGCACTTGTTAACGGTTTACATCATTGACCGGTAATCAAGTGGTTTTTTCCATGTTCAACATCAGGATATCTATTCACATGGTTATATTCATACTACATCAAGATCAGTAAGAAGACCCTGGGTTGAGTGATCACTCTGATATGTACTTTTCCCAGGTTGTGACGAAATTTCTCTTGAACAATGACACATGTACTGTCACATAGATCCACTTTGTATTGGTCGTGGCTATGTCTTGTCATCTCATAGATCCACTGTGTATTCTTCATGGCTACGATCAGTTCAGGTCATGGGAGTATAGATCCACAGTGTATTTTCAGTGGCTATACCTTTTTATCAATACAATTATGGATCCGCAGTGTATTTTATGGTGGCCATATCTTGCAAGTCTTTATCACCCAAGCATAGGTATGCCTGCCTTGGGTTTGAAACATGTCATAATATTTGTTGGATGTTTGTGTGCAGCTTCTGTCAGTTTCTCTACATCTATACCCTTGCTTGAAAGTCTACAAAGCATTTCAGTTATCAGTTCTCATCTTCTAACTTCATACTTTGGGGGGCAATCTGTTACACATCAAAATTACTCACTTCGATAGTGTCGCAAGTGTCATCATTACAAGTGTCGCAAGTGTCACATTTTTCTCACAAGTGTCGCAAGTGTCAAGGAAAGAATACTTCCATGATGCCTATTTCGTGCCTATAATGACATGAGAAGGACACTTGACACACATCAAACACTTGATTTGGAAGAGGAGGAGTGGTTAACTAGGCTTATGAACCTTTTTCCATCTGAAAGAACCCAAAAAACTAAGTTTTTGGAGGAGAGCACTCCCCTATACCTCTACCAGGAGTGTTGGCGCCCCCCTATAAGCTATCAGGAAGCGTTATAACACTCATCTGCCCTTTTGCAGGAGCGCTCCTACTCTCAGGAGTGTTGGCGCTCCCCTATACATTACTAGGGAGCGTTATAACGCTTTGATGGCCCTTTTGAGAGAGCGCTACATATTTTGGGTAGCAGTTGGTTTGTTGAGAAGAATGGGGGAAAGATCTTTTCAATCTTGGAAGGAAGTTGGATTCGAATCCCTATTCAAGCCATGATCTTAGGGAAGATCCCTAACTCAAGGAGGAAAATCCTCAACTTACCATAAATATATCTCAAGTGGTTGAGCCTCTCCAAGGCTATATAAGCAAGCTTTCTCATGGTGAAAGGGTACCTGGATAGAGAATCATACCAAACTTATGATCTCATAAGTGATATTTGGAGAAGGGATGAGAAGCATGAAACCTATGATCTCATAGGGAACACACAGTGAAGTGGAGGCTAATCAGCGAAGCTATCATCATTCTGACCGTAGATATTTTGAGCAAGGGTTAGGCAAGGAGAACTTAAAAAAACTGCTACATTCCATGTATGGCTGTAAGTAACATTTTTTCCTCATTAATGTAATATGCTTGGCCTGTTTCTTTCTAATTTGTGTTTGACATTACATGAATTTGTCTCTAAGTAGATATATCTTCTTCGAACTAATCTCGATAGAATAGGAAGTGGTTGTACTTTGTTTGTCTACAGGGCTTATCGAGGAGCTCAAGATTGGAGTTCAACTTGGAGCGTGCAGGGACAAACACCGGTAAAAGGTATGTCTTTCCTTCTTCCTCTTCATGCATTAGTTTGTGTAGACCTAAAAAGAATTCAGTGACCATGATAAGCACTTTCTGTCTTAGAGTTAAGAGTCTAGCTCTTTGAGGAGATCTACCTGTCCGCGGGAAGGTTTTCCTTCAACACATTAATAAGAAAAAAAGGCATTCAAGTTGATTTTCATACCTAGCCAATTCTATGGCCTCTAGTTCCCGGGTTGGCGCAACCAATCTCTCATTCCCCATGTTCCGTGATATACATATTGCACCCTAAACTTCCATGATCTACAATTCCATACTTAGCCAACTTTATGGCCACAACCTTCACTATACCCAGGTTCACAAAATTTTCAAACCAATTATCGCTCTCTTCAACCCCCGCCACATTCCCATCCTTCCCAATCCACATTCACTATGATTTTACTAGAAACTAATCATCAAGCTGGTTCTCTTATTCGCATTAATAAGAAAGAAACACATTCAACCGTGATTTACGAGAGTTCGATCGACTGTCGTTTCTTTTCATACCTAGCCAATTCTATGGCCACCGATTCTCGGGTTGGCATAACCGAACGTTCCTTCCCCTTGTTCTATGATATACATATTGCACCCAAAAATTCAGTGATCTACAATTCTATAGTTAACCAACTTTATAGCCATCGATCCCCAGGTTAGCGCTATTATAAATATTGCAACCAAAACTTTTGCCATCTACAATTCTATAATGTACATCTTGCATCGAAAACGTTTGTGCTCTACAATTCCTTCATCTCGCAAGCTTCACTCTACCCGGATTCACAAATATTTCAAAGCATTTATCACTGCCTTCCATCCCCTCTACCTTCACGCCCTTCCCAATGCACATTTCTTATGCTTTTACTAGTGACAACTCAACACACATGTTCGAAAAAAAATGGCACTGCTTTGCTTAGTGACAACTCACCACACAAGTTCAAAAGGATTGGAAATACACATTAATTATTAAATTACTATTCAATGTAATTTCAATATACGTTTTAATATTTACAATTTTCTTTATCATTTCATTTCTAAAAAACAATTGAACATAACTTTTTAATATTTTTTAAACATCTATTCTAATTACTGTTCACTTACCATACTGTTAAGTTCTTTTTTTTTAACAATATTTTTCCACTCTCCCCATTTTCCAAAAATCATCACCATGAATAATTATAAGCTTCCAACTATCATCTCCATAACCAAATCTACTTGGAAGGGACTACGCTGCCACACAACACTTGTTATAAAAGGGGGTTGTTGGATTCACCCAAATTATTGGATGTTTGTGCTACATATGGGCATGATAAGGCAATGTCATCATGATCATTTGTTCTTTATGCCCTAAAATCAAGCCATGGTGAATTTACGAGCTTTAAAATGAGTATTTGTTGTGCTTAATGGATTGCAATATCCCATGTGTGAAAGAGTATTTCTTTTATGTGATCATCATAGTGCACGTTCTCTTATGCTAATGTAGTACACACATGTCCCAAATCAGATATACTTTTATGTGATTAATGGATTGCAATATATGACAACTTGAGGCTATTGATATTGTTGGTTTTTCCTTATGACAACAAGATATGAAAAGTCCTCATGCTACCCAATTGCTGCACTTGTGAAAGTTGAAATTGTTCTCGTTATGTCACCACTAATAAGCATTGATGGAAAATTAAGTTTCTATGTAGAATATTTGTCTTGTCTGCAATTCTCTCAACACCAAATAATCAAATTAATATTTTTGATATTGATCATTTAGTTATATTCATCAAGATAATGATAGTGGAATGCCTAATACAATTCTAGAAATACTAAAATTTAAGAAAGCACTATGAATATTGTTTTTGGATATTATTTGTGAGATACATTCTGGCAAGGAGTTTGTTTATTCATAATTTTGGATCGGTGAATATGATTTTGTCAGGGTTCTTGAGGTGGAAAAAATGTTTTGAAGCAAAGTGTTTAACTTATAGTATCGTATGAATGTATACATGGTTTTAAATTGTCTACATTTGTTACAAAATACATATACATCCAGAGCTACAAGGCATATTCTCCAAACTTTTGAGGAATTTCAAAGCAACTATATGAATCCTGGTTTTCGATCTTCCTTCTCTTTTTAATAATTTTCTCAAGAGAAACCATGAGTATGACCATGTTCCTTGAAATATTTCCTACCTGAAGTCCCAACCTCAAAAATCTTCTTTCACCTTCATCAGTGGGTCCTTCCCATTGCTCATATTCCATTTCTAATGATTATGGATACTTCTTAACCATTTTTGTGTCGATATTTAGATCCACAAGGTATAACTCTCTCCTATATTTGTATTTTCTCAGTCGATTAAGAATATATTATGTTGTCCCCAAGGTGTAGGACAGTCTGTGACGGAGTGTGTTGTTAAGCCACTCTGTGATGTTAAAGTCATCGGTTCGAAACCTGCGGGGACAAAAAATCCAACCATGTTAATGGTTGGTGTGGCTCAGGCTGGGTTTGATCCCCGGGTGATTTTGACAGCTTAGATGCCCCTGAGTCGCAGTTTTTCAAGCCACAGGTTAATCGCTTAGCCAACAGGTCCCGCACAAATTAACAAACAAAAAAAAAGAATATATTATGTTGAAATTAACAAATTCCCAAATGAACCCAGTCGATTAAGAATATATTAGGTTGAAATTAACAAAATCCCAAATGAACCCACTCTGATATCAATATGTTCTACAAAGCCTCTTGTATATTCCAATGGTTAGCTCACTAAAACATATATACAAACAACGATAACTATAATGAAATGATGCTCGATTGTGTGACTATATTTTTCATTTTTTTAGTTCTTTAAGCATGAAAATAACACACAACAATTATATTATTAACTAATGTGACCTTCAATGTAATTGCAAGAAAAACAACACATACATTGGATAAAAATTTACCCTAGAATCCTGATACAAGAAAACCAATGAGCAATGAAGAACTATACCTTCCATATTCTTATGTTATGGACATTAAAATATAGATTACAAAGTTATCCAAGTTTATTGTGAAGCTATGAGACAATATGGTATTCTACAATGTTGTACATAATGCTTCTATCTCTTATTGCAGAAATTTTGAGGTAAAAAATGAACCTCAAAATAAAAAAATTGTTATCAACATCAACTTTAAAAGAACCAATCAGATTTAATATTATTATGTTAACCATAAGTGTAAATAGTTTTGGAGGGAAATAAAAAAATCTACTTTTTTAGTCGTATTTTTGTCTTATGTCCTTCTACGTTTACTCAAATTTCAAGTGTAGATACTCATTGGATGCATAATCAAATTTTGCATCCAAAAAATGCCCACACTGCATACTTTTAATAGACCTGTGGTGAGGCACGTAGGGGTGTAGACCTATTGGCAAGTGTCATGTAAATGGAAGGAAATGTAAAAGGAGGTTTCACGTCCGATTCTCACCCCGATTTACCCATGCCCCATGCTTGTGGGATGTGTGGATGCACCTGGAGGTTATAGAGATAGAAAATGGGAATCGACCTTGTGTCATGTGAGTATGAGAACCGCAAGTTGTTGATTCCTCTAGTCACAAAAAAAAGATAGACCCATGGTGAGATAAATTGGAAATACATGAAAAACAAATGTGTTTAAAAAAAATTAAAAAACATGTATTTCCAATTTATCTCCATTTTATCTCACCATGGGTCTATTAAAAATATGCAGTGTCACTACTTGTTGGATGTGGAATTTTATTCCACATCCATTCGGTGCCTACACTTGAAATTTGAGTAAACACATAAAGAGATAAGTCAAAAATACGATTAAAAAAGTAAGTTGTTTC
>JZKD02S1728734.1:1250040-1260438 GCA_000966675.3 Picea glauca
AATGAGTTAGATGGTTAGTGAACCAACATAAAAGATAAACAGAAAACAAATATAAACTAGAAGATGCATGGAGAACAAAACACTAAACTAAAAATTAACACAAGTAGGAATGGTTACCAACGGTAAGGATTGCATTGATAACACCTCATAGAAAGTGAGGGAACTTATGGGATCCCATATTTCTCCTTGGGAGGGTCCTTGTTTTTCACTATGAGGACCTTATTCTTCCTCTTACCATATGAAAATGAAATGAAGAAATATATCCAAATTATCAAAGGGTGAGAATCTTAGATTTGGTTATGGATCTTTGGAGGATCTTGGAGAATTATGGACTCTCAAGACACAATCCAACAACATAACACTACAACTAAAACTCTTGTCTTTGTGCATACCCAAAGATTTATTTTATAGGTTTCCTTCAATATTTTTTCCAACTAGTTCTCAATGGGAAAGGAGATACCCCATGTAGGTGAATTCCCTAGATCTCTAGTGGTCCTTGTTAACCCCCACTCCATGCCCAAGGGTAACTATAGGATATCATTTATTGAGGCCTATAATGGATAACATGATATACACCATCATCATCATCAACAACATGTCCAAAAATGGCATCCCAATAGCCCCCCTCATTTACCTCCTAGTTGAATCAACCAAGGCTCATCACATTTAAGAAACCTAGAGTATGGGAGATGGTAAGACATTGTCACCATGAGGCATGTTAGTTATCCTTTCATGCAAAGTGTTGTTCTTAATTTATCGGGCATGTGCATGAATATATTTGGTTTAATTTGGATAATGGATCATTGGTCATGAAATTGTGTCAGCTTCCTTGTTTCACCTTAGTGGTCAAATTTTGTTCCCTAGTCCCGTGTTGTCACTACCCAAGGAAAAGGGGTAATACTGGGGGGGGCTCCCAAGGGTAACATTTGTTTCTTGTTCATACTTAAAACCTTCTATCTTAAAACCTTCCACTCATCCTAAACTTCAGCTATGGTCCATTCTCTCATGAGAAGAAGGTGCTAAAGGCCCAAACATTGATGTAGTTTATCTATGTATATGTTATTGCTAAATTATAAAGGCCACCATAAAATCCTTAGGCCAACTTGAGCTCTATCTCCTCTAATGGTAATCACCCTTGTCTGGATGTGAATGAATGCACCAATCATAAAGGACTACTACCCAGTAAAAAGTAAAGGAATGAAGCTTGAAACCTTATAAAGGGGACTTGCAAATGATAACTAGGTATCAAAAGGAAAATAAGGGGTTCTAAATGAAAAAATTACCGAGGAAAGGGTATCTCAAGAAAGCAAGAACTCCCTCTAAAAAGGCGCTAATAGAAATGGACACCATAATCCATGAAGTAAGCCCTAAACCATATCACTTTCACACTTACTCTTGGTGGGTATTTACTTTCCCTTCTCAATCTCGAGACCTATCTCTTCTACCTGGGTTATTTTATTTCTTGTCTAAGTGGCACACCTACTAGGTTTGGATGAAGACCCTCCCAAACTTAAACTTGGTAACTCACATGGGGTCCTCGCTGGTGTGATGCTTGAAGGGGATACTGAGGTGAATTACCTTACATATCTTATGTCTTAAGTTGCAACTTACTTTACATGTTTTAAGGACTAATATTTCTTATGAACTTTGGTTTACCTTGTCTTATATTCTGCTTTGTTTTAAATGGCCCCGACATGGTTCTTTGAGGAACGTCTTGGGTTGTTCCTCAGACGTTGTGCCTTTATTACAGGGTTTTGGCACATGTGATGGAGAGAAATGAGTCATTCAGTGACTCAACACCCTCATAAAATGGCTCTCGCATCCTTAGAACCTTGGATGATGGACAAACGAGCTTGGTTTGAGAAGTTTTGGTCATTATGCCACACATATGGGCTAGAGGCCCATGGGATGCAAAAAGAACTCTAGATCGCTTTTGCACGGAGGATAGAGGAATCTCATAGATGATTTTAGGGGCTAAATTTCGCAAATGGGCTAATTTTCCATGTTTTTTCCCAAAAACAAATTCGCCAATTTCCATTTTTTCTAAAAACAATTTTCCCAAATTCCATAGAATAAAATTATTATTACCTTAAAAATAGCCAAAATTTTATAGAAAGTATATAAAATCCTTAGAAATTTGAATATTTTTACAAAATTATCGCCAAACATTTTACATTTTGCATATTAAGGACTAGTAATATTAGCCCATGTTTCTACATTTTAATATAAATTTCCATTCTTAAAATCATCCATGAGGATGTTGCCTTTGGAGGAACCTTGGCATCACTTGGGGATGATATTACACTCCTCTTGCACCTGGAGATGTCCTTTGGAGGCCTATGATGTCATCCTCTAGCCTTGACATCAGATTTTGGGGATAGGGTTTGACGGATTTTGTGGTTCCAAAGATGATTTGACATGAGGAGATGCCTTGCTTAACACTTTTACACATGGGTGCATGCCACGTGGCCTTGGGAGGCCTAATGTCTCACTCCTTGAGGCTTGATGTCACACATTTGAGCATTATGTAACCCTCCTAGGGCATGATGTCACCCTTTTAGGGTTTTCTTTGATGTATATTTCATTTTTAGCATTATGTAGAGGGAAATAGAAGGTTTAGTCCCATTTCTATTTTGTTTTTGACAAATTATGTGGAACAATTATGGTAGGGTTTCCTTGAATAAAAAGGCAAACCCTAGTTTCATTTCATCATCAACACTTCTCACCTTGGTGAGATACACTTCTGAAATGTTTTCCCTTTTGGGGTTACTAGCTCTCTTGAAATCATGCTCTATACTTGGAAGGTCAACTGTGGATGCTCTTTTCTGATTTTGGATGGAATTTTCTGCAACTAGGGTTTTACCTCATGGTTTCTTGGTGAAGTAAGTGAATTTTCTACAATTTCATTCTTATGTTATTAATGTTTCATGGTAAATTTGTTATTTCATGTTAGACATCTTACTTGGTGAAACCCTAAGAGAGGAACATAAGTTATTCTTCCTCTCACAAGGTAATTTGTGTCCAACATTTATGAAAGAATCATTTCTATGGTTAGACTCCTAAATCCTTAAAGTGATGGCACTTTAGGATTTATCTCTAGACTTTTGATTTTGACCTAGTTGAAGCTACAAGAAGGGAGAAATGGCTTCTAGGGCCAAAATGTGTTTGCACCCTAGAAATCCCTCTCCTCAAGATTCAAACCCTAAGGACCTAATGTGCTAGCACCTTAGAGTTTGAATCCTACCTCTTGGTTTCAAGTAGGCCATCACCCAATATTAGTTGTGTTTCTTGTTATAAGACTCCATAACCCTTTAAAGGAACTAGTTTTAAATCTTTCTCATGGCGATTTGATCAAAAAACACTTTCTTTCAACTCTTTTAATCTCTCTACTAACTTTACTAACACTAACATTGACTAACTTGCTAATAAACTTGTTGTTGTTACAAAAGTTTGCTATAGCCACCTGATATCACTTTAATTTGTTGCATACATTCATTCATTGGTGGCTTAACTTGTTCGGATATTGCCTTAGATAATTGGATAGTATTCTATGGGATGTGTGCTAAGTTTTCATGGGAAATATTTTCAATTATGAACCTTAATAATTGTTTTTGTTATAAATATTTCACTATTGTTGTATCATTGTTCATTGCTGCAATTTTATAACAGCCATTGCAATTTATCTTGTCTAGTGTCTTAAAGAGGTGTTAATTTCATTTTTGGACTTGGAAATAATCATATATATGCTATAAAGTGTTCATGTTCCAGACAGTTACTCAAACATCTTCAAAACTCTCCTTCTACCTTTACCTAGATCAAGCTTTAGGTGATCAAGAGAGGTGGTGGTAGGATTAGCTACTATAATTGCTACTTTGATCCCTTGAGGTCAACAAGGAAGCCTCCCTTGTGGTGGACCTATTCCATCACTAAAAAAAGGGAATTTCTTACTAAGGCGATAGTGGTAGGATCTTCCATTTTTACACAATATTTGGGGTATTGTGGTAGGATTTTCACAAGTCCAAATCCCACAATAATAGTCCCAAAGCTAATCCTGGGACTGGATACTCGGCATCATGAAGTAAACCTAAGTTGAGGATGTATGATATCTAACTGGGATCATTAATGCATCATTTTTTGGATCATCACCGGCCTTTCTGATGAAAGTCTCACTAACCATGCTAATGGAATAAATTTTCATTTGTTGACCTATGTTGTTGCATGATAATAGCACATAAATTACCTTGATATCCCACGTTGAAATTCATGGATCCACTTTCCATATTTTTTGGCTTTGTTGAATGGAACCTGTTAATGTTGAAGGTATGTTATTTCGTGTGTTGTATTGATGACTTCTCTAAAAATCACCTGCATAGCTTGTTGAATTATTTTTAAGTGATAACAGATGCCCCCTTATGTGGTTGAGGTTAGGAGCAGAAGTGTAGCTGAAATACATTATCATTTCATTTTCTTGATGAAGTAACATCTTGTAAAGGAATGGAAGAAGGTTGGAAGAGAACTGTAAGAACGTTCCATTAAAGGAGAGAGGGGAGACCCATTCGTAACCAAATTTATCTAAAATGAATAATAATCTTTATACAAAGGAGGCGGGTGTGCCCTGTGTTCATGTCATAAAACCAAATTTAGGTAACGATAATTGAAATATTTGATTAAGTGGATATCTATAATTCCCTCGAAGGCATTAGTAACAACAAATGATGGTTATGAGATGGGAACCTTTTCTAAATCTCAAAATGAACAACTGCAATGGGTGTTCACGACTCGAAGGTATTGATGGCCTATCAAATTCATAGTTCTTCATCTATTAATGAGAACTACAATGGTCATGTAGTAAGATCCATTGTAATATGAATTGTGTTGATATTGAATATTGTGGGGGTCAATGGAATTAGAAAGAAATGATCACTCTCTTTGTTCCATCAGAGACTCTACATTTGTAGTGTAATAAGAACCAAGATAATTCCACCTTCTTGGAAACTTGTGTTGATGTCGATAGGTAGGGAGGCATGACTGCAAGAAGCAAAGTGCTCCTTGATATCAATTGATCAAAGATGGTATAAAGTAATGAGTTGTAATATGGTTGACTTACCAGTAAAATGGACGAAGTCAAGAATGAATAAGACTCAAACATTTCCCTTAGTTGGGGTACTAGTAATGGTGGAGTATGGAAGTAGTCATGAAATTCCATCTGGTGTGAAGGGGAAAATAAAATATTGGGCTAAGTTGCGCTAATTGATGAGGCTACATATAGGGGAGAGTAATAGGTCAAAAATCAGATATCTTGGAAAGAGGGTTATGAGATACTTGAGTTTGGCCGGTGAGAGGGTTTTTTGCAGACATGGCTATGAATGATAAATTCCCTAACCAAGGGTGACGAGCATTTATTTTCTAGGTAAAAAAATTCCATCAAATGTGATGGAAAAAATATATGTACTTGCTAAAAATCAAAAGGTACTTTATACAATTACCAAATGAATAAAGAATGATTTGGGTTGAATATGCACATATAGAAATGGGTTCCCCGGTGAAATGTGGCTTGGCCTACTTGGGGCACAAGTATTTGAGGACAATTGATGGAGGGTGGGGGGGGCATGGGTGGGTTTTTGTATTAGGTGAATGGATGAAGGATTTCTCTGCAGATGGGAATTTGATCTTATATGAGATGAAGGGCCAATGAAAATGTGGGGGTACATTCAATAGAACCAATCGAAGTGTGAAATGATTTGGGAATCCATAATGGGAAGGCTAGATATATGATGAGAAGAAGTATGTGAGTCATTATCTGAAGTGAAAACTACCTAGATTCTCATTTATATGGGGTAAAAATAGCATGCGTTTTTACCTTCCTAGGTAAAATATATGTGAGATGACTCATGAAGGTGAGAATACTACTAGTCAATAGTACCATGATGCGAATGAGGTGATGGTATTGTAGATGCAAGTGTTGGGGACCTGTGTTTTGGATATTGGTGATTGGCCCCCATGACAAATTTGGAAATTGGAAAAAATACCATATCATTGTGTACAATTAAGTGCAAGGATTGTGCTAGCATGGATGGTCTGAGAAACGAATCTCTTGGGCTTATGTACGGGTGATTGGATGTTTGGGGTCTAGGTGTATAAATGGGCATGGGGTCCATTATTCCATATCATTTTTACCTATGGTGATGAATATCAAATGATCTACCAAATGATATTGAGTTCCTTTGGGAGACCACATGATATTTGTTTGGATTGGTGAGAGAGCATTATAAGAGGCCTTAACCTCATGTTATTTTTTGAATTTTTTTATTTTGGGTTTGGGTCCATACAGATGGCCATATGGCCCTATTTGTGTGAAAAAGGGAAAACAATGTAGGAGATTGTGAGATACATGTGTTGATCAACGTGGGTATTACTAGATCTCCCACATTGTATGGTCTGGGAGATAGCAACACAATCACGCCAATGTTATCGCAACTATCAAGTTTCCCTTCACATAGATGAGTGTATCTATCAAACTAACATTCGTGCCTATTTTAGAGATTGTTTAAACAAAAATTGTGTCAATCAGTGAAACTATTAGGGCGACAGTTGCATGGACATTAGCGTGATTGTGCAGTGTACAGTCAAATGATTTTTTTGAAATAATTGTGTTGATAAGCACAATTGTTCTAGATAACAGTCACAATAATAATTTGACTTAGATTTTTGGATGATTGTTTTGCTAAGGAAGGTTATCTAATCATGATTTGTTTGGTATAGTTGAGTTGGTGCACGAGATCCAATAGTATGCTAGTTCACTGGAGGGAGAGGGATTGGGAGACCCTCTAGACAGAGATGGCGTTGACACACTTAGTTGTACTGAGAGGGGGGTGAATCACTATAAGACTATTTTTTTTTTTCAATATTTATCAATGTGTTACTTTACCAACTATAACCATTAATGATAAAATACACAACCATACAATCCACAATACATACATATTTGACGTGGAAACCCAAATGGGATAAAAACACAAAACAATTGTTTTATAAAATCATGTAGGAACCAACCTATTGTTACAATGTTTGCAAGAACCAACCTATAGGCGACACCAATCCCCTTAGTTGAGGACCAACTTAGCAATTCCTCTAGCCACCAACCTACAACTACAATGTTTGTAGGAACCAACCTGCAAGAGACACCAATTCCCTTAGCTAAGCACCAAATCAAGAATATGTAGGCACCAACCTCCTAGAGACACCAATAAACTCAATCTGTCAATAATGTAAAATCTTCTCTTTCCCTCAAACCTTCACTTGAATAAAAATGATGTTATTGTTGGAAAATGTTTAACAGGCAACATATGCTTATCATTGATGGCAAGTACAGCAGTGAAGATGGCATGAGTACATGAAGAATGTAACAGATGGGCATAAGAAGTATTTTAGGAAGACGCTGCATAGCAAGCTCAATAAGTTCAGAAGAGATAGTGCAGAGGATTGTTGGCAGGTTTAACAGGCAAAGTGAGCTTGTCATTAATGGCAGGATCAGAGTGTGCATCGATGGAAAAATAGGAACAAAGTAAGCTCAGGAGTAATTAGCGCAGAGTCAATTGCAGTGCCTGAGCTCAGGAGGAGAAGCGTCAGTGATCATTGGATCCCATTTAAATTCCCAAAAGATAGAGGACCATCAGATCAGATTGTAGACAAGAAGAATGCACAGAAGAGGAGGACAGATCTCAGGCGTCAGATCTGAGCATAAGTTCTGACCATCATTGGATCAGGAAGAACCTGCACGTTCTTTAAAGTACAAGATCGAAGCGGTGGTCCAACTCCATTTCAGAGTTTTGGCTATCAGGATTTCGGATATTGGGAGATGGAAATGTCAAAGGTTCTTTACAACGTGAGTCCTAAAATCACGAAATGCTAAATCTCGAAACAGACACGTCAGCAAACCACGTCAGCTAAGAACACGTGGCACAACCAGGCAATGACAAGTGTCAATCTGATTCGACATTTCAGGCACATCTAAGTCACAAATCAAAGTGACACGTGGCATTTATTCGACACGTGTCAATCCATGTGTGACGTCAGCAGGTTTACATCACTTCAAGGTTTCACAAATCGCAACTTGGACAGTTAAGAAACAATACCACAGGAATGTCGAAATCGTCATATGAGAAATCACAACAAGATCTTGACCATTGATCCAAGAGGGACACGTGGCAGAATATCAGAGCATGTTAAAGACTCCATTTCGGGGTTTCGCGAATCGCAATTTGGAGAGTCAAGAAACAATACCATAGGAATCCCGAAATCGCGAAATGATCTGAGCCGTCAGATCAAGGTGTGATCTGGACCATCGATCAGAATCCATTTCAGAGTGTCATGGATCGGGAGTTGGATATGTAAAAGAACATTCACCATAGGAATGTTGAAATCATGATATGCAAAATTGTGATTTAAACGCAGCCATCAGATCAAGGTGTGATCTGGACTGTTGATCCGAATCCATTTCGGAGTTTCGTGAATCGCGACTTAGAGAGGCAAGAAACATAACCATAGGAGTCTCAAAATATCGAAACATGAAATTGTGAAATACTTTAGGCCTGTGGTCTCAGTCGGTGGTCACACCATCGAAGAGTTGAAGAGAAGAGTAAGTTCAGATAAGCTCCATTTCAGGGTTTCGGGGATCGCGACTTGGTGAGTCGATATGTCTCATCTCTAGATTCACGAAATGCAAAATCACAAAAGTGATTTATGCATAAGCGTGTGGTCACAGCCATTGGGCACATCAATGGAAGATGGAGGAAGAAGCTAGAGGTTCTAAGCTTCACCACAGGGATCCCGAAATGGCGAATTACGAAATGGCGAAACAGGCACAAAATTCTTTATTCTTAATCCAACGGTTTAGGTGAAGTTGAACAAGATCGAAGGGATACTTTTTCACTTCTCGGTGTAATAGCTAAAACAAATGATGATCTCTGCCAGAGGACTCAAAGAGGACTGAGTGTGATCGCCAAAGAAGATGAAGAGTCTCAAGGCATCTTCCAGTGGATTGAGGATTATTGATACAGGCGATTGACAGATGGAGAGCATTGAAGCCTGTAACTAGAACAGAGAAGGTGAGATCGACTATCACAGAGAAGATGAAGAGTCTCAACTGCCAAAGAGGCTAAGGAATCTCAGCATAACATACAGTGATGTTGAACGAGTGGAAAAACGGCCAGAGAAGCTGAAGAGTCATGATGATGATCAGACAAAGCACTCGAGTTGTGGAGGAAATTGGCGTGGTGTGAGCATGCAGAGGAATGACTAATATTCCATGCACAAGTTGCACAGAAGCTATAAGTACACGGTAGAGAGAAGAGATGTGGTTGTTGTTAATGTTGGAGTTGTTGTGGTTGCTATTGTTGAAGGTGATTCATGCAGGAAGAAGGAGGAGAGTGCAGCATCTGAATTGAACAGAAGAGGAACTGTGCAGTGAATGGAGATGGCACACAGAGCATAAAAAGTAGAAGAACAGACAGCGTAATTCATGTGTGCAGGAAGGAAGTGAGGCAGACAGAGCAATGAAATGCAATAGAACAGTGATGAGTCTGGTAAGACATTGTTGAACATTATATCATTGTAATAAGTTTCAATAGCAAAGATTCATATTTCAGGGTGGAAGGGAGGTGCTAGAGAGGACTGTTGTCCTCATAGGTTCAAATGGTTGCTTGAACACAAGGATTTGTAACTTCCATCTGGTTGTATCCAGAGAAACCAGGGTGGCAGGGTGGTGCAAGGGAGAACTCTTGTTCTCTGTTATACAGGTTGGTGCCTATATGATTGGAAGTTGGTACTTCCATCTAGTTGGTGCTAGAGAATCCAGGGAGTTGGTGCTTCCTTCTAGTGGGTGCTAGAGAAAACAAAGAGTCGGTGCTCTCAGCAAGTAGAAGCTTGCAAAATTGAGGTTGTAGCCTCATTATGAGTTGGTACTCATATGTATGATAATGTATAGAATGTAACTATTACTTATCATATAAAGAAAAAGAGGTTTTTACCTTGTATGGGTTTCCTCGGGAAATATCTGTCTCTGTGTTTCTCATATATGTGACTGATGTTGAATGTACCATTGTTTATTTCCCTGCATTATTGTGATCATCATTCAGTGTTTTTGCAAAGAGTTTAAAAGAAGCATAATTGTTTAAGCACGGTAACAACTAATTCACCCCCCCCCCCTCTCAGTTGTCCAACAATTGGTATCAGAGTCGGCCCCCTTTTATCTAAGGGTAGATCCTAGAGCTTAAACATGACAAGCCATGAAGGGATTTCAGTCACTAGGCCTCCTCTATTTGATGGAATGAATTTTGCCTTCTGGAAGGTCAGAATGAGAACATACCTAATGGCCTTAGGAGCTGATGTCTGGGATGC
>JZKD02S1728734.1:1268329-1292098 GCA_000966675.3 Picea glauca
ATTTGAAAATTTAAACATTTAATTTCTTGCTAGTTTATGTTAAGATTGATATTGTAAAAGACATTAGAAAAGACTTATGTGGAACTATGTCATCATAAACATTGATGAGGAATATTTTTGTAACTTTTATTTTTAATTTATTTAATTAACAAAAGACAAATTGATTAGGGAATCCAATTACGAAGAGTAAATATCATTATTCCATGGGTGGGTGAAAAGAATAAAACCACCAGAATGAATTATTGTCCATGGGCAAGTGGAACCATACTCCCAAAAGTGTGGGATGTGAGGGAACAAGATAGCACAAAAGTAGGGTAGAATATTCCTTAGGGTTAGGGATGAGGCTAACTTGAAAAGACCTAGGAAAATCTATTAAAAACAAGTATGTTATGAGGCAGGATGTTGTTAAGTACTTGTGTAGGAAAAATAGTATGATGGTTCAGTCAAGAACTGAGATCAAGAGAACTAGAAAAGGTTACACGGTTTTCATCCCCCATGGAATAATGATTTAGGCTTGGGGGTGAAAAGGAAAAGTGACTTTTGATATCTCTATCTATGGTTGGGAGGAACTAGTTCTCTACTCAATTTGTTTCCCAGTTATTGTAGCAAGCTCAGATATGCTCTCTTATTTTATTTATCTTTATTTTATTAATGATTGATAAGTATTATAGTAGAGAATGGTTGCAAAAGCTACAATATTTTTTTATAATCAAATGTACTTCGTGTTTAATTAATTATTTAACTGGTTGCAGCCAGAAACCTAAAAATGCATGTAGAATATTATTCTTTGTTGCTTGTTTATTATTTATCAGAGCAACAAGAAATACAGAAAATAATCTATAGAATGTTATCCTCTGTGGATAATTTATTATTTATTCTTTTAAATGAGAAAGAAAATAAATACATTTAGTTTACCTTTCATTCTCAAATGTTTTAATTGTTTAGAAAATGAAAATGTTCTTGGTTGAAAACATGAAGAACCCAATTTACACACAACAAAGACATTGTAATTTTATTTATGTGTGATATTCATTTCTGTATTTTTTATTTTATTGAAGTAATTTAAAAATAGCTCACTCAAGAAAATATATGGATGCACATTATTAAATAGATAGTTTATATTACTGCAAGTAAAACAATTATGTCTTTAGTTCTGAACCAAACTAGAAACAATATGATGCATGTGAGACTCATACCCATAGAAACAAATTGATAATGAATATGGGGTAGATTCAAACTAGACTCGGGTTGTTGGTTGACATAATCGACCCATAATGTAAATATATAGAAGAGAAAGACCCATATGAAACTATTCATCCAGGGCATTTTTTATTAAAATAATACTAAGAAGTATCATGAATCATTATATAAATCAGACTATATTATGCTACAGGACTTTATATACAGAGAACGACTAAATGGAGCAGAACCAAAGGTGTGGAAACCAAATGAATAAGTATCAAACCCTCACAAAGATCAAGCAGTGAACTGTCAAGAAAATAAAAGAGTGAAATACTAATCTCATTCAGGACAGTCGTGAAGCCACCTTCATTATGTATGAGTGAATAGGACCATTTCCATTGTGTAAATCCAAACATTATATACTAGAGTCACACCCAATTCATAAGTCTATAAAACCAACCTTTAATTTAAGAAAACCAAATATTACATCATGGTGATGTCAACGGAGGTTCAAGTTTTGAGTTCGTAACATTTTCGAAGGGAAGAATACTTCACACTTAACCAGAGAAGCTCAGGAGAAACCGAACTCACTCCAAAAGGTATCAACATACCTTGTGACTAATCCATAATCAAAGTTATTAAAGCCTTGAATAATACATAAAGCTACAGGATCAAAACATAAGGCCACAAAGTCAAATTATTATTTATAATGCTATGTAAAAGTCAATGTATTTTACCTTTGCAAGCAGGTGAACGACAAGCATCCTATGAGGTTCATGCCAAGTCATTTGTTCTATAACCCAGTGAATCCCTGTGGAAAAACCGCATAACAAAGATGGTTGTAAATTAATTGAAAACAAGTAACAGGAAATTGCATGTAATATCTAACCTAACAAGTCATCAAAAATGTGAAAGTAAACCATTACATGCACCATAGCTTCAATGCTCAATGATTTTCTGATTATTCCTTTGTATTTAATATTGACCATTAGTTTGTTTACTATCCACCAAAAGACACCATGCAACCACAACACAAAGTCGTTGTCCAATTAGTACTTGGATTAAATGTCAATCGTAGATTTGCTATCATTGGCCACCGGAACACTCGACATGACCCTGAAACTCAAAAACCATCCAATTTGGTCTATGATTCAATATTAGCCATCAAAAAATTTCATCGCGGGTCTAAGGTAATCCTTTATTCCATTCAAACCTCTATGGCCTCAAAAATACACTCTTGCGTTCCACCACCCTTTTTTTCACCCATACTTAGAAAGTTTCCAAATATTTCACCACGGATCTAAGGAATTTTCATTAAAACTTTTGCAACCTCCAAAATACACCTTTTCGTTCCACCACACTTATTTTTCACCTATAGTTAGAAACTTTTCAATCATTTCACCATGGGTCTAAAGAATTTGCATTCAAACTTCCGCGGCATCCAAAATACACCTTTGCATTCTAACGCACTTATTTTTCACCTATACTTAGAAAATTTTCAAGCATTTCACCATGGGTCTAAGGAATTTTCCTGATTCACTTGTCTATATCTGCAATCCCCTTCATCCAACCAATTCCTCATACTTAGACAATTTTTGAAATCTCATCACAATTTCTGGTAACTTTACGATTCTTCTATGTATGCACCCAAATCCAATTGTTCTGATCCATTGTGTTTATGTTACATACGAGGTGTCTTCCATGTGGACTTTTTCTACATGTATACTAGATGATGTGGCATCAGTACATGTCCCAACACATGGAACTACACGTGGAATATAAAGATATGTTTGTTATGGAAATGGGGTGGTACTAATCTAGTCTCCCTATGATGTGGCATTCATCTTACTGGACACATGGAATTGATGTGTCATCTAAGCTCACTCATCAGGTATCATGCCCTAATCATTTGATCTTAACTAATTATCTCTAGACATAAAAAGTTAGGATTTATCCAGTCTTGAGTCCACAGTTTTCCATCACAAAATTTAACTCTTTGTGTAGGGTTTTGTAGCTCGTCCATTATTTGTTTAAACCATGTAACCGTTTCCTTACAATATAAACCTTTTGAAAATGATTTTCCTTATGCATGTGGGATAAGTCACTTATCTCTACTTTCTTCGATATAGTTTACTAGACTTGAAACCTCCTTTTCAAAAATTAATACATGCTCAAGCTTCCTCTGTGTACTCATATTTCTTGTTGTTTCTAAATCATGTCCAGTTGTCGTTCTTTTTTAAACTTGTGCAACCAGAATTCAATCTATTTTATTTTCACACAATCACTTCATCTTCAGGGTAACCAAAGAACACTCACAGAAATTTAACAATGCATAGAAATATTTCACACGCATAGTCTCATCATCATACATGGGAATTATATACTTCCTCTATCTAGTTAAACTTCCTTGGTATACTTCTTTAAACTTAATGACAACTGAACATACAAAATCTTATCAATTTGCAGATAAATTCATAGTGTTTTCCTATCACTCACAACCATCAGTCTTCCCTTTCTTGTGATATCAATTACATACATGATTTTCGAAGTCATGTCTACCTTTGAAATCAATGGAAACACAATTTCCAAAATGTGGGGAGGGATGTAGGGATCCATCTTCAGCTCTCCACTTTTGGTATGCTTAAGGTTTTTTACTGTGATCTTATGTAGTCAGATTAGGGCTACTCAAATTCTTGATTGACATGTTGTGTCCTAAGAGCCGATAATTTTCAATACTTGGACAAGAGGTGAGTCTAGTAGACACTCTCTTTTTTATTAGAATCCCCATCAAGGGGTTGAATCTAAAGGCCCAACCCCGCATGGTCGGTGGGGCCATCGTTCAAGAGATAGTGACCCACCACTGCTATGTCCTTGACCCATTGATGGGTGGGGAAATACAGATGGTGGTCATTAATTCATTTTTTATGTGGGTGGTGGACATTATGGTGGTGAGGATATATGAATCCTTGGGTACACAATGCATATATGGTGCACCCATGTGGGTGGTAGAGAGGGTACTAGATGGGGAGGATTTTTCCTGGGTGCAGTTCATGCGCAATTGTATGTTATCTCAACTATATTATTGTGTGGTATAGATGACAGGGGATTTTTCATTTGGATCAATGTTTTCTAGATGATTATTAGAGTGGGTAGTGGTCCCATGGACGTAGTTGGTTTTGTGGAAAATGCCATCACGAGATCTATGACTGAGGTGGTGGGCCCACATATTGGATCTTCATGGTGGTGGGGAGGTTGTGCAATACTTCATAGAGGACTTCAAGATATTTTGGATTCACATACCATGGGTGATACCAAGGTTTCCCTATGTTGGTATGGATTATCGACACGATCCTCCCTCCTAGGGAGGACTAGGACAAGTGAGGTGAGAACCGGTCTTTTTTTTTTAGTTTTTGGGTTTAATATGGTTTTAATGCATAGAACTAATGGTTTACTGTGATTTGTGATTGGAGACATTGAACCAGTGGGATGAGAGGCCAGACTGGTACATGAACATGCTCTAGGGGCCCCTACGGGCCAAGATAGGGTTGGAGGATGTTGATGTCAATATGATGCAGTGATTGGGCCTTCTCATCCCTGGATTAGGTGAGATAAGGTTGATCCTTATTTGTAATGACAAATGGAGGATCTTCACCAGTGTTTTTAGTGGGTACTACAAGGCCTACCTGAGGCATTTTGGGACCATATCTAAGATGAGAAGGTCTAGAGAAGTGTGTGGGAGGGATACCTGAGTGGTGGGTTTTGGTGAAATGATTCATCGTTGCTAGGGAGGTGGTGACTTGATACCTGATGGCCCTTGTTCAGGGGGGGGCACCAACATATCCTTATCTTGGAAATGTTATGGATTTGGAGGTGTCACAGATGTTTTATGATTTGTATGGGTGAGGCCCAATTTTTTATTATCATGTATAGGGGCATAATGCCCCATTTTTTATATGAGCTATGCGTAGAGATTTGAGAACGACCATCATGAGGGATGAATATTTTGTAATTAGTTTTATGTGAAGTTGATGAAAACATATATATATGATATACATATTGATGGTGTTTGTACTTATGTGTTTGATGACTTTTGTTTTCTTTATTTGAAATGTAATGAGTGAGACAAACCATATAAAACAATGACATAATTAATGTGATAAATGTCAATCTAAAACTTAATTAGCCATGTCACATGTAACTTGATTTAGAATTCTAAGAATATGTGTGAATGTAATGGATTCAAAATTTCGAGATAGAAGTCCATAGATGGTGGATAAATGTACCAAACAAGGATGGCAATCACCATGTTATTCAGGGTGAGGGTAGTTGCGACCTGGTAGGTCGTTACTCTGGGTGGAAAATAGAAAAATAGTATTTGGGTTATGTCTTGGGGAAGTGTTTTCAAAACTAGTATGTGACCAGTCATAGGGGGTTCTCTTGAAGAGACTCTGGTGTGGATGTCTCAAGGATAGGTTGAGGTGTGGGTTCCTTCAGAGAGATCTTGTCTCTTTATTTTACGCCATCAGAAGAAACTATGCATACTTGGGCCAAATTTGTGGGACGGATAAGAGGTGGATCTCCTTGGTAAGTTCCCAAGAGTGATGGGTTTCTAAATATTCCTGGTCCCACTTCCACCACTGGAAAGACATATGAACTATCCCATATGAGTGGAAGGATATTATCTATGTTAGTTGAATGGTTGGGCTCGTAATGTGTTAATTGATCAATGGTGAAAATATTCTCATTGTGAGGGAAGAGCATGGTGTGAAACATGGATGAAGTTACATATTTCATGGCATACATGTAACTACACCCAAATAAGATGTTATAATCTAATGGGGTGTCTATGACTTCTTTGTTGATCAAAATCACCTTGCCCCTGAGCTCAACAGGGACATTTTGGTGGATGCCTTTAGGTTATGATGGAAAAATATCATATGCATTAAGGGTAATGGAGGAAGGGGTCATATCAAGTGATCCAAGTTTCTACCATGTGGATTTTTACATGATGCATGTGGAAGCCCCTTCATCGATAATGCATCGATGAAATTTGATGTTTCACATTGATGAAATTTGATTCTGGAAAGATACCAATGAAGGGAGGCTTGGTTTATATCTATCCATATAGAAGGTAATGAGTTGGCTATAATATGTTTTGAATGATCCATATTGGATCATTACACTGTTTTTCTTCTATCTCAATCCTTTCAGAGTGGAAAAAATTGGAAGAATAAGCTTGCAGGGTCATTTTAGTGGAGGGTCCTAGTTTGGAAAATTGGGGTCTGGAACCTTCTGGGGCCATTTTGAGGCATCAAGTAGAATAATTTTGGATTATAACTTTCCTATAATATATTGGACCCCCTAACTCTATTCTACACATCCATACCTTTAAAACAGTGCAAAAATCATGCCAATCAAATCTTATACGCAAAATTTATGCCTCTCTCAAGTTGACCTATTTTGTTGACCACCATGGTATGAGAGGATGCCAAGTAATCCCCCATTACTCATGCATATGGGGATATCCATGTGATTTATTTCAATAATATTCTATAAGGTTCAAAACCCTACCAAAATTGAGGGTTGAGGAATTCATAAACCTATCCATGGATAGCTATCATGCTATGTTAAATATTGGGCCACTAGGAGGAGAACGAGTTCCATTATTTTTTATTGTATCTTGTTCCATAGTTGAGCATAAAATATGAGAGTAGTATTCTATGAGAATAACAGAGGAGGAGATATTATGCAACATCCATATAGGCCACATATCTAATGCAACTCCACAGAGAGTTCCTCTTTCTTTATACTTGCACCATTTCTATAGGTCCAGAGAAAAGAGAGCAGAGCAACCTCACTTTCTAGCTAGGTTTTCTCATGTATTGGGTTTCCCAAGTAATATATCATGTTTATTTGTGGATGGTGTTATTTTATTTTACTATTATCTATTTTCCACATTTTATCTATTTCATGCACAAGAAGAAAATCAATAACTAAATATTTTGGAGATATAAAGGAAACATAACCTTAATAGTAAATATTTCAGTATTTTATTAGATTTGTTGTGAAAAAATCTTCCAATGGAATATCCACGATAGTTTATAGATCATCGACTGCCTCCAACATTGATAGAAAGGCCTTCCTTTGCAATGATCAAGTTTATAAAACTTCTAACACAGACATGGTTGTGGGAGATTGAGCCAAGTCGTCGACAAGACTATAACCATGAGCTACCCTAGCGTGTGGGTTATGTACACTACATCACAGATGTGTGTGGGGTACTTGAGGGGTGGGTTTAGTACTTGGACATGGGATTATCAAAGGTTTACCTACTATTAATTCGGGTGCATCTAAAGTGGTCAGACTAGAGTGGGGAGGCACATTGTATTGATGGATGCGATTTTGGAGGAGGATTTCCTCCTCTGTGGTGAGTAGGATCATGTGATTCATAGGATAACCAAGTTGAGATTTCCATGGGTTAGGATACTAAAACATTTTTGAGTTTTTATAGCTCCTTGACGAGGGATAGGGTTCTTGAGAACCAATGATGTTTGACGTTGTTGTAGGAAAATCTCCCTGCGAACAGGTAGATCTCCTCTTGAGAGCTAGACCCTTAACTCTAAGACAGAAAATGCTTAACATGGACACTGACTTCCTTTTATATCTAATCAAGATGATGAACAAAAGAGAAGGAGTAAATCATGTACCTTATGAACGTCGTTTGTCCCTGCAAGGTCCAGGATGAGCTTCGATCTTGAGCTCCTTGGTAGGTCCTACAAGACAAACAAAAGTACAAAATATTTCCTACTCTACTGAGATTAGCTAAAACATAGATCCATCTACTGTAGACAAACTTATATGGAACAAGTACAAGTTTCAAATAAACAGGCCAAGCATGTTATATTAATGAGAACAATTATGAAGAATACTTACAACCCTAGATGTGAGTGCAACAGCTTCATCAAGCTCTCCTTGTCCAAACCCTTGCTTAAACAATCCACACATAGAATGTTGATTCTCCAAATGAAATCTCCCTCATGAGATCATAAGTTAGATGCTATTGCAATGTCTCTCTTCCTGTACTATATGTTGCCTATGAGATCATAGGTTTCATACCTCCAATATTTCCCCCCCTTTCACCATGAGAAGGCCTCTTTATATAAGCTTGGAAATACCCAACCACTTGAGAGATATTTGGGATAAGTTGAGGATTTATCTCCTTCAGTTGAGGATATTCCCGAATATCATGCCTTGAGATCATATTCAAATCCAACCACCTTCATATATTGGGGGGATCTTTCCCTCATCCTTCTCAACAAACCAAATTTCACCCAGAAAAGGTAGCGCTCCCCCAAAAGGGGCACCAGAGAGTTATAACGCTCCCCCAAAAGGGGCACCAGAGAGTTATAACGCTCCCCCAAAGAAGGACAGGGAGCGCCAACACTCCCTAATAGTGTATAGGGGATCTCTCCCCTCCAAAACCCATTTTTGAGTGGTTATTTCAGTGGCAAAAGGCTTGTACTTCTAGTAGACTGATTCCTCCTCTTCAAAACTAGTCTTTGAGGTGTCTTAAGTGTCCCCGTCATGTCATTGGAGGCATGAAATAGGCAAGAAGGTAGTATGATGTTACCAACAATTATAACACTTTTGGGCAATATGTAACACTTTCGGACAAGATGCGACACTTCCAACACTTGTAATGATGACACTTGCGACACTATCGAAGTGAGTAATTTTGAGGTGTAACAGATTGCCCCCCAAAGTACGAAGTTAGAAGACATGATGAATGAAGTAATTTGTAGACTTTTTTAAGAAAGGGTATAGATGCAGAGAACTTGATAGAAGCTACACACAAACATCCAACAAATATTATGACATGTTTCAAACCCAAGTCAGGCATACCTATGATTGGGTGATAAAGACTTGCAAGATATGGTCGCCATAAAATACACTATGGATCCATAATTATATTGATAAAAGGTATAGCCATCGAGGATACAGTGTGGATATATACTCCTATGACCTGAACTGATCATAGCCATGAAGAATACATAGTGGATCTATGAGATGACAAGACATAGCCACGACCAATACAAAGTGGATCTATGTAATAGTATATGTGTCATTGTTCAAAAGAAAGTTCTTCGCAACCTAGGAAAAGTACATATAAGAGTGATGACTCAACCCAGGGTATTCTTACTGATCCTAATGTAGTACGAATATAACCATGTGGATAGATGTCCTGATGTCGAACATGGCATAAACCACTTGATTACTGGTCAATGATGTAAACCGTTAACAAGCGCGAGGGAAATCACCATTGATGTCAATGATTCCCAAGGTACTCTAGTACATTCCACCGAATGTGAATAGATGGGATGAATTTGAACATTCATGGAATCATCTGATCAGATGAAAATGATGTAAACCCACTATCAGATGCGAGGAGGCAAGCCATTGAGGCATGCAGGTCCCAAGGTACTAACTGGTTTCTAAGTCTAGTTCCCAGATAATGTGTTGAATTCAACAAGAATAGACTCGTCGCAGGAGGGCCTTGATGTATCCCCCATCAATGACACGAAATTGAAACAGAGATGTAAATTGGTAGATCAAACGAACATGGACTGACATGGGTATTGAAACAAGATATTTGTGATGGCTGACTCTCGAGGCGGATACTTCCCTTGAACACTGAGGCACACCAGCAGAAACATGACATTGACCAAAACACGATGATGCAATGGATATTGTGACTTTCGTCAGGTGACCCAAAGGAGTAAGAAAAACTCAAAGGATTGGTTCAGTGCAGAGGTTCAGCGGATTAAGATGTGCGCAAAGACAAACTGTCGTGTTCAAGGGCGACTCTAAAAGTTATTGGTAATGTTCTCAAAAACTGCTTGGCTTGCTTCCTTCAATTTTTCCCCCATATAGATAGATGAGTACCTCTTTGTAATTTAACGAGCTCGAGGAGGGTAACACATGCTCGATATAACTCACGTTCAGTAAGTCCCTCTTCCTTTATTTAACGAACTGGAAGAAGTAAGGGTTCGGTCCCATATGGGCCCTTCAATGTATAATTGTTTAACAAGTCCAAAGAAGGTAAACTCGGTGGTTTTTCATATTTAGAGAGTCTGGAAAAGAACTTAAAGACGAATCCATTGTTGTCGTTTTTCATAATATTAGTCTTGTGAGGCTGAAAAAGAGATAAATTATCACTCGAAATATTCCCTTTCAAACCTTTTAACGAGTGGGAAAGGAAGCAAGATCACTCGACAATCTTTTCATGTTTAGAGAGTCTGAAAAGAGCTTAAAGATGAGTCCAGGGGGTTCCTTTTTTGTGTATCCATATAGGTCCAAAAAAGAGATAAAATTTTACCTGGATGCATTCTCATGTATTTACGAGCATGAGAAAGAACAAATACTAAGATCGGTATGCCCCCAGCTTGAAAGCTAGTGGCTTAACTCCAAAATGATCATCAAAGGCTGGAGACATGCCCTCCAAGATTCAATTCATTCACCGACTTTGAGGTTGTCACCAATTTATGTGCTAGATGGAGAAAAAGGATATAGGTGGATGAAATGAAGGTTTAAATACAAGATCTAACGAAAGACTCGACTCAACATCTACGAGATCTGGCGAAAGACTCGACTTGAAGGGAGAGGTGATTGTTTCATTTTTTAACGAGCTTGACACAGGAAAAGAACAATGCTCAAGGTTCCAGGTTCAATCCCCAGATTTTTGTTTCATTTTTTAACAAGCTCGCTACAGAGAATAAAACTATGCTCAAGGCCTCTGTTTCATTTTGTAACAAGCTCCCCACAGAGAAGAGAAACTATGCTCATGTTTTCTTCTTGATCATGGCTTCCAAGAGGATAATGTTCTGGAAGGACACCATGTCAAAGGACAAAACTCGGTCATGGATTCCAAGAGATCTTCATTGGATGGAAGAACAATGCTCTCAAAGGAGCACATGTTGAGGACCACGACAAGGGTTAGGAGATCAGGCTCGAATAACCCTACCAAGGAGATCACCATGTCAACTATCGGATCTAAATCATCAGGATTTGAAGTCACGGGAGACAACGTCACATAGTTAACATGTGGCGGGGGCGATACTGTCTGCATATAAGAACCATTTAGGGAGGTAATCTAGTCAAGACCAATGAATGAAATTTGATCAATAGTCACAATTATTCCATCGTGAGGGAAAGAAATCACACGAAAAAGAGTGGATACAATAGCTTTCATGGCATAGACATAATCCCGCCCAAGGAGTAAAGCGAAATCCAAGGGGTCTCGGACTACCATGACATCCAAAAAGACAGTTTTCCATCCCAAAGTTACAGGAAACTAAGGAAGGGTCCCTAATAGTTGGCTAGTTCTTCTATTAAAAGCTAACAAATTCTATGTAACCGGTGCAAGATGAGGACAACCCAAAGCGTGCCAAGAAACAGAAGACAAAATACTAATAGACGCACCTTCATCTATCAGCGTTTGAGGAATGTCCCGACCACAAACCTACACTATAATATGGAAAGGAATGTGAGAGGGAAGGTGAGGTCCAGTTAGCGCACCCCAATCAAAAAGGATGGCCTCATTACTCGGAGGGGTTTTCGCAGGTGAAGGAGGAATGCCCCTCGGTATGGTAGATTTTGTATCAATGAGAAAAACATGGGCAACATCGGGTTTACTCTCTAGAGGGAGAGTAGGATCGACCAATGGTGGACTTGGATAGACCAATGGTGGAATTGGATCGACCACTTTAGCACTCTTCAGAGGAAGAGTGGTATTAACTAATGATGTAACCAGAGAAACCACTTTGGCACTCTTCGGATGAAGGGTGGGACTGACCGAGGAAGCGACTGGATTAGTCACTTTGACACTCCTCAATGGAAGAGTGGGATTGATCGATCATGTAGCCGGAGCAACCATTTTGGCACTCTTCGGATGAATGGTGGGACTGACTGAGGAAGGGACTGGATCAAACACTTTGGCACTCATCAAGGGAGGAATGGGATCGACCAATGGTTGAACCGGATCGACAACTTTGGTGTTACCCTCTAACGAGAGAGTTTGATCAATCGAGGATGAAAACAAATCAACCACTTGGGTTACACTCTTTTGATGAAGAGTGGGGTTGATCGGTGACAAAACTATATCAACTACTTGGGTTTGTGGTTCAATCGAGGAGGAAACTAGATTGACCATCTGATCAACTGGACTGACCGGGGATGGAACTGGATTGACCAATCCATCAACTAATGATGGGTCGGGAGAAATATTATGATAACATTTTGGAAGTTGAAGTTTTTCTAAAGTAGAAGAAGCCTCATCCATACAAGGACAAAGGTGAGAGTAATGATCATCTTTACATAACATGCAATGGAACTTCACAGTTTTCTTCTTCTTACCAACCTTAACATCACTAGTTGATGGGGTATCATCGACATGACTGGCAGGGGCCGATGACATGGAGGACCAGGGAAATCCCTCTGAAAATGGTCACCCTTACAAAGACTGGAAGGGAATTTGGGTTTAAGATTATTTATTTTAATCTTGTTGACCTCATCAACACTCCTAGTACTATTAACAGTAACTGGTTTCTTGGATCCAACATCTGATGTTGTTGGGGCCTTGATCCATTTCGGGCTCTTCTTCTTCTTCTCTTTTCATTTCTTCTTCTTCTGATCAACCTGGCTACTTGCTTTAGAGCTTTCTCTAGGTGAAGAAGGAGAAAGGGAAGGAGACTTAATGGGTGAAGAAGGCAAAAATTTGACATGAGGTTGATGTGTGGGTGGTGTACTGACATCTAAAGTATCAGGTGTAGTTGAAACATTGGGAGGATTCGAGATCACTGGAGTGGGGAACAACCAAACTGGTAATCTGATGGTGAGTCCTGGAAGACTCAGTGTGGCAATATATGGAGGACCAAAGTTTCCAAAATAAGGAAAGGTGTAAGGTTCCCCGGGACAAGGGGTTCCTCCATCGGTACTCTCAAGATTTGACGCCATTAATACTGACTCGACCTAATGTACACTAAGAAAAATAAGCAACACGCGCTATGAATCTGAGAAGCAATCAATCAAACAATCCTTCCCACGATGAAACCACTAGTTTGTGATGAAATCCAACGTCGTGAGATCAAAATAGGAAGGGGTGGGGATACAGCAGGTGGATCAGTTACGTTGGCAACCTGCTTAACGGACTTATGCCTTGGTGCAAGCTTCCACACAGTAATTGTGGATTTACCCTCCAAGGATCCCGAGTGAGTTTGACCAACGTCTGTTCCAGGTACAGTGAGATTTCCCTTCACTGTCACCTTGTGTAAGACCCTAAATATTGTGGCTACTAAGGTCACCAACTCGAAGTCAGCCCCTAGGTGGGTACAGTCAACAGTCCAGCCCAAACGTAAGGGCAGGGTATCTATCCCGAAATCAACTTGAAAGGCTTCCACTCAACATTGTGGGTATACCTTCAAGCAACCCCCATAATACAATCCGACTACTACAATCAGTCAAACCACGGAGGGATAATCTTCATAGCTCTCTCGAGTGAAACCTCGTGCATAACCCCTGTGTGAGAGGGGGATCCTAGAAATCCTATACAACAATTGGGTTTCACTCTCCCTACTGCAAGATACTAAGTTTGTTTGATAGCTTTGGAAAGTTATCCTTTCAACCTATTCCAAAGCCCTACACCTTAAACTAATGTAGGTTTGCTAACAAATATGTAAAAATTCTGATAAATTTTAGTTAAGCGTTGATTTTAGTGTTTGTTCTTTACTCAGAGGTGTATGAGAGTGAAGACTGATGATATTATGACTCAGTTCCCAAAACATACATAAGAAATGATACGTAGTATTTTCTTTCAATGAATGTCTAATTAAGGGAAGGAGAAGGATTTTCCTTTCACTGTCAAACACTAAGATGAAATGACCTCATGCAATAGTCCTCAATAATGAATCCAGGTGAAATGATAAAATGTTTATATGTGACTGATAACCAGTAGATGTAAAGCTTCCTATGCTAATCAGACTTCAAGAGTTGTGAGATTTAAGTAATATGGAAGCAAACTTCACATAAACCAAAAGACACCCTTGTTGTGATCAAACAAGAAAAAGAAAGGCAAAAAATCAAAAGGAAGGATAAATAGCTTGGACAATATGACTCAAAGGTCAGAAATAAAACTAGAAAATACTTTCGAAACCCCTTACAAATTTTTCACTCATTCAAACAAACGAGAAGAAAACGACAAATTGCCTCCAAATCGTGAAGGACAAATTGCAAAGTAAGGAAAAATGTAAAAAAATCCAAACAAAAGAGGATGAATCCTTAGAAAATAGGGTAGTGAAGGCCAATACCAAGATGGAATGAAAGTATGAGACCCTGAGCAAATGTAAATAGCAGAAACTGAACCCCAAAAATTGAAAAACTAGAGGATTTTTCACAAAAAATGGGGACTACTCTGGTGTAAGGGAAAACAAAGCATTATAACACTCTGTGTAAGACCAGAAGGGAGTTTTGGTGCTCTTATAACAAGGGAAAGGGACCGATCTGCTTCAAAATCTCAGAGAAGTTCCCAGAAACTCAAAAATTCAAGAAAATTCAGCCAATCAGGGTGATCATGTTGACATAAAGAGGCAATCAAACCATTCTAAGACTACAAAAATCAATGGATAATATCAAATGAGTGGGAAAAGGGCCAAGACAATATCTAGGAAAGGAAACACAAATCATATTTCCTCCCAAGTGGAGTCGCCAATTTCTGTTGTAGGAAAATCTCCTTGTAGACAGGTAGATCTCCTCTTGAGAGCTAGACCCTTAAATCTAGGACAGAAAATGATTAACATGGATACTGACTTCCTTTTATATATAATCAAGCTGATGAAAAAAATATAAGGAGGAAATCATGTACCTTATGAACATCGTTTGTCCCTGCAAGGTCCAGGATGAGCTTCGATCTTGAGCTCCTTGGTAGGTCCTGCAAGACAAACAAAAGTACAAAAGACTTCCTACTCTACTGAGATTAGCTAAAACATAGATCCATCTACTGCAGACAAACTTATATGGAACAAGTATAAGTTTGAAAGAAACAGGCCAAGCATGTTATATTAATGAGAACAACGATGAAGAATACTTACAACCATAGATGTGAGTGCAGCAGCTTCATCAATCTCTCCTTGTCCTAACCCTTTCTTAAACAGTCCACACACAGAATTTTGATGCTCCAAAGAACATCTCCCTCATGAGATCATAAGTTATATGTCATTGCAATGTCTCTTTTCATGTACTATATGTTGCCTATGAGATCATAGGTTTCATACCTCCAATCTTTCCCCCCCTTTCACCATGAGAAGGCCTATTTATATATGCTTGGAAAGACCCAACCACTTGAGAGATATTTGGGATAAGTTGAGGATTTCTCTCCTTCAGTTGAGGATCTTCCCTAATATAATTCCTTGAGATCATATTTGAATCCAACCACCTTCAGATATTGAGGGGATCTTTCCCTCATCCTTCTCAACAAACCAAATTTCGCCCAGAAAAGGTAGAGCTCCCCCAAAAGGGGCACCAGAGCGTTATAACGCTGACCCAAAGAAGGACAGGGAGCACTAGCACTCCCTGACAGTGTATAGGGGAGCGCTCCCCTCCAAAACCCATTTTTGAGTGGTTATTTCAGTGGCAAACGGCTTGTACTTCTATTAGACTGATTCCTCTTCTTCAAATCTCGTCTTTGAGGTGTCTTTATTGTCCACATCATGTCGTTGGAGGCATGACATAGGAAAGAGGGAAAAATGATGTGAGCAACACTTATAAAACTTGTGGCCAAGATGTGACACTTGGGGACAAGATGCGACACTTGCAACACTTGTAATGATGACACTTGAGACACTATCGAAGTGAGTAATTTTGAGGTGTAACAGATTTCCCCCGAAAGTACGAAGTTAGAAGACATGATGACTGAAGTACTTTGTAGAATTTTTTAAGCAAGGGTATAGACACGGAGAACTTGATAGAAGCTGCACACAAACATCCAACAAATATTATGACATGTTTCAAACCCAAGGCAAGCATACCTATGCTCGGGTGATAAAGACTTGCAAGATATGGACGCCACAAAATACACTGTGGATCCATAATTATATTGATAAAATGTATAGCCACTAAGTATACAATGTGGATATATACTCCTATGACCTGAAATGATCATAGCCTCAAAGAATACCCAGTGGATGTAGGATATGACAAGACATAGCCACGACCAATACAAAGTGGATCTATGTAACAGTATATGTGTCATTGTTCAAAAGAAACTCTGCAACCTAGGCAAAGTACATGTAAGAGTGATGACTCAACCCAGGGTCTTCTTACTAATCCCGATGTAGTATGACTCTAACAATGTGGATAGATGTCCTGATGTCGAAAATTGCAGAAACCACTTGATTACCGGTCAATGATGTAAACCATTAACAAGCGCGAGGGAAATCACCATTGATGTCAATGATTCCCAAGGTACTCTAATACATTCCACTGAATGTGAATAAATGGGCTGAAGTTAAACATTCATGGAATCATCCGATCAGAGTTCAATGATGTAAACCCACTATCGGATGTGAGGAGGCCTTCCATTGAGGCATGCAGGTCCCAAGGTACTAACTAGTTTCTAAGTCTAGTTCCCGGATAATGTGTTGAAGTCGACAATAATAGACTCGTTGCAGGAGGGTCTTGATGTATCCCCCATCAACGACACAAAATTGACACAGAGATGTAAATTGGTAGATCAATTGAACATGGACTGACATGGGTATTGAAAAAAGATATTTGTGATGGCTGACTCTCGAGGAAGATACTACCCTTGAAAACTGAGGCACAATAGCGGAAACATGACATGGACCAAAACACGATGATGCAGTGGATACTGTGAATTTCATCGGGTGACCCAAAGGAGTAAGAAAAACTCAGAGGATTGGTTCAGTGCAGAGGTTCAGTGGATTAAGATGTGCGCAAAGACAAACTGTCATGTTCAAGAGCGACTCTAAGAGTTACTGGTAATGTTCTCAAAAACTGCTTGGCTTGCTTCCTTCAATTTTTCCCCCATCCAGATAGATGAGTACCTCTTTGTATTTTAACGATCTCGAGGAGGGTAACACATGCTCGATATAACTCATCTTCGGTAAGTCCCTCTTCCTTTTCTTAACAAATTGGAAGAAGGGTTCGGTCCCATATGGTCCCTTCAATGTATAATTGTTTAACGAGTCCAAAGAAGGTAAACTCGGTGGTTTTTCATATTTAGAGAGTCTAGAAAAGAACTTAAAGACGACTCCATTGTTGTCCTTTTTCGTAATGTTAGTCTCGCGAGGCTGAAAAAGAGATAAATTATCACTCGAAAGACGCCATTTCAAACCTTTTAACGAGTGGGAAAGGAAGCAAGATCACTCGAAAATATTTTCATGTTTAGAGAGTCTGAAAAGAGCTTAAAGATGAGTCCAGGGGGTTCCTTTTTCGTGTATCCATACAGGTCCGAAAAAGAGATAAAATTTTACCTGGATGCATTCTCATGTATTTATGAGCATGAGAAAGAACAAAGACTAAGCTCAGTATGCCCCCAGCTTGAAAGCTAGTGGCTTAACTCCATAATGATCATCAAAGGCTGGAGACATGCCCTCCAAGCTTCAATTCATTCATCGACTTTGAGGTTGTCACCAATTTATGTGCTAGATGGAGAAAAAGGATATAGGTGGATGAAATGAAGATTCAAATACGAGATCTAATGAAAGACTTGACTCGACATCTACGAGATCTGGCGAAAGACTTGACTTGAAGGGAGAGCTGATTATTTCATTTTTTTAATGAGATTGACATAGGAAAAGAACAATGCTCAAGGTTTCGGGTTCAATCCCCAGATTTTTGTTTCATTTTTTAACGATATCGCTACAGAGAAGAAAACTATGCTCAAGACCTCTATTTCATTTTTTAATGAGCTTGCCACAGAGAAGAGAAACTATGCCTGTGGCTTCTTCTTGATCATGGCTTCCAAGAGGATAATGGTCTAGAAAGACACCATGTCAAGGGACAAAACTCGGTCATGGATTCCAAGATATCTTCACTATATGGAAGAACAATGCTCTCAAAGGAACACATGTCGAGGTCCACGACAGGGGAAAGGAGATCAGGTTCGAATAATCCTACCGAAGAGATCACCATGTCAACTACCGAATCTAAATCATCAGAATTTGAAGTAACGGGATACAACACCATATAGTTAACATGTGGCGGGGACAATACTATCTGCATATAAGAACCATTTAGGGAGGTAATCCAGTCAGGACCGATGAATGAAAGTTGATCAATAGTCACAATTCTTCCATCGTGAGGGAAATATATCACACGAAAAAGGGTGGATACAATAGATTTCATGGCATAGACATAATCCCGCCCAAGGACTATAGTGAAATCCAAGGGGTCTTGGACTACCATGACATCAATAAATAAATTTTTCCCTCCCAAAGTTACAGGAAACTGAGAAAGGGTCCCTAATGGTTGGTTGGTTCTTTTGTTAAAAGCTAACAGATTCTGTGTAACTAGTGAAAGCTGAGGACAACCCAAAGCGTGCCAAGCAACAGAAGACAAAATACTAACGGATGCACCTTCATCTATCAGTGTTTGAGGAACGTCCCAACCAAAAACCTGTACTGTAATCTGGAAAGGAATGTGAGAGGGAAGACGAGGTCCAGTTAGCACGCCCCAATCAAAAAGGATGGCCTCATTACTTGGAGGGGTTTTTACAGGTGAAGGAGGAATTCCCTTCGGCATGGTAGATTTTGTATCAATGAGAAAAACATGGGTAGTATCAGGTTTACTCTCTAGAGGGAGAGTAGGATCAACCAATGGTGGACTTGGATTGACAACTTTGGCACTCTTCAGAGGAAGAGTGGGACTGACAGATGATGTAACCAGAGCAACCACTTTGGCACTCTTCGAATGAAGGGTGGGACTGACCGAGGAAGGGACTGGATCAGTCACTTTGGCACTCCTCAATGGAAGAGTGGGATTGACCGATGATGTAACCGGAGAAACCATTTTGTCACTCTTCCGATGAATGGTGGGATTGACCTAGGAAGGGATTGGATTAGTCACTTTGGCGCTCGTCAAGGGAGGAGTGGTATAGACCGATGGCGGAACCAGATCGACCACTTTGGTGTCACCCTCTAATGACAGAGTGGGATCGACCGAGGATGAAAATGGATCGACCACTTGGGTTACACTCTTTTGATGAAGAGTGGGGTTGATTGATGATGAAACTGGATCAGATACTTGGGTTTGTGGTTCAATCGAGGAGGAAACTAGATTGACCATCTGATCAACCGTACTGACCGAGGATGGAACCGGATTGACCAGTCCATCAACTAACGATGAGTCAGGGGAAATATTACGATAACCTTTTGGAAGTTGAAGTTTTTCCAAAAGAGAAAAAGACTCATCCATACAAGGACAAAGGTGAGAGTAATGATCAGCTTCACATAACCTGCAAGGGAACTTGACAGTTTTCTTCTTCTTACCAACCTTAACATCACTAGTTGATGGGGTATCATCAGCATGACCGGCAGAGGCTGATGACATGGAGGACCACATTTCTAAGACCTTGGGAACACCAGGGAAATCCCTCAGAAAATGGTCACCCTTACAAAGGCTGCAAGGGAATTTGGGTTTAAGATTCTTTATTCTAATCTTTTTGACCTCATCAACACTCCTAGTACTATTAACAGTAACTAGTTTCTTGGATCCAACATCTGATGTTGTTGGGGCCTTGGTCCTTTTAGGGCTCTTCTTCTTCTTCTCTTTCTGTTTCTTCTTCTTCTGATGAACCTGGCTACTTGCTTTAGAGCTTTCGCTAGGCAAAGAAGGAGAAAGTGAAGGAGACTTAATGGGTGAAGAAGACAAAAATTCGACATGAGTTTGATGTGTGGGTGGTGTACTTACATCTAAAGTATTAGGTGTAGTTGAAACATTGGGAGGATTTGAGATCACTGGAGTGGGGAACTACCAAACTAGTAATCCGATGGTGAGTCCTGGAAGACTCAGTGTGGCAATATAAGGAGGACCAAAGTTTCCAAAAGAAGGAAAGGTGTAAGGTTCCCCAAGACAAGGGGTTCCTCCATCGGTACTCTTAAGATTTGATGCCATTAATACTGACCCGACCTAAGGTCCACTAAGTAAAACAAACAACACACGCTATGAATCTGAGAAGCAATCAATCAAACAAACCTTCCCACGATGAAACCACTAGTTGGTGATTAAATCCAACGTCACGAGATCAAATAGGAAGGGGTGGGGATAGAGTGGGTGGATCAGTTATGTTGGTGACCTACTTAACGGAATTACGCCTTGGTGCAAGCTTCCATGCAGTATTTGTGGATTTACCCTCCAAGGATCCCGAGTGAGTTTGACCAATGTCTGTTCCAGGTACAATGAGACTTCCCTTCACCGTCACCTTGTGTAAGACTCTAAATATTGTGGCTACGAAGGTCACCAACTCACAGTCAGCCCCTGGGTGGGTATAGTCAACAGTCCAATCCAAACGTAAGGGCGGGGTATCTAGCTCGAAATCAACTATAAAGGCTTCCACTCAACATTGTGGGTATACCTTCAAGTGACCCCCATAATACGATCTAACTACTTCAATCAGTCAAACCACAGAGGGATAATATTCATAGCTCTCTCAAGTGCGACCTCGTGTGTAACCCCTGTGTGAGAGGGTGATCCTAGAAAGCCTATACGACAATTGGATTTCACTCTCCCTACCACAAGATACTAAGTTTGTTTGATATCTTTGGAAAGTTATCCTTTCAACCTATTCCAAATCCCTACACCTTAAACTAATGTAGGTTTTCTAACAAAGATGTAAAATGTCTGATAAATTTTAGTTAAGTGTTGATTTTAGTGGTTTTTCTTTACTCAGAGGTGTATGAGAGTGAATATTGATGATATTATGACTCAGTTCCCAAAACATGCATAAGAAATGATAAGAGTCTTTTCTTTCAATGAATGTCTAATTAAGGGAAGGAGAAGGATTTTCCTTTCACTGTCAAACACCAAGATGAAATGAACTCATGCAATAGTCCTCAATAAGGAATCCAAGTGAAATTCTAAAATTTTTATATGTGACTAATAACCAGTAGATGTAAAGCTTCCTATGCTAATCAGACTTCAAGCGTTGTGAGATTTAAGAAATCTAGAAGCAAACTTCACATAAACCAAAATACACCCTTGTTGTGATCAAACAAGAAACAGAAAGCCAAAAACTCAAAAGGAAGGAGAAATATCTTGGACAAGATGACTCAAAGATCAGAAAGAAAAGTAGAAAAGAGTTTTGAAACCCCTTACAAAGTTTTCACTCATTTAGACAAACGAGAAGAAAACGACAAATTGCCTCCAAATCATGAAGTACAAATTGCAAAGTAAGGAAAAATGTCAAAAAATCTAAACAAAAGAGGATGAATCCTTAGAAAAGAGGGTATTGAAGGCCAATACCAAGATGGAATGAAAGTATGAGACTCTAAGCAAATGTAAAAAGCAGAAACTGAACCAAAAAAAATGAAAAACTAGAGGATTTTTCACAAAAAAGGGGGAGCACTCTGGTGTAAGGGGCACCAGAGAATTATAACGCTCTGTGTAAGAACAGCAGGGAGCGTTGGTGCTCTGATAAGGGTAGGGGAGCACTCTGCTTCAAAATCTCAGAAAAGTTCCCAGAAACTCAAAAATTCAAGAAAATTCAGCCAATCAGGGTGATCATGATGGCATAAAGAGGCAATCAAACCATTCTAAGAATACAAAATTCAATGGAGAAGATCAAATGAGTGGGAAAAGGGCCAAGACAAGATCTGGGAAAGGAAACACAAATAATATTTCCTCCCCAGTGGAGTCACCAATTTCTGTTGTAGGAAACTCTCCCTGCGGACAGGTAGATCTCCTCTTAAGAGCTAGACCCTTAACTCTAAGACAAAAAATTCTTAACATGGACACTGACTTCCCTTTAGATATAATCAATATGATGAACAAAAGAGAAGGAGTAAATCATGTACCTTATGAACGTCATTTGTCCCTGCAAGTTCTAGGATGAGCTTTGATCTTGAGCTCCTTGATAGGTCTTGCAAGACAAACCAAAGTACAAAAGACTTCCTACTCTACTGAGATTAGCTAAAACATAGATCCATCTACTGCAGACAAACATATATCGAACAAGTACAAGTTTGAAAGAAACAGGCCAAGCATGTTATATTAATGAGAACAACGATGAAGAATACTTACAACCATAGATGTGAGTGCATCAACTTCATCAAGATCTCCTTGTCCAAACCCTTTCTTTAACAGTCCACACACAGAATGTTGATTCTCCAAATGAAATCTCCCTCATGAGATCATAAGTTATATGGTATTGCAATGTCTCTCTTCTTGTACTATATGTTTCCTATGAGATCATAGGTTTCATATCTCCAATCTTTCCCCCCCTTTCACCATGAGAAGGCCTCTTTATATAAGCTTGGAAAGACCCAACCACTTGAGAGATATTTGGGATAAGTTGAGGATTTCTCTCCTTCAATTGAGGATCTTCCCTAAGATCATGCCTTCAGATCATATTCGAATCCAAACACCTTCAGATATTGAGGGGATCTTTCCCTCATCCTTCTCAACAAACCAAAGTTTTCCCATAAAAGGTAGCACTCCCCCAAAAGGGGCACCAGAGCATTATAACGCTCCCCCAAAGAAGGACAGGGTGCGCTAGTGCTCCCTGACAGTGTATAGGAGAGCGCTCCCCTCCAAAACCCATTTTTGAGTGGTTATTTCAGTGGCAAAAGGCTTGTACTTCTAGTAGACTCAATCCTCCTCTTCAAAACTAGTCTTTGAGGTGTCTTAAGTGTCCCCGTCATGTCGTTGGAGGCATGACATAGGAAAGAAGGAAGTACGTGTTGATTAAGGTTGGTTGTCATTGATGTCAACCCTTGAAGAAAGACCCGTAGCACAAAGGTTTGGGTAATGGACCCAATATTGTTTGATGTAAATATGACTTATTATTGTTTTGTCATTGTTGATAAGAAGTAAATATGGATGAACTCCAAAGTGGTCCCCTTATGGTGAAAGCCCTCATGGGAAGATGCTTTGTGGAGTAAGAGAATTCGATCTTAATTGTGGAATAATGAGATGAAGGAAAGTGAATTTGTCAAGGAAAATATCCTATATGGATAGTGTTTGTCATGTCATTTCCGGTGGTATGTGGAACATCACATAATTCCTCACGGTTAGAGAGTTATGGTCATGAGAAGTTGGAGACCCCAGGTTTGGGTAATGGACCCAAGTTTGTTTGATTGTTAACGGTATGAGTTATGATATATTTTCAGATAATACTATTCTATATGGATATTACATGTCATTCCATTTCTAGTGGTATGTATAACGTCACATAACTCCTCACAGTTTGAGAGTTATGACCTTACAAAGTTGGAGGACCCTCATATGTCATCTAGAAGCCCCAAAAGGTCAAAGTAATCAAAGTGGTTTAAGAGATTTTAAAAGGTAAATAATAAAGTG
>JZKD02S1728734.1:1299939-1323119 GCA_000966675.3 Picea glauca
ATAGTTTTTATAAAATTTTGGCGATTTTTAAGGTAAAATAATTTTATCCTATAGAATTTGGGTGAATTATTTTTAAAATAGCGAATCTCGTTTTTGGAAAAACCATGGAAAATTATCCCATGAGCAAAATTTAGCCCCTAAAATCATCCTTGAGGGGAGCGCTCTGCTTCAAAAGCTCAGAAAAGTTCCCAGAAACTCAAAAATTCAAGAAAATTCAGCCAATTAGGGTGATCATGATGACATAAAGAGGCAATCAAACCATTCTAAGAATACAAAATTCAATGGAGAAGATAAAATGAGTGCGAAAAGGGCCAAGACAAAATCTGGGAAAGGAAACACAAATCATATTTCCTCCCCAGTGGAGTCGCCAATGTATGTGGTAGGAAAATCTCCCTGTGGATAGGTAGATCTCCTCTTGAGAGGTAGACCCTTAACTCTAAGACAGAAAATGATTAACATGGACACTGACTTCCTTTTAGATCTAATCAAGCTGATGAACAAAAGAGAAGGAGGAAAGCATGTACCTTATGAACATCATTTGTCCCTGCAAGGTCTAGGATGAGCTTCGATCTTGAGATCCTTGGTAGGTCCTACAAGACAAACAAAAGTACAAAAGACTTCCTACTCTACTGAGATTATCTAAAACATATATCCATATACTGCAGACAAACTTATATGGAACAAGTACAAGTTTGAAAGAAATAGGCCAAGCATGTTATATTAATGAGAACAACGATGAAGAATACTTACAACCATAGATGTGAGTGCAGCAGCTTCATCAAGATCTCCTTGTCCAAACCCTTGCTTAAAGAGTACACACATAGAATGTTGATGCTCCAAATGACATCTCCCTCATGAGATGATAAGTTAGATGCTATTTCAATGTCTCTCTTCCTATACTATATGTTTCCTATGAGATCATAGGTTTCATACCTCCAATCTTTCCCCCCCTTTCACCATGAGGAGGCCTCTTTATATAAGCTTGAAAAGACCCAACCACTTGAGAGATCCTTGGGATAAGTTGAGGATTTATCTCCTTTAGTTGAGGATCTTCCCTAAGATCATGCCTTGAGATCATATATGAATCCAACCACCTTCAAATATTGAGGGGATCTTTCCCTCATCCTTCTCAACAAACCAAATTTCACCCAGAAAAGGTAGTGCTCCCCCAAAAGGGGTACCAGAGCGTTATAACGCTCCCTCAAAGAGGGACAGGGTGCGCTAACACTCCCTAACAGTGTATATGGGAGCACTCCCCTCCAAAAGCCATTTTTGAGTGGTTATTTCAGTGGCAAAAGGCTTGTAATTCTACTAGATTGATTCCTCCTCTTCAAAACTAGTCTTTGAGGTGTCTTAAGTGTCCCCGACATGTCATTGGAGGCATGAAATAGGAAAGAAGGCAGTATGATGTTAGAAACACTTATAACACTTGTGTCCAAGATGCGATACTTGCAGACAAGATGCGACACTTACAACACTTGTAATGACGACACTTGCGACACTATCGAAGTGAGTAATTTTGAGGTGTAACAGAGGTTGTGGGTATTTTTGTGGAACCGACAGGGCAAGGGGTGTTTTTGTGTTCATAGATTCCTTCATTCTCTTATATTCGGTGATTTGGGGGAAATTGTGAGTTTAATGTCCATACTCATTACATAAGGCAAGCGTAAAGTTGGTTCCAAGGTTATTTTTCTTTCCTTGATGTTGTTGGCCATTAGTGTTGTGACCATTCTGATTTTGGTTACCAAAGTTTTGATTGCCCCCTGCTTTAGGGTCTTGATGTTAGGTGTTTCCCCCATATCCCGGCTGGAATTATTTTTGTTCTTCCCTTTATTTTTGATATTATTAGACTAGGTAGTTGTATTTTCCATGTTCAGTTGTTCAAAATCTTGAACTTGTTGTATGGCAGAGGGATGAACAAAATTGATACCAGCCTGTTGTTTCCCTTGTGACAGTGGGGAAACAAGTTGAGGAGGATTGAGAAAAGGATCATACATATTACTCTATGGGGAAGTTCCATATTGTTTATAGGAGGTTGATGTCCCTCCTCCACTAGAGGATTTATATGACGGGGTTGGGGGTGGCCCAAGAATTGGTGTATGAATTGAATTTGTCAACTACGTATAGAGGTGTCCCGTAGATGTCGGAGGAGGAGGAACTAAAAATATGGGGTGGGACACAGGAGGAGCATAGTATGGAGTCCTTATGTAATGGTTTGGATATTGGTTGATAGCAAAAAGTGGGTATTGGTTGGCCATAAACGTTGAAATTGGTCATGGAACCAATTATCCCATTTGATGCATGTGATGCTCTTGGCTTGTCTTAACCAAAAAACAAGGGGAGAGGAGCAGCTGGTAGCACCATATAAAGGTATGTTTATTGTGAGTAGATTAGATCAAATTTTGTATCCTTGATGATGGTTTCATCTTCATTCTATGGCATGGTGGCGTCCACTTCCTTCCCAATGATAGGGACTAGTGATTTGAGGAACCAATCTAGCCTTTGTTTTGGGGTGCTTTTGATCTTACATAGGCTCCACCATCTATGTCATTCATTGATACGGTTTGTGATATGGGTAGAAGTGGATTTTCATAATTATAATAGAATTTTCAAACCAGTGTCATGGTGCACAGGAAGCTGGAAGAATGATAAAAATGCTTTGGGTAATGATTCAAAGGTTGCATGGGATCCTAATTTCTCATCTACATACCATTTTTCAAACTAATTAGTGAGGGTTATTTGAAATAATCCTAGAGGACTAGAATCTTCCATGATTCTATTAGACAATAACCAAATATGAAATGTCATATTGTGATTGGTTGGGTCCTCTCCTAGTTTCATCATGAAAAATGTATGGCAATAACTTAGTGAGAATGTTGGGACAACTTTCATCATGAAAAATGGGGTCATTTGTGAGTTTCATTAAATCCGAAATATTTAAGGAATCCAGGTATGGAAAACTAGGACTGGGTCCAACCATTGTGAGTCAAGGCTGAGAACATGTTCCTTGAGAGGAAGGTTGAGAACTTGTTCCTTGAGAGGAAGCTCAAGACCTTGTTCCTTGATAAGGATAGTTAGTAGGTAGATTTCTTGGGATGTTCATGTTGATCAATGTAGAACCAAGAAAATTTGAACCCATAACCATTGAATGCAAAGGTGAGCGGGGAGGTTGAACTGAAGTGTCAGCAAAACTTGGGATACCTCCCAATACTAGAGATAGGTGGAGCAAGCATCTATAATTATGGGGATTCTATGGTTCTCCTATGATTATATACTAGCTACAAATGTGTGTTAACAGTGATGAGAGAAGATAATGAAAAATTATTTTGTAAATAAAACTAAAACTTAGCCTACTGTAACACCAAAACTCATAGTTGCATATGGTTAGTAATGAATAACATACATAAATAAATTGAAATAAAAAAGGTTGGTTGGGTAAGTTTTATCATCATGGGGAGTAATAAACAAAATGAACATGTCTTATATATCTAACTCCATTCCTTTCAAATAACATTGGTCCTTCCAATAACACTCAACAATGGAGCATGAACCCATCGAAAGAGGAACTAGTGAAGGTAAGAAAATGTAGTTATAATGAGGGGTAAATGGGGCATATCTCGAAAGAGTTGATGATATTTCCCAATAGCCACAAAAAATAGGACTTAGGTGCAATTGCATCCCAAATCACCGCCTGGGTTGGAAATCCTAGTTTTGGTCACTAAGATACCTCGGTCAAGTGCAATAGGGGACTCTCGGCCTAATAAATTGGTCACAGGTCGGGTAACCTCACAAGATATGGGTGGCTCAGGAAGGCATGCATGAAACAATTGGACCTTGACACTTGTCCCTTCATGGGTATCTCCTTGCCTTATGGCATTGGAACACTTGACCTGGAGGATATTTGGATCCCTAGTTTGTCAACCACTAAGTTTGAATGTAAAAAGGGATGATGGGGGTTATTTTGGATGTTGTAACATGCCTGACCCCCTAATCCATACTTAAGTTGGTGGGGCATCTAAATTTACTCCTTAACACGATCTTGATCCATCTTCCAATATCATATATGGATTATTCTCACTGGGAGCTTTCCTACGACTCCAATCACACCCAAAACCAATCGAAAGTTAAAGATGTATGAATTTTTTGGGATTCCATTTATCCAATCCACCTCATTGTGATGTGGCACCCACATGTCCCCCTATCAATTGTGTCATCCAGCATGACACTAATGTGTCACCTTCCACCTGATCCATTGACACTCTAATTTAAAGGCTCTGATCATTAGGGCTAACCTTCATTATCGTCAGGGTTCTACTCCACTGAATTTATGAGTTACCCCAACCAACAAGTTCCGGCGAAAAAATTCCAAAGTACCCAATTCTCAAATCCAAATGATCTAAGGAATCGACATTCTAACCTCCTCATAATTTCCTCTAACCTCCTCGGTGATTAATACTCGCTCCTTATCCTCTTCTAAAGTGAACAAGTGGGTCCCATGACAGATCCACGACTGAGATTCTATCTCTCCTAATTCTCGATCAATGGTTCTTTCTTAACTTAAAAATTTTCTTCATTGTCGTCATTGAAGTGCACACACTTTGACTTCAAGGTTTCATCGACTACCTTGTCCCAATTATTTCTTCAACTGATCTAACAGAGTTCGCAACACATCTGTCAATGGTCAAGATCTAATCTACGGGTTCTATTTCTGAATGATATTTATCAGCCTTGGCCCCTTTCCTCATGGAAATTAAAACTAAAATAAATGGTTGTGACTTTCCCAGACCTCCTCCGACAGATCAACATCTCCTAGGTAATTCTGTCGTCGTAGACTCATTGCTACAACCTCCTTCTCGATAATTTCAACTACTCTTGTTTCGATGAAATTGATTTCAGCGTCAACGACCTAGATTCTTCCCTTTTGGCCTTTGTGAAATGACTCATATACTCTTAGGTTTTCTTTTTCAAAGGGATCCTACCATATTCAACGGTGAGGATGGATCCTTCAATAGTTTTAAGGCCCACATCCCTTTTCATCGTCATCGTAGTTTCTCACTTCAACTCTTGGTCACTTTTAAGGACTTTGCTCCTAAAGAATGGCTTATATCTTATTGAATACTAATCTTATGGATCAAATATCCTCGTCAAGTTTGGAACTTGACTCTTCCACAATTTCACCCTTCGACGAATGAACAAGATACACTCATCAAAACAAATCAACGGATAAGATTCATTTAGACTCAAAACATAGTTCTTCATCAGGGAAGCAGTTTGACTTGGGACTTAGTCAATTCCGGATTCTAACATGCCAACCTCCCAAGGTGCGTCGGGTCCTCACAATTTTATAAACCACTCTAGTACCACCAAGGTCCTTCTAACTTCATTGAAGGTGAATTTCATTCATATCATGAAATACTTACACTTAATTACAAGAGGTTCACTCAACCATAAGGACCTTTTTAATACATGAACCTCTCCAACTATCAGGATACTCAAGTCTCCTTCCCAAATGAATATTTTTTCCATATCTTGCAAATTTTCCTCTCAAAGTTCCAAGCCTTCCAGGGATATACAACACCATCCCAAATTTTCTTAACTTCATCGGTTAACAAATTTAAACAACAAAGGAAAAAAAACACATTCCATTTTACTCAGCAATTTTGATTCATCATTTACATGCATTCATATTTTCCCATTAAATTGGAAACAAGACATTTACATCATTCTCATACATAAAAAAAATCCAGGTTAAGCACTCACTTATTTGTTCAAGGAAAACATTAGCATCCAACTGGCTGAGAGAGGATACCTCTCCTCCCAACCTTATCCATTACTGTAGAGTTCCTTCCTATAGTACACCACCCCCGTACCAAACCATGATATCATAAGGGAATGATTCATATGGTCTTCAAGTTTAGATGATCCAGGAAGGTTACTCTCTTTCCTCCACTAAAAAAAACAGAAGTTTCCCCCTTCCCACTGAGATTAGGGCTTCCACATGTTTATCAGGTACTTTATCACCTAGATTTATTTTGCACAAAGGAGCCCCCTTTCTGCTATATAGACCCTCGATGACCTCCCCTTACTATTAGAATTTTCTATCCCATAACTACCAAGTTGTGTTACTTTATCACTCCACTTTGGATCTGGGTCTTCTCTGTTTCAAGTTGATCATCATTAAAATGGACGAGCTTTCTATTTTCTTCAAGGAAAAATCTCTACTTTCTTCTTCTCCTCGATCTACGCCAATGAACATATATGTTTTTTGTTCCCTTATCATATGACTTCATCGCTCAATTACTCTTCCTCAAAGTATTCTTCTCTATTCATTGTGTGTTCTCCTTCCATTTCTCATTGTATCCCTTGTCTTTGTACTAGGTTGATTTTTTCCACCTTTGGTGTTTTCCTTGCCAATCCTTGGGACTCTTGTGACTTTTGCCAGATGAAACCTTTTATCTAAAGTCTGAATTCATGAAGGGTAAATTATGTGGTTTCCTATTCATCGAGTCATTTAGTTGACCCTTTTCCTTCTTCAAGAGGCCAAAATTGTGAGCAGTTATTAACTACTTCAACCATCGATTTGACTTCCATTACTAGGTACATGGATCCATGTTGATATGGGTATGCTGGTAGGTGTGAGTTTATTTTTTTCAAGCATAAGTTGGCTTGTTAAACAAGATTTCTATTTTCTTCACTAAAAAATTTCAACTCCACCTCACGTGTCCACTTCATCAATTCCACATGTGATATCATGGCTAGTACTCTCAAGGATTTTTCCCTCCTCAGTCAAATGTCTAGTGTTTTCATGAATAAAAAAATAATTACAAGATTCATAAACATAATCATATGAATTCTTAAGCATAATTATAGTTATGGGGGGAAACAGGGTGATACATTCCCCTTCCCCTTAAAGAAATGGATTCCTCGGTGTTTAAAACACCATATATATACAATTATACAAAAAATAAAAACGGATATGACTTCCTCATGGCATCTTCTAGATCCCATATAGCCTCGTCTTCTCCAAGGTTCTTCCATTTCACCTTGACCTGCACGATGGCTCGATTCCGGAGCATTGTTTCTATCCTATCCAAGATACATTGTGGTTATGGTTGGAACTCTCCCTTTGGTTCCAACTATATCATAGTACAATCAATAACATGATTATAATTATGGACATACTTATTTAATAAATAAACATGGAACACATTGTGATGTATAACAGTAGGTGGTAATGCAATTATGTTTTCTATTGGCCCCACTCTTTCTAGAACTTTGAATGGTCCATAATAGTGGGGTGCCAACTTATCACACATTCCCATTCTCAGGGAACATCTCTTTGGTTTCACTCGAAGATAAACATGATCTCCCACTTTCAACTCTCTATGATTTCTCTTGTTGTCTTCGTAGCTCTTTTTTCTGACTTGATCTACCTTTATATTATGCCTTAATTAATCATTTCCTATTCCATTTTCTTCAGTAGCTCTGGTCCAAGTGTGATTCTATTAACTAATTTTTCCTGACTAATTAAAACTATACACTTCCTGCCATATAGAACCTCAAATGGGATCATCTCCAATAATTCCTAATAACCATTTTTATAGGTGAACTCTACCAGAGGTAGATATTCTTCCCACTGCTTGGGATGATGCATAACATGCATCCTCATCATGTCCTCTAGCACTATGTTCACTCTTTCAGTGTGACCATCTGTTTAAGGGTGGTAGTCCATACTAAACGCCAATTTCATTCCCAATCCCGCAAACAATAATTTCCAAAAAATTAAGGTGAACTTAGCATCTTTGTTCAAGATTATGATCTTGGGTAGACCATGCAATCTGAATATTTCTTTTATAAAAACATTAGAAACATCGATGGCCTTAAAAGTAGATCTAATAAGGATAAAATGAGATTCCTTTCTCATTCTATCTACTATAATCATAATTGTGTCATGTTGCTTCATATTTGGTAGACCAGTAATAAAATCCATGGAGATTGTCTCCCATTTCCACCTGGGATTTGTAAAGCCTGCAATAGACTTGTAGGGTGTTTGTGCTCAACCTTCACTTATTGGCACTCTAAACATTTAACAATGTACTCAACAATGTCCTACTTCATTCCAAGACAATAATACAACTATATTGTTGTTACCATATTTTTATAACCAGGGTGACCTACATAGGCTATTATATGGAACTCATCCATGATTAGATGCCTCAAATATGTTGAATTAGGTACATACATCCTATTGTTATACAATAACAAATCATCATCTGAAATCTAATATCCCTCATATCTCTTCTCCATGGGTTCTTATTGTAACCCTTATTTCACCTGGATGAAGAACTCATCTTATTGCAAGAGGGTTTTAATCATCTGTTGAATGTCAGAATCGCCTACACTTTCTTCTACTAAATGTATAACACTATGGTTGAGTGCATCTACCACTTTGTTCTCTTTCCCTTTAATATGTTTGATTTAAAAATAAAACTCACTAATCAATGCCATCCACCTAGCCTTTCTATCATTCAAACTTCATTGGTCCACCAAATACTTTAGTCCACAATGGTCTATCATTAAGACAAAACTTCTTCCTAGAAAGTAATGTCTCCACATATTCAATGCATGAAAAATTGTTTCAAGCTCTAGATCATGAGTGGAATACTTTTGCTCATGTTCATTTAGCTTTCTTGAATCATAAAAAATCACTTGTCCTTCTTTCATGAGCACTCCAACAAGTCCTTATTTTCAAGCATCATTGCAAACCAAGAAATCCTTTTTAGGGTCTACGATCTTCAAAACAGGGGCATTCGTCAAAAGATACTTTAGTTGTTGGAAGTTATATTCACACTCTAATGACCATACAAATTTATCCCCCTTTATTTATAATGAGATTACCTATCTTGGAAAATCCCCTTATAAACCTTCTATAATACCCATCCAATCCCATGAAATATATCACTTGTAACACCATCCTGAGATGTTCTTCATGCTTTTCGTTGGTCTTCAAATAGACCAAAATATCATCCACAAATACTAGGAAAAACCTGTCTAGATATTTACTAAACACATTATTCATTAAACACATGAATGTGGCTAGTGCATTCGTAAGTCCAAATGGCACCACAATGAACTCATAGCTCCCATATCTCGTCCTAAAGTCTGTCTTGTGGATTTCCTCATCCTTAATCATGACTTGGTGATATTGATCCAGATTATTTTCGACACAAAATGAGAGCGGAGATATAATAAAGAAATGTATAGATATATATTGGATATACAATATTATAACAGAAATGTATCATAGATGCAACCATAAACATAGATATATAGTAATACACAATTTTCTATTAATGAGCAAAAATGTACAAAGACTGTAAAATACAGAGTGAAAGTCTCGCTAGAATGGTGGCAGCTTATCTCTTAGAATAGATGTGATGGTTACTTGCATCTTTGAGAAGATGATTTTACAATGAGTCTCCAAAGACCATTTTATCCTAAATAAAATCCAAAACCCTAACCCTAGAAGATGAAAATCCAACAGTTTTGTGGACCCCGTTTTGGGTAGTTTGGTGTATCAACTTTCTCGGGGCCAAACTATGGCATACGATATTCGTTTGGGGCAAATGATAGCTCGTTGGAAAGGTATCATTGTTGAGATTCATTTTTGGGGCTCAATCAGAGCCTTCATCTATCATTTAGAATATATATCTTGAAAAACCTTCATTTAGGCCCTCAAAATGGCCCCAAAGTTAAAAACTCCTAAAAATAGTAAATTACCAAAATTTCCATAAAATTGTTTTGAGCCAGTTGGAAAAGGTGGGTGGCCATCAATATCCACCTGGATCAATCCTCCCTCCTTAGGAAGAAATGTTCTCCATTATTTGGAGTGCTCGGGGGAGAGCAAAAAGAGTTTATTGAATATGCATCTTAATGAGTTTCTTTCCTTGTTGGGGAAGTTGTGTTGCTTAGATTTTTGAAGGTTGTCACGAACCTATGGATGGAAGGGTTGGACCTTTTTAACCATTCTGGATACATGATATGTCTATGTGCAGAAGGAATATTTTCACTTTGTTGTAGCCTTGTCGACCTGCTTCTGTTAGATACAAGGTTCTTGGGCCAAGGCTGTAGTGGTTTCAATATCCTTTTGTTCACCTTTTGAATAGATTGTGAAGAAGCTAAATTTTGTAGTATGAGATACTACCTTGCAGCACTGTTTAGGTGGGATAGTAGTCGAAACCACCTTTTGTATCTTGTAGAGATGACCCCCCAGAGTAATAATGACACTATGGGGTCAAGACTCATAGATAGCTTGGTGCTTCCACATATATGGTTGGACCAATAGAAAATCACATACATCTAGCGAGGAAACATAACATAATACCTCATCCTTGAAGGGTTGGATGTCGTATGACAATCGGCACTGTTAGATGACACGGATATCTCATCCCTATGAAGCCACCCGATGTTGTATGGTTGTGGGTGTGGTGTTGTCGACAATCCCAATTGTTTGATGACCTCTTCTGAGATGAGGTTCTTTTGGCTTCCGCTATAAACAATAAAATGCAGTGGGGTCCCCTTCACCCACATCTGTGAATGAAAAAGGAGCTCCCCCCCTTCAGGATATTTTGGTTCTTCTGGTTGAATTGTTGTGGTTGCAACAATAGCAGTGGGGTTTGCGTCGAAGATCTATCTTCTGTCAATATTTTCTGAATCAAGGTTCAAATCCTTGTCCTTGATTTCATCCACCAATGAATGTTTTGAGAGACATTCATCGGTGTTGTGCCAGGGTATTTTGTGGAAATCGCACCATTTTACGATGTCCTTCGTCTTCCCGTGACCCTTCTTTTCCTATGGCTTGGAATGGTTTTCAGGAGACTATTTGTTAGGGTCATCTTTATCATACTTTGGTTGTTTCGAATTTGAAAACCTGAAATCTCATTTGTTCTGGTGCTTAAATTTCTACTCGATTTTAACAGTATATCGATAAGAAATAGTGAGTGATGATATGTCCAGAAAATACATTTCAGTTTGGATGTATCTTTGTAGAGCCCCACAGTGTTTTAGAACCAAATGTCATTCGGATTCTTTGATACCCATATTGGTGTGAAAGGTATGGAAGGTATTGGTGAACTCTGGAACTTCTTGGCCCCTCTCTTTTCATAGTGTGGTCCATCTCATATATTTCTCCTCATAGTTGCCAACAGGGTAATATTGTTCCTTTACTACATCCACAAAAAAATACCAAGTGGGATCGACCCCATATATTCCAGACTCTTATGTGGAACTTTTCTCCCAGTAAGTTTCCCACCAATGTTTGACATGGGGGAGATATTTAAGGAGTGTGAAGTTGATCTTTTCCCTGTCGGAAAAATGGTGAATAGAGAAATAACCTTCTAACAGATTTAACCATTTGTCTAGGGCATCTGCATCTATTTGACCTTCAAATACAGGAATATCAAAATTAAATTGTACCTTGAAAGGAGAGGTGATTCCAAAGTGGTTGTTTTATGAATATGTGCTTATTTCTATCGGCAAGCGTTGAAGGATGTGGGAAAAATTATCCATCATTTCATCCCTTTGTCGCATGAGAGCTTGCTCAAGCAACAAATTTATAGAATCATTTGCTCCGTCATTTTTATTTTCTCTCCATGGAGGGTTTCTTGGGAATGCGAGAGCTATTTTATTCAAGAGAGACAATATTGAGACCCAAATTTCTATACTCGGACCTCATCGGGGACATGCACTGAAAAAAAATGATCAAGAGTCGCCTGCTCTAATACCACTGATCCGGATTATTTTCGACACAAAATGAGAGCGGAGATATAATAAAGAAATGTATATATATATCTCAGATATCCAATATTATAAAATAAATGTATTAGATATGCAACCATAAACATAGATATACAGTAATACACAATTTTTTATTAATGAGCGAAAACGTACAAAGACTGTAAAATACAAAGTGAAAGACTTGCTAGAATGGTCGCAGCTTATCTCTGAGAAGAGATGTGATGGATAATCGCATCTGTGAGAAGATGATTTTACAATGAGGCTCCAAAGGAATTTTTATCATTAATAAAATCCAAAACCCTAACCCCGGAAGATCAAAATCCAACAGTTTTGTGGACCCCGTTTTGGGTAGTTTGGTGTATCAACTTCCTGGGGACGTAACTTTGGCATACAATCTTCGTTTGGGGCACACAATAGCTCATTGGAAAGGTATCGTCAAGGATATTCATTTTGGGGGATAAATCAAAGCCTTTGGTTATCATTGAGAAGATCGATCCTGAAAAACCTTCATTTAGGCCCTCAAATGGCCCCGGAAGTTAAAAACTGCTAAAAATAGTAAATTACCAAAATTGCCAGAAAATTATTCTATTCGAGTTGAAAACGATGGGTGGCCACCGATATCCATATGGATCAGATATCCCGACATTAAGTTGATTTTTGAGAAAACCATAGCGCCTTTGATTTGAAAAAAGAGATAATTAATCTTGGGTAAAGGATACTTATTCTTGATGGTCATCTTGTTCAAATGCCTGTAGTCAGTACACAATCTCAAGGTTCCATCCTTTTTCTTTAAAAACAAGGATGGTGCTCCCCATGGGGACACAGTCGTCTTAATGTAACCTTTATCCAATATTTCCTTCAATTGTACCTTCATCTCCACCAACTCTCATGTACTCGTATCATTGAGAAGATGGATCCTAAAAAACCTTCATTTAGGCCTTCAAAATGGCCCCGGAAGTTAAAAACTGCTAAAAATAGTAAATTACCAAAATTGCCAGAAAATTGTTTTGATCCAGTTGAAAACGATGGGTGGCCACCAATATCCATTTGGATCAGATATCTCGACATTAAGTTGATTTTTGAGAAAACCATAGCTCCTTTGATTTGAAAAAATAGATCATTAATCTTGGGTAAAGGATACTTATTCTTGATGGTCATCTTGTTCAAATGCCTATAGTCAATACACAATCTCAAGGTTGCATCCTTTTTCTTTAAAAACAAGGATGGTGCTCCCCATGGGGACACAATTGTTCTAATGTAACCTTTATCCAATATTTCCTTCTATTGTACCTTCAGCTCCACCAACTCTCATGTACTCATTATGTAGGTTACTTTTGATATCGGTACCTCTCCAGGTACAAGATCTATTGAAAACTCAAGATCTATGTTTGGAGGTAGTCCAAGTACCTCTTGTGGAAATACATCCTTAAATTCCCACAACACAGGGTGATCTTCGGCCTTCAACTCCTTGCCTTTTAATGATTTAAGCACTTGTATAGCATACAAGGGGCACCCTTTTTGGATGAACTTCCTAAATTTCAATGTCAATATTTGCCTCACTGAAAATGGCTTCCAAATTCCTTGCAAAACCCTTGCATTTCCTTCTTCATATTTTCATTCCAATTTTTTATCATAACAGTTCTGATTTTCCTTGTGGGAAGCTAACCTCCATGCCTAGAAGAATGTCATACGATCCTAAAGGTAGGATATTCAAGGTTTCTTGCTTACATAGTCCACTTATCTCAAATGGACAAGCTTCTATGACCTCAGCCACTTTTCTCTTAGTTCCTATGGCTAATTGAACTAAACATTCTTTTGCATGTTTCTTCCCTTGTAAGGAACAATATTCAAGAACTTGAGGTGATACATAACTAATTAAGGTTAGATCCAAGGTAAATTAGAATAGAAACAAGTTTTTTTTCAATTATACCTTCCAGCTCCACTACTAAATCCTGGTGGTTTTCTTGTATATTTTGCATTGTTGCATATATCCTTGCCATGCTTATGGCCACATCATTGATTGTAGTTGCTTCTTTTATGTGATACACTTTATTTTTGTCATGTTATCTGTGAGGAAAATCCCTCAATGGGTGTGGTTCTCCACAACCCCAACATTATAAAGGGCCTTTCTTTGGTTCCTCTACTCTTTCTCTTGCTTGCTCTATTGGATTATTTTCCCTTTGAGATGGAAAATTATGTTGGTGCACACTTCTGCTTGGTTGACCCCACTGTGCACCCCTCCTTGAATTCTTATGTGGAAAGGACTTGAATCCATTATTCTAGAATCCACTCTTATCCTTTATTTTCCAATCCTTAGAAGGCTCTTTCTTGTGCCTAGACTGATCATAACAACACTTGGCCTTCATTATAGTGTCCTCCAATGTCTTTGTCTTATCAAATTCAATTCCATCCTGATAGGACTATGGAAATCCACTAAGAAAACAATGCACTCTTGCTTTCTCATCTTTGAGGTAAGGAACACACCTTAGTAGTTCCATGAATCTTTTAGCATAGATGTCCATAGTAAGTTGAATCAACTTATGCTCTTGGAATTCCTTGATTTTTTTCATCGAAGTGATTCTCAGATAAGTATGCCTTTATGAAGTACTTTTCAAACTAGTTCCAAGTCAATCTAATTTCCTTCATTCCCTTGATTTCCTTGAGGTCCTCCCACCAAATGGAGGATGCTCCATCCAGATTGAAAATGAAAACCTTGCCTTGGTATTCTCGAAGTAATTGTGTACCCAAAAGTACTTTTTCATAACAAATAGCCATGCCTTGACTTCTTTTCATTTATTAATTTCTCCATAAAAGGTAGGCAACTTATCCTTCTTGAATTCTTGAGTCTGAGAATTATGAGAATTCCTTCTCTTATTCTTCTTAAGGACACTTGACTCTGTATCACTATTGGACAATTCCTCAAAAGTAGTCTCCCTTTTATATGACTCTATGGAAACGCTTCCATTATATCTTCCCTTCTTGGCATCTTGATGCCTCTTCTTGGAACAAATTCTTCCCACATTTCTATGACTTAATCCATGCCTTCAAATTTTTATACTACTATAACTCTTTTTTACTGGGGCCTTGCTCAAGATGCTTCTGGATTTTAGAAAAACTCTGCAACAATACTACATTGAACTATGTCTGCTCAGCTTGATCCCTCATTAACCTCTCATTATCTGCCTTCAGGCTTCTAATGGTAGCCATCAAATATGGATGGGTCTCTCTATCCCTCTAGCCATCAGATTCCTCATCTCTAAAATGTGGCGTGTCTTCCATGCTACACTGCACCATTCATCTTTTATTTCCTTTTAGTACCTCCTACATGCTAAAAGAAAAACCCATGTTAGCAATTCCATCAAAATTTTAAAACACACATGCTAAGCAACATCAAAATTTTCTAAAACAATTGTAAGAAACCTTGGTGGCCCATTCAAGCATAGAATTTGAACATCTCTATGATACCACTCTGTAACACGGTCAACCCCCTAATCCATACTTATGATATAGGGGCATCTAAATTTCCTCCTTGACATAGTATCCATCCATCTCCCAGTATCATAGATGGATTTTTCTCACAAGGAGATTTCTAATGACTGCACTCATACCCAAAACCAATCTCTAGATTGAAATTTATAATCGTCCAAATTTTATGGGCTTCTATTTATCCAATCCACCTCACTTCCATGTGGCACCCACATGGCTCCCTATTACTTGTTCCATCAAGCGTGGCACTGATGTGGCACCTTCCACTGGGTCCATTGACACTTCAGGTTAACGACTTCGATCATTGGGGATGACCTTCATCGTCATTTGGGTTATACTCCTTAGGAGTTATCAGTTACCCCAACCAAAAAAATTTGATCAATAACTTCCAATGGACCCAATTCTCAGATCCAACAACTCTCAAGAATTGACATTCTACGACTCCAATCTCATCAATGCCTCTAACCTGCTCGATGATTAATGTTGACTCCTTATCCTCTTCTAAAGTGAACAAGTGGGTCCCATGATATATCCATGACTTAGATTATATCTCTCCTACTTTTCAATCAATGCTTCTCACTTAACTTAAAAAATTTCGTCATCGTCGTCGAAGTGCACTCACTTTGAATTCAAGGTTTCGTTGACTGCCTTGTCCTGATGGTTTATTCAACTGATCCAATGGATTTCAAAACACCTCTATGAACTATCAATATCTAATATTAGGCTTGTATTTATGGATGATAGTTATCATCCTTGGACCCCTTCCTCATGGTAGGTCAAACTAAGATCCAATGAATGTGATCTACCCTGACCTCTTCTGAAAAATCAATGACTCCTAAGTCATTTTTTCATTATCGTCTCATTGTTATAGCCTCCTCCTCAAGACTATTGACTACTCTTATTTTGATGAAATTGAGTTTGACGTCAATGACCTGTGTTCTTCCCTTCTAGCCTCTATCAAATCAACGGCTCCTATACTCTCAGGTTTTGTTTTTCAAAATGATCCTACCATATCCAATAGTGAGGATGGATCCTCCAATAGGTCTAAGGCCCACGGTCCTTTTCATCATTAGAGGAGTTTCTCACTCCAACTCTTGGTCACTTTTAAGGACTCTACTCCCAACGAGTGACTCATATCTCACCAAATACTCCTCTGATGGATCAATGATCCCCATCAAGTTCGCAACTTGACTCTTCCACAATTTCACACTTCAATTAATGAATGATATACAGCCACTACAATGAATCAATGACTAAGAGTCATTCAGACTCAAAACATAGTTCTTCATTTGGGAGGAACTCTGACTCTAGACTTAGTTAATTCCAAGTTCTAACAAGCCAATCTCCTAAGGTCTGCCAAGTTCTCAAGGGTTCATAAACTGATCTAAGACCACCAGGGTCCTTCTAACTTCATCAAAGGTGAATTTATTTCATATCCTGCAATCCTTCCACTTAAGTACAAGAAGTTCACTCAGGCACAAGGTCCTTTTTAATAAAATAACCTCTCCATCTTCTAGGATACTTAGGTCACCCTCCCAAATGAATATTTTGTCCATATCTTGCAAACTTTCCTCTCAAAGTTGCAATACTTCCATGGATATACATCACCATCCCGAATTTTCTTAACTTCATGGGTTAACAAATTTAAACAACTAATACAAACAAACACATTCCATTTTACTAAGGAATTTAAATTCATTATTTACATGCATTCATATTTTCCCATTAAACTAGAAACCACACATTTAAATCATTTTCATACATCAAACAAGCCAGGTTAAACACTTATCTGTTCAAGGAAAATATCAGCAGCCAACTGTCTCAGAGAATGTGCCTCTCCTCCCAACCTTAGTCCATACTACTGAGTTCTTTCCTACAGTATGCCACCCCCGTCACAAAGGAATGATTCATATGGTCTTCAAGTTCAAATGGTCCAGGAATGTTACTCGCCTTCCTCCATTGACAACAATAGAAATTTCCCACATCCCAGTGAGCTTAGAGCTTCCAAATGTTTATCAAGTAGTTTATCAATTATATTTACTCTACACAAGGGAGCCCCTTATTTGTTATACAATCCCTTGGATATCTCCCCTTGCTAGTGTGAATTTTTGTCGAGTAAGTACCAAGTTTCATTCTTTTATCGCTCTAGTTTGGATCCAAGTCTTCTCTATTTCAGGGTGATCATAATTAAATTGGACGAGCTTGTCGGGTGAATTATATGTGATAATTTTCATTACATTTTAATGTCAACCCAGGGGTTCGTAAACTTAGAGGTGAAAGCATAGGAAATGCATGACTGAATATATAATCTATCCTACATTAGCGACAGTCCAAACAAACCAATCAAATTAAAGTGAAGCAAGTTGTAGGAAATGAAAACAAGCAAACTATTGAAGACTAACACTAACGAAATCATTACTAGTTTGTGGAACAACCAATGTTATAAAAGTTCTGAGTTGCAATCTTTCACACAAAGTTGTTCATGTAATTTTCCGTAAGTAGCTTATAAGTGTATTTGATCTTCAATGATATTCTTGTAGTGGATCCACACATATGCTGGAGGAAAAAAAATTAAAGTGATGCGATGTAAAGACTTCAAAAGAAACATACTTCAGATATTTGTCCTCAAGAAGAGATACACCCAAAGAGCGAGGTATGTGTTGGTACGTGATCAGTTTTGTTCTATGTACACGAATGAAATTTCTTTGTGAGGATAATTCATTTAACGCTACACATATACTTATGATGCTTAAAAAAGAGCAACACATAATAATGATATCATAGCATGTCAATATGTAACAATGTATATACATATATTTGACAAAACAATAAACCAATATCTAACACAACAATACACATGAGATACATAATTAGAAAAGTAACAAAACAATCAACTAATACAACAACATATAATGTAACAAATATTGTGCGATGTCAAAAACAAAAAATAAAATAAACATAAGTTAACAACTTAAAACAAATACAAAACAATATATAATAAAAAACATATATTAACAAAATAACAACACTTCTGAGAAATATATAATAACTCTATATTAATGGATAAAAATACTTATAATAGCAATACCTAATTGGAAAAACAACACAACAATGGACAACAAGTCATATAATTTGTCTTCTTCAAAAACCCACGTGGCACATTTAGTACTGGATTCATGGAGATATGGGTACCAAAAATATATATAGTTGGTACCAGAACTTGCACAAAACATCATTAGTTAAACATATTAAAGGCATTCCATCTAATCCATTAAAGACTTAGGAAATTAATTAAATTAGTATATTTTATCTCTTTAAGCTTAATAAAAGGTATTTTAGAAGCTTGGCCTCAGGAATATAAATAAATTGGCATGAGTAATTAATGGTAAAGTGAATAATTATTTTTAAGCTTAACAAAATGTGTTTAGAAGCTTGGCCTCGGGAATATAAATGTGGTGAAAAAGGATATAAATTGGCATGAGTAATTAATGGTAAAGTGAATAATAAATGGTGATTATAGATATATGTAAGGTTTGATTATGGGTAATGGAAAGTATAATCATAATAGGGTAAGTGTTGTGGCTCACCTCCCACAACAACCCATATTTTAATTTTTATGGGTCCCTCTGTTGTTTTCTTCCTTATACCTACTTTATCCCCTACAAGGCATAGATTCCTACTTCACTAAGAAAATACAAGCTTAAGTCATAACCGATTCAGAATCATATCCATCGGAGTTTTTAACTCCAAACATCATCCAGAACTTCGATCATCGCACTCCGATAACTCTGGCACATCCACCACGCTCCCTTCATGGCACCCCGTGGATCAATATATTCAAGGCCAACCTATATCACCTCCATGAGTTAGTACGACATGTCAAACCACCACCTCCCTAGACGACATCCTAATATTGGCCCCTCAATTTCTCGGTTTATCAATCTTCAATAAGTTTCCTTTATTTCTTTCAGGACTCATAACTTTTTCTAAGGTATCAAAGGAATGTTCCTTCGATACCATCCTCATCAGAGTCCAATTCGTGCCCCATCCTCTTGAAATCCAAAGCTAAAAATATGATATCATTTTCAAGCCCTCCCACGTGCATGTCTAACACATCCCCCTAATATTAAAGAATATTCTTTCGATACAATTTCCGTCGAAGTTCAAACATTTCCTCATTCTTTAAAACTCTAATGGATTTTTTCCAAAGTCTTACAAGGAATACGCTTAGCATATATTTCTAGAAAATAGAATATTCTTGCAATTATTTTTCTTCAAAGTTTAGTTTGAACCTCACCCTTACTACCTTTGACGCCAAGACTCCAATGGGTCCCACCTCTCCTGTAACATTGTGTATGGGTCAGGTTGGCATGCTTTTCCATATATAAGAGAATAAAATTTCAATACCCTCCCCTTCAGGGCTCGAATTAATCTGAGATCCCTCCCTCTCTGAATGTGCGACTCTGATAATGGTCTTCTTTTAAGCTCAACTTGGCACCACCACCGATACACGAGTTCGGGCGTCCATCACCGTTAATGAGAATTAATGACAAAGATAATGGGCATTAATAATAGAGGTTAATGCCAAATATAGAAAATATTCTTGTACACACCTGAGTTATGACACATTTATGTTGGTTCAATGTGCGTTATGAGCTATAAACTCCCATATTCAGACATATCTTATGTCATAATTTTTTGAATCATTTATTTTTTCTTGATTCTCTTTTTACTGAGTGTTATTGCATAGTTACAGTAATCGCTTAATTATAGGTAACCCATTTTTTTCGTTTAAACATTCTATTTGTTGTTACAGTTAACTTGTTCTATTTAATTAAGTTAATACTCATTTCAACATGTTAATACAGGACCAATTGGTAATCAATCATGGCAAGTCGAAACCCGAAAAGGATGAAGGGCTAGGTGTACTTCCAAACAACTGCAAGGCCCGAACCATCATCTCGACCAGTTGAAGCTTTGGTGACTAATACTAATCATCACATTGGCAAAGACCACTTCCCCAATTGCAAATGAATCTATAGGATCTTCAATTATGCATATTTCCCCTGGATGGCGAGAATTTGGAAGTGTACTAGAATATCCTAAGAATTTGTAACCATCTAGTAGCCACCTGACCACCAATTTTCCCATACAATGAGGTAGCACAATGGCACCTCAAAAAATTTGATTCCACAATACAGACCATCATGAGAAAACAAGGGAAGCTTGTAGCGTCCCTCAGAACTGAATACATCGGCTCCAGATCTCATCTTCCCACTCCCACATGCTCTCTAAATGAACCATTCTTAAAATATTTTTCCCAATAAATTAAAGGACCAAAAAAGCATATGAAGCACTGGTGGGTTGTCAAAGATGAAACCCTCAAACAAGGCCATAAATTAGTTCCTACCCACAAGCTCAAGACTCTCTACAAATTGTTGGTAGCCATGCTCTGCAGACTATATGGAGAAGAAAAGAGCACATATTTTAAAATTGATTGGCTACCTTTGGCACACACCATCATCAGGACGGGACAAGTATTCAACTGGGAGGACATCCTAGTTTTCAACATATGTCTACACGCGAAGAATCTGCCAGGTATGAAGAAGCCCTATTTTTATATGTCATCCTACATGATCGATGCCATTTTCTCCTCTATACAGTTTCCTGACCTGGGGTGGAACTGGCACTGAAATCAACCTCACATCCATGTATACTTCTCTCAGTTATGGAGCATTAATTAAAGACAACACTTTTATGACATATGAAATCTATTTCTATCCCCTCTACACTCTGTTTTGTTTGGCTTCCCTAGACACAAAATATCCTTCGAAGCCAGGAATGGGATGAAAGGGGTAGTTGATTGGTTTCTCTATAAATATTATTCATATATCAGGGTATATGGGACCACCAGAGCCCCACACCTTTTACCATAAATTTTTCCAGATCATTTGTTGATGCGATAAATTGTGTACCAAACCATGGGGTTAGGGGTTATTGCACTATTTCAAACCAGCAACAAAAACCTTTGGATAGTTCTCCATATCCACATTAGAAGTTATACTATTTCCAATATCCAACATGAAAGGAAAGAAGTAAAGGCCCTACAAGAGTTAATCCTATGCCTAGGAGAGCCTAAAGGCCATGATCCTCACGAGTTCATGATCAACCATTTCAGGTCTATTGGTCTCACCCATTCCAATATCCATGTGGTCGATTTCAAGGAATATAAGTTCAAGGGAACACTCTCTTATGACGAAGTCCTACACCTATTGCCCCATGATGCTGCCAAGCAAGAGCTTGAACATGAACAAGAAGAGATCAAGAGGGAAACTCTAAACTAGTTCTAGAGGTTACTTCATCGATAATAGGACACTGACATCACCAAAGAGAAGGAGAAAACTAGGAGAGAAGAATAGCTTGAACAAAAAAGGCTCCAATTTGAGGAATATTATCATAAAGGGAAAGTTGAGGAGGAGAATAATAGAAAATAACATGAGTGCATGGTGCATCAGGCTACGCTCCAAAATAAGAAATAAGAAGAACCCAAAAAGTTGGTTGAGGAAGAAGAATCTAAGAGGTTAGATGATGAAGCACAAGCCAAGAAATTTGTTGATGAGGCAGAGGAAAAATGATTAGTCGATGAGGTTGAAGCTAACAAGAAAGAAAAAAATATATTGAATCAGAATTCAAGGAAGACCCCTAGCACTCCATCAATGCCCAAACTGGGCATTGTGAACATACCTCCTCTCGAATACACTTCCATAAGTACCATTTCAAGATATTCCTCCTTCTCCTCCCAAGCCCTGAATTTTGAGGGATTTGTAGTATCCATTAGATACTACTACTTTGATAATAGGACAAGAAGTATCGAGAAGAGATCGGCCAAGAGGAAAAGAGTATAAGAAACGATGTCAAAATCATCTATAGGGAGGATATTAGAGTGGAAAGTATGACTTTATCATGAAGAAAATGTGGTCCAAGAAGATTCAACACTCAAAGTTTTCATAGGGATAAATGACTCATCTATCCTTGAGGTAACCAACACCCTCAACATTGTCAAGAATAGAGTAGTTGAATTAGAGACAGAGTTAAAACATGTAAAGTACAAGTTCACCATAGATGTCCACGAAGCTGTAAAATAAGTTGAGAGTCTCAATATAGAAAAGATGAACAAATCTCTACAAGCTCAAATAGACTAAATGAATGTAGAAGTTGAGAAAATGATGAAAATCCAATGGGACACCCATAGAAATGAGTTAGAGGTGGAAAAATAGAAACTCAATATAGCGATAGAAGGGACTAGAACATCGATATGCACTGTGAAATCTATCAAGGCACAGGTGTTGGAATTGAGCGAAGAATTTATGATAGGAAAGAATGAACTCCTCGATATTCTAAATAACATATGGGATGAGTGATAAGAACAACTCGGGCTACAAAGAACACTGATAAAGAATCAAGAAAGTTATCAGGAAGCAAGAAAATCCTTAGAGGAGATGCTTAGTTGGTAGGATATGCACAAACCTCCACCTACCACACTTCTGGTATATTCGAAGAGGGAAAGACTTGTCAATGTTTCATCGAAACCTGCACAGGAGATCTAGCTAAAGAAAGTACAAAAAAATCTTATCAATAAAGGAAGAGAGATTCAATATGGAAGAATGAGAAAATATATTCAAAGTACTCCAATGAGCTGATGATTGATACATAGATGATGATCAATATGATACAATAAATGAGTTGAATGCACTCATACATAGGACATAACATTCCATAATAGCATAATGCATGCATGCATAATAGCATAATAGTGATGATCTAAAATAGAAATTCTAAAATAGAACTAGTCAGTTAACTCCCACTGAACTAGTGTGCCAAAAATAGAAATTTCTCCA
>JZKD02S1728734.1:1336126-1349694 GCA_000966675.3 Picea glauca
AATGTTCTTCTTCTAAATATCTTCAGTTAAGAGATTCTTAAGTGCTTGTTAATTGGAGTATTTTCCTTATCTTTTCTTCTGTTCATCGCTTAAATTATTAAAGATCCAGTGAGGGTGTTATCTCGCCTTGTGAAAGATTTCTTCAACGTTTCTGGTTGCATCTCAGATTTTATTAAGTACAGACCCCATAGCCCAATGGATGTGTGATTTTTCTCAACCAATTTTAAAAATCCTTTACAACAAAACAAAACTCGTGCCTCTAACTAGCCTAATATCTTAATTCAAACAACGCTAAATTATATAGAGAGATCCCTCTCTGAAGTTGGAAGGGCTAGATCCCAGCTTTAAAAGCGGTTGGTTAAGGTTACCTTTGTGTATTTCCTCTTTTCAACCTCTAGGAAATTTACAGAGTGATAACACCCCCCAAGAAAGATAAGAACACGCCACCAACCAACAAAACCACCCCTTCTCAGATGAAAGGCATTAACATGGAGCATATTTTTCATTCCCTCCAAAATCGGGAAACAAAGAATATGATTGAATCTGATGATGAGGGAGAAGAAATTCAGGAACAACAAGAATAACCTCACGAATCTAACGAGCATGTAGAAAAATAGTTAAACTCGTTTTGGGAAATTATGTATGGTGAAGATGAAGAAGAAGATGAAGAAGTACACATCTCACAAAACATCGTTACCACTAGGAGTTCCAGTAAGAAGGTTTATGATGACACCTTTGATACCACTAATTATACTTCTCCTGCCACCTTCACTCCCAAACAACCATCTTCTTTGACCAATACTACTCCTAAGTCCTCCAATACCACACCTTCCAACCCTAAAATGATAGACCAAACACCGAAACCAAATATTTCATCCACACCCTTGGCCAGGTTGGAATATGACTTCCTATAAGATCTGAAGAAGACAAAATCTAACATTTCTTTGTTTGAACTTATGAAGATTCCACAAATTCATGAGAATTTTATGAGAACTCTACAAGGAAAAACTTTCTCTGGCAAAAAGGAAGTAAACGCTGGAACTAAGAAAGGAACAACCAAGGTAAATTTTTCTAACAATAGCACCCCATCTAAAATTCAGGTTGTGACTAATGTGTCCTTAACTAGTCAAATATCTAGATCTACCACCCCTCCTTTCCTCATTACTTTTGAAATATTTAATAGAAATGTCCATAATTGCATGTTGGACTCGGGATATTCATCTAATGTCATGCCCCTAAAGGTCTTTGAGAAGCATAATTTCAAACCCGAACCATCTAACATTCATATTATTCAACTAGATAGAACCAAACTTAAATTTATTATAGAATTGAAAAAATTCTTGATCAGGATGTCTTCTAATCCAAAATTTCATCAAATTATAGATATAATAGTAGTAGACATACGAGACAACTATGGCATGCTATTAAGTTGATATTGGTCATCTATGTTAAATGGATACTTTGCTACTGATTGTTCCCACTTATGGCTCCCTTTTAATGGTAAAATGAATCAGATCATGATTCACAGGGAAAGGTATATTAAACATATTGTTACTGACCTGAATGACCCAAATAAATTGGTAATGTTTAACAATTCAATTTTGGGTAATTATTCATATGAAACATTTTTTGGGAATTTCACATCTGAACCATCATCTCTTGCAGAATATAACACACAATCCAAAATCCTTCATTGCACCTAGATTTTTGATCCCAACCATAATTTAATTGATCATGCTAAGAGTTCCTCCGATGTACAACCTAACATAGTTTGTAGAGATAGATTAGAAATGATGGTTAACTCGACTAACCCCACCAAAACAAATATATATATATATATATCAAAACTTAAAATCAAATGTTGCAATAAAGAAATGGGATCCTGACATGTGGATTGTGTTCTTTGACAGATCCAAATATTTGGAAGCTGCAGGTATTTGTTGCATATTGAAAGACCCGACGGGAAGAAAAAATTGAATCGCATGAAAACTAGAATTCCCATGCACCAATAATATTGTTGAATGTGAGGCCTTGCTACAGGGGTTAAGAAAAGAAGTAGACTTGAGGGTTGAGAAAATAAAGGTATTTGGTGATTATGAAATTATCATAAAACAGGTAAGGAACACCATTCATTGTATTTCAAGCCATTTGAAAGACCATCAACTTGAGGTTTGGGAACTAATCAAATATTTTTTTGGATTTAATTTTAGTTCAATTCCTCAATCTCTAAACTATGACATTGATTTGAGAGATAATGTGGCTTCCAGGTTAATACCCTCTGACGGATTGATTATTGACACTTTTTATGTTGAAATTTTATACAAGCCTTCAATTCCTGAAAATATCACAAATTGGAGGGTCTTTGATGACAACCAACAGCTAATAAATTTCTTACATCTTAAATATACTTTCAAGGACTCTATCATCGATGAAAGCCAACATGACTAGTTGGTGAATTCATATATTTTTGTCCCAGATCAATCAGATAGGATATCAGGTTCAACCAACTATATCCAAAGGAACATATTGAGATTGGAAAAACTCTATGATCTTAAAGACAATTTCAAGAAAGTCATCAATTGAAAAACCAACAGTTAATCCATGTAGTTCGAAGTGGTGAACTTGGGGATAAATACCATGCCTCAAAACATTAATCTGGGAAAAAATTGTTGTCCCGAAGAAAAACAAGCTTACATCAAATTACTATGGGAATACAAAGACATATTTTCCTAGACCTATGAGGATCTCAATACGTATGACACCAAGATCATACAACACATAATTCCCATGAATCCTATGACAAAACCATTTCAACAAAATTTGATGAAGATGCACCCCATCCTTGAGCCTCAGGTCAAAGCAGAATTGAATAAGTTTCTAGTGACCAAGATCATTTTCGCATTAATTCATATGGAGTGGATCTCCAACTTAGTGCCAGTAAGGAAAAAGAATGGGGATATAAGGATTTGTATTTATTTCGGGAACCTGAACAAGTCCTTAGAGAAGGATAATTACCATGTTTCCCCGATCGAACAAATCCTGCAGTGTGTATCCGGATCTAAGATGCTCTCCCTTCTAGATGGATTTTCATGTTATAAAAAAGTTTTAATGGCCCATGATGATCAACTAAAAATAGCTTTCTAGACCAAGTGGGGAACATATGATTACAGGAAGATGTCGTTTGGTCTCATCAATGTTGGAGCAACATTCTAGAGGTCCATGGACATTTCCTTGAGGGGTCTACTTGGAGAATGTGCAGCGGTGTATATGGATGATGTTACCATCTTTTCAAGGGATAGAAAAGATCATATAAATCATTTGAAAAAAGTATTTAATAGATGTAGAAGGTATGACATCTCTCTCAATCCTAAGAAATATGTTTTTTTTGTTGATGAAGGAAAATTGCTAGGCTTTATTGTTTGCAAGAATGGTATGATAATTGAACCTAAGAGAACTGAAGCAATTGCAAATATCCTCCCCTTCACAACAAGAAATCCATGCAGTCTTTCATGGAAGGAACAACTTTGTAAGACGATTAGTCCCTAGTTTTGTCAAAACAATGAAACCTATGAAAGACATGATAAAAAATAATGTTGAATTCAAATGGGGGTCCAAAGAAAATTAGTTTTTTTATAATATCAAAACAAATACAGCACAAGCTCCCACATTGTTAATCCTATATTTTAGTCAAGATTTCATCCTCTACACGTTTGCGTCAGATATCACATTCGTGACTATTTTAACGCAAAATAACTAGGAAGGAGATGAATTCCAAGTAGATTTTATGAGTTCTGGCTTACAAGGAGCAGAGTTGAAATACCCTTAAGTGGAAAAGCAAGCCTATGTTTTATTTAAAGTTGTCAAACACTTCATGTCATTATTGCTCAAATCTAAGACAAAATTCATTTTTCCTTACCCTGTTGTCAGGAATCTACTAGTACATAAATAATTAGCAGAAAAAGGAGCTAACTGGATTACAACTCTACAGGAATGTGACCTAGAAATTAAGCATGCAAAAATTGTCAAAGGCTAGGGGCTATGAAAATTGGTTGTGGAATCAGTGAGCGATGAATCAGATGAAAATGTGTTGTATCAAGATCAATAATTTTATGCAAGAGAGACAACTTACATATTGGTCAACTTAGACCAATGGTTTTTTGAAATGAAATATTACTTAACACACAGGTCAGCCCTAGATTATCTTGAGCCCAAGAAGAAAATGGATATCAGACTCAAGTTCGCTCAATATCAGATCATCCAAGGAATTCTATGCAGAGAAAAAATATGATGGTGTTTTTTTGAGATTTCTTGAGAAGAGGGATGCAGAAAAGGTCTTCTCCAAACTCCATGATGGACCATCTAGTGGACAATACAGTGGAGACACCACTGCTCACAAAATCCTCAAAGCCAGATACTACTAGCCTAGTTTATCAAGGACTCTCACGCATATGCAAGGAAACGCTAATAGTGCCAAATGTCAGCCAAGAGAGAAAAAAAGGATGCCCTCCCCCTACAACCTGTCATCATCGAATGCCCCTTCTAATAGTGGGGGTTGGAAGTTATCGGGGAGATCAATCCCAATCCATCTCAACTGCACAAATACATTGTGACAACTAACGACCATTTCACCAGATGGAGCGAAGAAATCCCCCTGAATACCATAAAAAAAAATCAAGTGACTTCGTTCCTTGAATCCCATATCATCACCAGGTTTGGAATTCCTTACTCTTTAGTATTTGATAATGCCAAGTATTTTTCTTCTCTTGAATTGACTAAACTTGCTCCTAAACAAAACATTAAGGTTATGTATTCAATGAATTACTACCCACAAGGAAATGGTTTTGGCAGAGTCGACTAATAAGAACCTTATCAAAATTCTCAAGAAAAATATCAACTATAATCAAATAAATTGGCACCTCTCTCTTCAAACGCCCTATGGGATGACAGAGTAACTCCCAAGTTATCCATTGGTAACTCCCATTTCTTCCTAGTCTACGGATAGGAATCCACTGTGTTGACCTGTACTTTCCTACCCACCTTACAACTGGTCCAATCTTCCCAAGATGAGGTTTTCCCAGTAATGCAAGAAAGGTTAAACATGTTGTTAAAACTTGAAGAAGAAAGGGAAAAACTTAAGATGAACCTAACACACCATCAATAAATAATCAAAAAATGGTTTGAAAAATCAATCGTGGGAAAAACAACTTCCAAGAGGGAGACCTTATTCTCAAATGGGACAAAGGTAATGAACTTAAGGGAAAACAAACCAAATTCCATAAATTGTGCTTAGGACCCCATATGATTCACCAGAAAATAGGTCCTAGGACTTTCAGACTTAAAACATTATAGGGATATGATGTGGAGCTTCCTGTCAATGGAAAAATCCTCAAAAAGTGCTTCTCCTAATCATCGATGGTGATGTAGCTTTGTACATAGTATTTTTTCTTTGTTCTTTCCTTTTGTTTTCTATTTATTTTCACTTCAATAGTCCCTCCCTTCCCTACCAGTCCTGTTTTTCCATGTCATTGTTTGAATTTTTATTTTCTTTTTTCACCTTTCATTTTATAATAATTCACTATTTGTTTCTCTATGCCGGCCTTTTTTTTCGCAACAGGGACCCAAGACTGATAGAACTATGTAAGTTCCTTGTTCTTTGAGTGTCTTTCCATATTGAAGTGGTTGAGTTGTTCTGAAATCAACATTTATCTTCAGGAATGATGATAATACTGAAAACGGGAACTTGTTCATCTGTTCCAAAAAAACAACTTCTAACCTTCAAACTATGTACCTTTTGATAGCTTCCATCAGTTATCCTCTCTTATGTGAACACCCTCATGGATTGTCGATGTTCCATTCATAATTTTTGAAATGTCCTGAATTCAATGTATTCCACATAGCTCTAGAACCTCTTCCCATTAATCCCTAATTCTAAATCACATTAGTGATTATTTTTTACAGACCCATGAGAATAAATTGTTGAATGAGACTAGCAAATCAAATTAACTCTAGTATCACCTTGCTTCGTACTTATCTTCACCTATGTTTTCAACAATAATATATAAATTGCATATCTAAAATGTTAATGGAAAAGGCTTAATCATAAGGAAGTTGAAAACGCTACTAAAAGCATGGGAAGTACAAGTAAACTCGTCGGGGCTATGGACGCTCACTCGTAGCGGGACCATGATTGTATGATACCAAGGCATCTTCATCGGGACTATGGATGCTCACTGGCTATGAAGCAATGTCAGGAAAGAGAGATGAGGAAATCACTTCGTTCTTTAACAGTTGATGAACATTCATGTGTGGTGTCACTCTCAATGTTTCACTATGGATGTATGAAGTTACCCATTAACACTCACTCAAATTATGTGGAATATCATTGGTAGCGGGATTTATCTATATCTTTCCCTTAGGCTACTTGATGTGGGGTCCTTAAATTGAATATTGAATGGACTATTAAAAGGTAAATTTCTCTTTAATATGGTTGAAGTCTCTCTCTTTTTGAACTCACTAACTAGTTCTTCCCAATAACTCACCATTTATTGTGGCTCACCTCCCAAAACAACCCATATTTTAATTTTTATGGGTCCCTCTATTTTTTTCTTCTTTATGCCTACTTTCTCCTCTAAAAGGAATACATTCTTGCTTCACTAAGGAAATACGAGATTAATTCATAACCGATTCGGAATCATATTCATCGGAGTTTTTCACTCCACACATCATCCAAAACTCTAATCATTGCACTCTGATAACTCCAGCGCATCCACCACGATCCCTTCATGGAACCCCATGGATTAATAGATTCAATCCCAACCTATCTCGCCTCCCTGATTCAATATGACCTATCAAACCACCACCTCCTAAACAACATCCTAAGATTGGCCCCTAAATTTCCCAGATTATCAATCTTCAATAAGTTTCCTTTATTTATTTAAGGACTCATCACTTTTTTAAGATATCGAAGGAATATTCCTTCGATACCATCCTCATCGGAGTCCAATTCGTGCCCCATCCTCTCAAACTTTGAAGCTAAAACTCCAATAGATTTTTCGATTCCTCACACGTGCATGTCTTGCACATTATCCTAGTCTTAAAGAATATTCTTTCAATACCATTTCAGTTGGATTTCAAACATTTCCTCATCCTTTAAAACTCCAATGTCTTTTTTTCGAAGTCTTACCAAGAGTACACTTAGCACATCTTTCTAGAAAAGATAATATTCTTGCGATACCTTTTCTTCGGGGTTTAGTTTGAACCTCACCCTGACTACCTCCAGTTCCAAGACTCTGATGGGTCCTACCTCCTCCGTAACGTTGTGTATGGGTCAGGTCGGCATGCTTTTTGAGATATAAGAGAATATATTTTTGATACCCTCCCCTTTGAATCTCAAATTAATCTGTGATCCCTCCCTCTCCGAATGAGCGACTCTGATAACGGTCTTCTTTTAAGCTCAACCCGCTTGGTATGTACCTCTTGTTGGGTATTCATCACACCTTGGTGTGGAATAAGGTTTTTCAAAATAGTCGGAGGTGGTTGTTGCAAGTACTGTTGTGGGGCCTGTTGAGGGGCGGGCGGTGTGCATTCATGGACTCTTTCATTCGTTTGAAGTCGACAATATGGGGACAATGGTGAGTATAATTTCCATACTCACCACAGAGAGCGCAAGGGAAGTTTGTCTTGATATTTTTTTGTTCTTTTTGTAGTTTGTTATTATTTTCCCCTTGGGGGTTCTTGTTTCCTTGATTATGGTTGCCCCGAGTAGGATGGTTTTGTTGGGGGTTATTTCCTTCAGGTCCCTGGTTATTATTGTTTCATTTTTTTCCTTTCTTCTTGGGATTATTTGAATGATGGGTCGGAATTTCCGTATTCAATTGTTCAAAATGCTAAAGTTGTTGAATGGGAGAGGGCTAAACAAAATTAACGTCGTCATGTTGGTGTCATGGTTGAGGATAAACTGGTTGTGGAGGAAAAAGAAATGGAAAGTATGGATTGTTTTCGGGAGTCGATCCATATGGCATATAGGAAGTTGAATTACCTCCACAAGTGTTATAGTCACATGTAGGGGTTGGGAGTGGAGCCACACTTGATTGAGAGACCAGATACATTTGGGGTACTGGTGGGGGTCCCCCCAACGGCTCAGGGGGAACAACATGATATGACTATTGGTAAGTGGGGGGAGGGTAATAAATGGCCCTCCATATGGTTGCAGATATTTTGGTGCACCATAAATAGGTGGTCGTTGGTTGTAAGGGTTGTGGTGGGTCATGGAACCAATCAACCCATCTGCAACATGGGGCATCCCAGGTTTGTCCTAGCCAAATGGTATGGGTCTAGATGCATCAGGTAACACTGTGTACAAGTAAGTTGATTGAGCATAAATGAGGTCAAACTGTTGGGCCTTGCTGATGGCTTCCACTTCTATCTGAGGAAAGGTGGATGCTACATCCTTGGCAATAACAGAGACAAGTGATTTGAGAAACCAATCAAGACGTTGTTCTTTGGTGGTTTCCTCTTTACACAAACTACGATGCTGATGCCATTCATGGATGTGATCGGCTATATGGATAGCAATAGTTTGTTTAAACTCTGAGAGAATTTCTAATCCAGTATCATGACAAACTGGTAGTTGGAAAAGGGAGAAAAAGGTCGTGGCCAATGATTCAAAGGTTGCATGGACCCTGATTTTTCATCCACATACCATTTGGTTGAGGAACCTGTGAGAGTGCATTGAAACAACCTTAGGAATATGGAATCATCCATGATGTTGTTTGAAGAGCACCATAAGTGGAAGGTCATAACATGGTTGGTGTGATAAACGGGAAGGATGTACCTCAAGTTGGGTATTCATCACACCTTGGTGTGAAATAGGTCTTTTCAAAATGGTCGGAGGTGGTTGTTGCAAGTACTATTGTGGGGCATGCTAAGGGGCAGGTGGCATGGGAAGACATTGCACGTTCATGGAATCTTTCATCTATTTGAAGTCGACAATTTGGGGACAATGGTGAGTATAATGTCCATACTCACCACAGAGAGCGTAAGGGAAGTTCGTCCTGAGATTGTTTTTTTTCTTTCCTTGTAGTTTGTTATTATTGTCCCCTTGGGGGTTCTGGTTTCCTTGATTCTAGTTGCCCCAGCAGGATGGTTTTGTTGGGGGTTATTTCCTCTGGGTCCCTAATTATTATTGTTTCGGTTTTTTTCCTTTCTTCTTGGCATTATTCGACTGATGGGCCGTATTTTCTGTATTCAAATTTTCAAAAGCATGAAACTATTGAATGGGAGAGGGCTGAACAAAATTAAAGTCGGCATGTGGGTGTCCTGGTTGAGGATAACCTGGTTGTGGAGGACCCGGAAATGGAAAGTATGGATTTTTTTGGGGATTCGATCCATATGGTGTATAGGAAGTTGAAGTACCTCCACAATTGTTATGGTCGCATGTAGGGACTGGGGGTGGACCCACACTTGATTAAGAGACCGGATGCATCTAGGGTACCAGTGGGGGTCCCCCCAATGGCTAAGGGGGAACAACAGGATATGATTGTTGATAAGTGGGGGGAGGGTAATAAGATGGCCCTCCATATGGTTTTGGATATTGTGGTGCACCATAAATAGGTGGTGGTTGGTTGTAATGGTTTTGGTGGGTCATGGAACCAATCAACCCATCCGCAGCATGGGACATCCCAGGTTTGTCCTAACCAAATGGTGTGGGTCTGGGTGCATCAAGTAACACTGTGTACAAGTAACCTAATTGAGCATAGATGAGATCAAATTATTGGGCCTTGTTGATGACTTCCTCTTCTGTCTAAGGAAAGGTGGATGTTACATCCTTGGCAATAATAGAGACAAGTCATTTGAGAAACCAATCAAGACATTGTTCTTTGGTGGTTTCCACTTTACACAAACTACGGCGGTGACGCCATTCATGGATGTGATCGGCTATATGGATAGCATTAGTTTTCTTAAACTCTGAGAGAAGTTCTAAGCCAGTATCATGATGAACTGGTACTTGGAAAAAGGATAAAAAGGCCTTGGCGAATTATTCAAAGGTCGCATGGGACCCTGATTTTTTGTCCACATACCATTTGGTTGAGGAACCAGTGAGTGTGTGTTGAAACAAACTTAAGTGGATGGAATCATCCATGATGTTGTTTAAATAGAACCATAAGTGGAAGTTCATAACAAGGTTGGTGTTGGCACAGAGGTAGACCCAGGGTTCAACGCTACAACAACACACCAACAAAACCCTAACTATTGGCCCTTTCAGCAACACCTGTGAAGCAGATGAAGTCTCGCCCGAGGTAGAGGTAGGGCTGGTTGTAGGACTCAAATGTATGCAACCTAAGATGGGACACATATCTATGATTATATCGCTTACATGGCACTTAACATCGATCATTCATCAATATTCAACCATTATTATACTTCGCAAATAGCACAGAACATCGCAACATTCATTTAGATCTAAGGGATTTCAGTGCTTAACAACAGTAAAAAAAATCAGATCCAATAGATCAGAACTAAGCACCTTCATACATATCATATCTACATTCACATACATCTAAGAAGCACAAAGCATAAATAGATCTATCTAAATATATCAAAGCACTTAGCAAAAGCAGAGGTAAGCACATTGAGTCAAAGCACAAAGCATAACACACAGATTTACGTGGTTCACCCCCACACTGTGGCTATGTCCACCAACTCTTCTTATGTATTATCATCGATCAAGCGATTACAAGCACATAGTCACCAAACCCTACTGCGCATAGGATAGAATATCTGCGTAGCTCGCTAGATCATTCTTCCTTGCGTTATAGCGCAAAAATCCTTCTACAACTTCTTACAATAACTTTCACTCATCTTCTACAAGTCTCATATAGGCACTAACCTCTTACAGATCTTACTTACACTTAGAATACATCACGTAGACATACTATTCGACCCCCCCCTTAAATTTCTTATCCTTCTATTTATACATACAAAATGGGCCTAAGCATGGGTAAACCCACGGGACGACATCCCTTTCCCATTACATATTACCCAAAACCCAAAAGGGACCCAAAAGTGGGTCAAGATTCTACAATCTTCACTTCTTCTGGCACTCCATCTTCGACGAGCTATCAAAGTCCCAAAAATGGTCAAATATGACCAAGTGTTCCCAAAACTTGGTCAAGGGCCAACAGGCCCCCAACATTCACCTGTGACTCATCCCAAGTCACTCTGGTCTGAGCAATTCTGCCTCGAACGCCTCGAGCTTGAATCAAGTTGCTTCAACCTGTTGTAGTGCTACTGCCTCTTGCTCAGTTTACTCTTGGATGACTATGTCATTGAATGGTCCTTCTAAGCGTTGTTTTGTTGCACTCACAACCTATTCAAGTTCTACTCCTTGGCTTTCAACTTCAGTGAACAGTTAGCATGCCTTATCTTGCACTGGTTGAAGTCATTGAGAGACTTCCATGACTTTGGTCTAGATCGTGTGGATCTGTCGCTAGGTTGTGCGTTGTTCTGGAAACCTCTTCATCCTTTCGACTGGTGACAAGGCCTTCAGCTGCATCTATAACATATCTGCGTGTTTCTTTGCTTATTGGAGTTGCGACTCCAATGTTTGTAACTCTGGATTCTCCGTGAGGTTTTCATAAGTCTGAGCGCTCCTATAGCTCAACTGATTGCACTCCAAGGAAAGATATTTCATTCTGCCAACTACGCTACGAGAAGTTGCCTCTTTTAGGTATCTGATTTCTTGAGGAGTCTCGGGCACAGTACGAAGTTCCAAGTCTGCGATGTGTTGCTGAAGTTGTTGGATCACTTCTGCAAGATGTGCCACCTACTGTGAAATTTGTTCTTCATCTCTTACTTCTATGATGGTCACAGAGAGAAGTGTTTTGTTGACCTGTTCCTTTATCTCAAGTTGCTATGTGAGCAACTGCTCCTTGCTTTGTTGTAGCTCTACTTTCTCTTTGTCCCACTGTACTTGAAGAGCAAGTTTTTCTCATTCGGTAGCACTGCGCTACTCGACAAGTACTCCATGTACCTGTGTCAAAGCCTGGGTGGCTTGTGCTATGTCTTCTTGAGCTCATCAAAGGTGATCTTTGACCATATCAGCAATCCGGTGGAGTTGAGATTGCTCATCTCTCGGTTCTACTGTTCTTGTTGTTAGAGGTGCAGTGGAGACTGTGCGGCTAGACTGGAGTGCCTAATGCACTCCTTGGAGTTCAATATCGATACGATTATACATCTTCTCCTACTTTTCCTCCTCCTTCTCAAATATCCCCTGTGAAGCATCGTTCACAGCTGCAATGATGAAATTAAAATCATCCAATGTGAGGGTAGTCTGCATCTTGGTTATAGGGGTTCTAGGTTTCTTTCGAGAGGAAGATTTTCGAGGTGAAACCTTCATTTTCTTCAACGAGTCCTCTTCGTCCCTAGGTGGTGGTACTTCTCCTTTGTATTGTTCAATTTGTGTGCCTTCGATCTCTTCTCTATCACCCCCTTCGTCTGTTCAAATGGACGCAGTCCTCACAGATGTGTTGTCTATATCCTGAACTTCTATAGGATTCTTCGTCTTACTAGGTTCAGGTGTATCCTACACAGCTTCCAAGCTGTCTACATCAGATAACTCTGTAGGGTTGGCTGGAATAAGGAATTCTGCCAACCATTCCTTAGTGATTTCCTCTAAGTCTTCCTCTATAAGTTTTTAATAGGACTGTAACTGTTTTTTATGGCCATCTATGTGCGTTGTTATATAAATAAAGTAGTGGTCTGCATTGAACTTCATTAAAGGTCAAAACCTGTGGAGGGTATTCGGGGTCATCTGAGGCTCAGACTTTTGTTTTCACAGGGGCATACCCAGGGTTCAATGCTACAACATCGCACCAACAAAACCCTAACTATCGACCCTTTCAGCAACACCTGCGAAGCAGATGAAGTCTCACCCGAGGTAGAGGAAGGGGTGGTTGCAGGACTCAAGTGTCTACAACCTAATATGGGACACAGATCTGTGATTATATCTCTTACAGGCCACTAAGCATCGATCATTCATCAATATTCAACCATTATTATACTTCGCAAATAGCACAGAGCATCGCAACATTCATTTAGATCTAAGGGATTTCATTGCTTAACAATAGTAAAACAGATCAGATCCAGTAGATTAGCACTAAGCACCTTCATACATATCAGATCTACATTCACATACATCTAAGAAGCACAAATCATAAATAGATCTATCTAAATATATCAAATCACTTAGCAAAAGAAGAGGTAAGCACATTGAGTCAAAGCACAAAGCATAACACACATATTTACATGGTTCACCCCCACCTTGGGGTTATGTCCACCAACTCTTATTCTCTATTATCATCGGCCAAGAGGTTACAAGAAAATATCCACCAAACCCTACTGCACACAGGATAGAAGATCTTCCCAGCTCGCTAGATTCTTCTTCCTTGCATTACAGCACAAAACGCCCTTTACAACTTCTTACAATAACTTGCACTCAGCTTTTGCAAGTCTCATATAGGCACTAAGCTCTTACACATCTTACTTGCACTTAGCATACATCACGTAGA
>JZKD02S1728734.1:1355877-1377608 GCA_000966675.3 Picea glauca
ATTATAATACACTCATTACTTCACTTTATTATTTACCTTTTAAAATCTCTTAAACCACTTTGACTACTTTGACCTTTTGGGGCTTCTAGATGACATATGAGGGTCCTCCATCTTCATAAGGCCATAAATCTCAAACCGTGAGGAGTTATGTGACGTTCCACATACCATCAGAAATGGAATGAAATGTACTATCCATATAGAATATTAGTATCTGAAGGTATATCATAACTCATATTGTTATCCATCAAACAAGCTTGGGTCCATTACCCAAACCTGGGGTCTCCACTTCTCATGGCCATAACTCTCTAACCATGAAGAGTTATGTGACGTTCCACATACCACCGAAAATGGAATCACAAGAAATATCAAACTAAGATAGTTTACCTGACAAATTAATTTTCCTTCTTCTCATTATTCCACAATTAAGCATGGTTTCTCTTACTCCACAAAGCATCTTCCCGTGAGGGATTTCACCATAAGGGGACCACTTTGGAGTTCATCCATATTTATTTTTTATCACCCATGAAAAGAAAATAATGAGTCATCTTTACATCAAAAAAACTTGGGTCCATTACCCAGGCCTTTGTGATGTGGGGCTTTCTTCAAGGGTTGACATCAATGACAACCAACCTTAATCAACAGTTTCCCCACAGATGACAAGAATTTGGAAGTATACTAGAATATATTAATAAGTTGCATCCATCTAGTAGCCACCCGGCCACCACTTTTCCCATACAACGAGGCAACACAATGGCTCCTTAGACAATTTTATCCCACAACAGCGACCATCGTGAGAAAACAAGGGAAGCGGGTAGCGTTCCTCATACATGAAGACATCAGCTCCAGATATCATATTCCAACTCCCACATTCTCTTTAAATGAACCATTCTTAAAAGGTTTTTCCCAAATAAGAAAAGTACCAATAAAGTATATGAAGCATTGGTGGGTTGACGAAGAAAAAACCCTCAAACAAGGCCAAAATTTAGTTCATGTCTGCAAGCTCAAGACTCCCTACAATTTGTTGGTAACCATGCTCTGTAGACTATATGGAGAAGACAATAGCACACATTTTCAAACTGATTGTCTGCCTTTGGCATACACCATCATCGGGACAGGTGAGACCAACAAACCTGACAATTAGCCATGCCAATTTTGATGGTCTCACCCATTCTAATATCCATGTGGTCTATTTTGAGGAAGATAAGTTTAAGGGAACACTCTCTTTTGATGAATTCCTACACTAGTTGTTTGATGATGCTACCAAGCGGGAGCTTGAACTTGAACAAGAAGATATGAAGAGGGGAAATCTAAACCAGTTCCAGAGGTTACTTTAGTGAGAACATGACATAGACATCACCAAAGAGTGGGAGAAAACCAAGAAAGAAGAACAGCTTGAACAAAAAAGGCTCCAAGCTTAGAAAGATTATTAGAAAAGGAAAGTTGAGAAGGTGAAGAATATAAAATAACATGAGTACATGGCGCATCAAGTTGTGCTCCAAAAGAAGAAATAATAAGAAGCCAAAAAGTTGGCTAAGGAAGAAGAATCCAATAGGTTAGTTGATGAAGCACAAGACAAGAAATTGGTTGATGAAGTAGAGGAAAAATGATTAGCAAATGTGGTTGAAGCTAAGAATAAAGCATACGAGCTATTGAAGAAGAATTCAAGTCAGATCCCTAGCACTCCATCGACGCCCAAACTGGGAATTGTGAACGTACCTCATATATAATACACTCCCATAAGTACCATTCCAGGAGATTCCTCCTTCTCCTCCCAAGCCCTGAATTCTGAATTTTGAGGGCTCTGCGGTAGCCATTGGAGACTACTACTTTGATAACAAGACAAAAATTATCGAGAAGAGAATGGCCAAGAGGAAAAGAGGAGAAGACACGAGGTCAAAATCATCTATAGGGAGGGTATTAGAGTGGAAAGTAGGGCTTGATCCTAAAGAAAATGTGGTCCAAGCAGCTTCAACACACAATTATTTTGCAAGGCTAAATTCCTCATATGTCCTTGAGGTAACCAATGCCCTCAACACTATCAAGAACAGAGTAGTTGAATTGGAGACAGATTTGAAAAATGTAAAGGACAAGTTCACCATATATGTCTAGGAAGATGTAAAAGTAGTTGAGAGTCTCAATACAAAAAAGATGAACCGAGCCCTACAAGCTCAAAGAGACCAAATGAATGTAGAATTTGAGAAAAGGATGAAAATCCAACAAGACACCCATAGAAACGAGTTGGAGGAGGAAAAATAGAAACTCAATACATCCATAGAAGAGACCAGAGCATCAACATGCACTATGGAATCTATCAAGGCACGGGAGCTGGCATTGAGCAAAGAATTCACGATGGGAAAGAATGAACTCCTCAATATTCTAAATAGCATATGGGCTAAGAGAGAAGAATAACTCAAGTTGCAAAGCACACTAATAGAGAATCAAGAAAGGTATCAAGAAGCAAGTGAAGCCTTAGAGGAGATGCTCAGTTGGAAGGATATGCACAAACCTCCACCTACCACAGTGTCAGTATATTTGAAGAGGGAAATACTTAGAGGCCATATACTCTTTGACACTAGTATACATCTCTTCAATAGTGCATGCACCACCCAAGGGACAACAACCGACACTTGCACGAAGCTATGGAGAAATGCAAATGATCATGTGGAGGAGGAAGGGGTACGGCCAATGCAGTCCATTGATGAAACAACATCTTCCAACGCCATAAGGTTGAGGTGGAGGATCACAAGAAATCCATCCAGAAAAACATCCAAAATCTATGTCAATTTGAGGAAAAATCGATTGAAGAACACCTATTGAAACCTGCCCGACTCACCCACAAAATCCAATCCTTTGTCAAGAATATAGCAGAGCAGTTATGCCCAAAAGTATCCACCAAAGTTTGCAACTGAGAATCAGTCTTGGAAATATTACAATCAAGAAAACTCAAGAGAATATTAAGAGATCATTCCATCTGGAAAGAATACCAAGAACAACTACAAGAACATGGTAGTTCATGATTACAAATTCCACAATTATTTCCATATGTTACCTTCTTCGGTTATTGTAATCTCAATTTTGAATTTAGAATATGAAGATTCATTTTTTTTTAAAACGACCCTAATTTTATGATTGCAAAGATAACAATTGTAAAGAGTAACTCCTCACTATAAAAAGGAGGATTGTCCATTTGAAAGGGATTTTGGGTTTCGGAAGGTAGCAAGACAGTATTTCTACTACAAGTTAATTTGAACCGAGAGATATTCTAGTTGGAAATTATTTTGTTGATGTGCATGAATGTGACTATTCTATTTATTCATGTCTCTTACTGTAGTTTGTGAATATTGGTTTATCAATTACTTATGAAATAATGTTTGCAATTTATAGTTACCATGATTTTCAGAATGAGTACAATGATAGCATAATATTGTTAACTAATCAATTTCTTGATTCTAACAAGTTATGTCATTAAACTTTCATGTTACTTGTGTTATGAATTTCTTCTATGCAATTAATACATATATTTCATTGTATTCATCTTTGTTAGTTTGCTCCTAATCGGGATAGATTAGTTTAAAATTAGTTAGAGACTGCATCTTAGAATAATAGTCATCCATATTAGTTTAATTTTAGTTAGTTAGGATTTTCATTTTTAATTCATCTAAGAACCTCCGATTCTCATATTCATATTTAGTTAGTTCGGTAACCAGGCCAAAATCTGGTCAGAAACGCTACCCCAAACGAGTGTGGGTCTAATTGGGACCTACCATCGGGCGTTTTCCCTCATCTAATTGAGCGGGTCATTTTGGCCCATCAACAGTAACCTTAAGAGTAATTATACTTAGTGATTTTCCCTTATCTTTAATAAATTAAGGAGATGCCAAAAACACATTCTTACCTCAATTTTTTTTATTGTTTCACAGTTACAACTGTGGCCTGTGCCTCAGCTTATATATAGGAAGTGGAGCTTGACGAGGATCACTGCAAATGTAAGAAAGCTTTGAATGTTGAAGATCACTTGGAGAAGAGACTTGATATGTAGGAATTCTTAACATGAACCATCATCAACAAAACTATGATATAATCATCTTTAATCACTAAAAATATGGAAAAATGATGTATTAACCACATTGGATATATAATGGTGAATAATGTTGTTTATGTCAAAGATGGACACAAATTATTAGCGAAATATTTTAATAATATTGACGTTATTGGGTGGATAATTATGACGAAAATGAAGCCCAACAGTCCCCATAACACAACAATGGATAACAATACAAATACTAACACGTCTTATAATGAAACAAACAACAACAAAACTATGTAAAAACATATTGATATAACAATTTAAATGATCTGAAACAAAAATATATGTAACACATATATAGTACGTAGACAAGGAAATAACAATGAATGGTTTTCAATAAAAAGGAATAGGTAATAGTTTATATACAGGAAACTTACACAAGAAACATGCACAGAATGGAATTTACATAACAACAAATATTTAACACGGTATATAAATATATGAACCAGAATAAAAACATGTGTATCAACTATATGACGAGTAACGAGAATATATATAACTCCAGGAAATGTGCAACATTAAACAGAGGGGGGGAACACTGGTAAACATGAGGTACAAATAGATATACGCTCTGGAGACCAGAATGAATTAGATAGATTGTGTATGGCATGAGTGGATGAAGAGATATTGAGTAAATTGGGAAAGTTAATAAATGTGTGAGATGGTGAACCGGTGTGAGGTGGAGTGAAGAGCATAGGAAATTATTTAAGTTGTGTGTGGATTAGAATAATATACATGAGGATGAGGAAGAATTCAAGGGATAAGGGAGTGACAAGTATCATAGATGCAATGAACCTGAGGATTAATCTTTGAATTCATAAGACAGCGTAGAACCAAAACAGTAAGTGAATGAAAACAACACACAAACTAAAATAAAATCAAATGTGATAACCATCTAAAATAATAAATGAAAAACTAGGAAGTTACCCGAATCAAGGGGCCCTACCTGAACTTGACAATGCTCCTGAAGAAGCTAACTCAAACCAAAATAATCAATGCATACAATTACGCACGGAATCGCGGCAAGAATCAATTCTTCATTTATCAAAAATCAATATTTCGCTCTCTGATAATACAACAACAAATTTTCTATATCTGTGAATGAATTAATTCCTTCCCTTTAACAGTAGAAACATATTTATACACAAGCACATTGTGTCCCCAATCTCAACAAACTTCTTGGATGCATCGATCCGTTATTTCCATGGAAAAGATGGACAAATCGTGCCTTATTTTCTTGGATCAATTACACAAATAAAGAAATGTCCATAACCAACCGAGGATCCTCGTGCTAATGAAAAATATCTTCTCCAATATCGATGCCATTCTATGCACAAGAAGAAACGTCCTATGCACAAGAGAGCAATTGATGGTTGAATGCAGTAAAATGAACAATCTTGAATTTGTCCTCTTCAAAAACCCACGTGGAAGATTTAGTATTGGATTCATGGAGATATGGGTACTAGAAATATATATAGTTGGTACCGGAACATTCACAAAACTTCATTAGTTAAACATATTCAAGGCATTCCATCTAATCCATTAAAGACTTAGGAAATTAATTAAATTAGTATATTTTATCTATTTAAGCTTAATAAAAGGTATTTTAGAAGCTTGGCCTCAGGAATATAAATACATTGGCTTGAGTAATTAATGGTAAAGTGAGTAATTATTTTTAAGCTTAACAAAAGGTGTTTAGAAGCTTGGCCTCAGGAATATAAATGTGGTGAAAAAGGATATAAATTTGCGTGAGTAATTCATGGTAAAGTGAATAATCAACGATGATTATAGATAGGTGTAAGGTTGGATTGTGGGTAATGGAAATTATAATCATAATAAATGAGGGAAAGATTAAGAATAATTATAATTAGTAATTTTCCCTTATCTTTAATAAATTAAGAAGATGCCAAAAACACATTCTTACCTCAGTTTTGTTTACCCTTTCACATTTTCAACTTTAGCTTGTGCCCGAGCTTGTATTCAAGAAGTGGAGCTTGACAAGGATCATTGTAAATGTAAGAACACTTTGAATGTTGAAGATCACTTGGATAAGAGACTTGATCTCCAGGAATTCTTAACATGAGCCATCATTACCAAAACTATGATATCATCTTCTTTAATCGCTAAAAATATGGAAAAATGACATTTAACCACAATGGATATATAATGGTGAATAATTGTGTTTATGTCATAGATGGACACGGATTATTAGTGAAATATTTTAAGAATGTTGATGCTATTGGGAGGATAATTATGACAAAAATGGAGCTCAACATTCCCCCAAACCCGATAGTTTGCATGTCCTCGTGAAAACAAGGTGAAGGACTTATGATATTCTATTTTTATATTTATGTGACATTGTTTCTTTGTGTAAGTGTTGGTTCTTGTGGAGAAACATGCTTCACCACTTGATATGTTCACAAATAAATTGAAGTCATTTAAAACAAAGCAACAAGAATTGTCATGAAAATAGGGGACAAGCAAAAGATGGGCATTATGAGGGATGGAGGATGAGTGAAAAGGATGGTTTGTGAAGTGATGGAGATGGTGGAAGTATTACCTTGGGCACTTTTATACTCTGTGGACTTTCATCTTAAGACTAAAATTTTACTTGTGGTTCCTTGCTTGGATAGGAAACAATGACTTCATCCTCTTATTCAGAACATTTAGATGATGACTTAAGAGTGTTTTATGATGTATAAGGAGAAGACACTATGAATGTTGTTTTGTATTTGTACTTGTATAACACACCATCATTTAGTTGTGGTTCTTTTCTTGGATAGGCAACAATGAATTTGTCCTCTTATTCAGAACATTTAGATGACTTAGGAATACTTTATGATGTATAAGAAGAAGACATTATGAAAGTTTCTTTGTATTTGTGTTTGTATACCACATATTATCTTTTCATTGCTTGGACTTGTGATCAAAGCATAAATTTCATTGTGAATGATGGAGTGAAAATAGAAGGTTTACTAAGTATTTGTGATGGTACTTTGTAAGTGGTGATAGTGCACAATGGAGTGTGGAGTGGGTAATAGTGGTTATACATCATGTTTTCCAAATTATTAATAAATTAAAGAGATTTATACATGTTTTACGTCAAGTTACCTTTTATTTGAATCATGATGTGCTACCGGATGAAATGAAGGATCTGATGCATGTTTATTGAATGTTGAAGATGCGAGTGAGAAAGGTGGAGAACTATTGAGAAATATGAAGCTGATGAGAGATGTTACTGGAGAAATTAAGTTGATGAGAGATGAAGACGTTGAACTGAATCCTGCTGAAGGAAAAACAAATGGTTGAAGATGTTGGAGATGTTGGAGATGTTGACAAGAATCTAAAGATCTGGAAGGGGTTTGAACATCTCCCCCAAACCCAAGGGTTTTCATGTGATCATGCAAAGTCTTCAAGACTAAGTGGCGGTCTTTTATTGGAACATGAAGCTACAAGAAAAAAATTGCTACAAGTTTTTGTTGATATGATGAAAGTATATAGTCTTCATCCTTTATCCCCTATTGGTACGATTCAATCTATGTGACTGGATTTTCTTGATGTCGAACATATAAATAAATCATTGGATTACTATCCATAATGTATGTCATTAACCAATGTGAGATAGCTCATCAATGATGACAATGAGCGTCAAGGTATCTAAGTATATCTTGATATGAACAAATAGATGTAATGACATCAAGTCATCTGGAAGATCTGACAATCAAGGGACATTGATGTATTCCTATGATTTTCAGTGAGGATATTCCATTAAGGCATGCAGACTCAAAGGTACTTTTACATTCTCTAACCTCGATCCCAGATGATGTATTGGATCCTATGGGATGTGATTTGTCGGAAGATGGGCCTTAAGGAATCCCACATCAACCAACGCAAGTAAAAAACATGAATGATTTGAAGAATACAATACAATATTTGAACCAACATAAACTTATATCTCTTATTGTGAATCTTTCCTGCTAGGAGTCCTAGTTTTAAAAAATGATTCATGTCTAGTTGCGCCAGTTACCTATTTTCACAACTAGACTTATTTTTCTCTTTACTATTTTATTTATTTATTACAACTTTCCTCTACCTAAAAAAGGAAATATTTTTTTCCAAGTGTAGGAGTACTTCTAGTGGAGCCATGTGCATAACAAGAGTACAAACATACTCATAATAAGGTTTGAAAAATATTCTTTAATGTATACCAAAGCATGAGATACCACCTGCTTCAAACAATAGGATGTCAAAAACTATTGAAGAAGAAAGCGGTGCTTCGACTTGATAGTTTTCTGGAACCAACGTTCAATAAAGTCATAATATTCTTGGTTCACTTGTTCATTTGGACCACTCTGTATATCATCCTCTACCATCCCATGCAGACCTTATACAATCATATGGTTGGTCTCTTGGATGCATACAAGATCTGATGATAGATACGTCAAGAACTCCTCGATCTCAGGTTCTAATGGCTACTCTCCATCAAATGCGGTCCATGATTCCTTTGTTTCCTCATCAATTTGGAAATGGTGATCAAATAAGGCTTATATATATTCTTGTGGATGTGGCTCATGGGGATTTTGTTCTTCTATTACTTCGAGAGAATCAGGTATGTTCCTGATTGCAGTCAGGATTTTCTCTTCCTGAGAGGCAGAGACACCAACTACTACCAGAATTTGAGAAATCTCTTAGAGTAACATTTCCTCTTTTGTTCAACGAACTCTTAAGCATCCTTATTTTCCTAGATGGTAGGTCTTGTATTGCACAGGGGTTAGTGTATGGGGGATGTTACAGCTCCAAAAGAAAACCTTGAAAATATTGAAGAAATGAAAAGGAAACACACTTAAAGAAAAAAAAAAAAGTAAACTAATCAGGTACTCGAAATGCCACCGTGCTACTAGGATCCTGTTGTCACCAAGTTATATGTTCACACAAGTTAGGATTCTCTTATTTTTATGAATCAAACTAAAAGAAAACACACTTGCATAAAAGAAAACAACAAGGTTTCGGAGAAACTCACCAAAGTGAATGCATCGGGCTAGAACCCCTTCGGAAATTATGAATTAAGGGCACCTTTGCATCTTACCACTTCTCCTTCCCCAAGTTGCAATTGTAACTAAATTACACACAAAATAGATAATTTGTGAAAACAACCTACCTATGCTCTAATTGTTGGGAGAATTACATGTGATAATTTCCATTACATTTTAATGTCAACCCAGAGGCTCGTAAAATTAGAGGTGGAAGCACAAGAAATGCAGGACTAAATCTCTAATCTATCCTACGTCGATGAAAATCCAAACAAACCAAGAAAATTAAATCGAAGCAATATGTAGGAAATGAAAATAGGCAAACTACTTAAGACTAGCACTAAGGAAATTGTCATTGGGTTGTGGAACAACCAACGCCATAAATGTTTTGAGTTTAAATATTTCACACATGTGTGAGATGGTGAACCGATGTGAGGTGGAGTGAAGAGCAGAGGTAACGGTTCAAGTTGTGTTGGGATTAAGAGAAGATACATGAGGATGAGGCAGAACACAAAGGAAAAGGGAGTGACATAAATCATAGATGCAATGAACCTGAGGATTATCTATGAATTCATAGTACAGTGCAGAACTGAAATTGCAAGTGAATGAAAACAACACACAAACTAAAATAAAATCAATTGTGATAATCATTTAAACTAATAAATGAAAAAACAACAAGATGTTACTCGGATCAAGGGGCACTACCCAACCTAGACAACGCTTCTGGAGAAGCTAACTAAAACCAAAATAATCAATGCACAAAATTACACACGAAATTGCAGCAAGAACCAATTCTTCATTTATTAAAAATAAAGCTTTCGCTTCAACTACTTTTCTATATCCGCGAATGAATGAATTCCCTCTCTATAACAATAGAAACATATTTATGCACAAGCACATCATGCCTCCAATCTCAACAAATTTACTGGATGCGTCGATCCCTTATTTTCATGGAAAAGATGGACAAATCGTGCCTTCTTTTCTTGGATCGATCACACAAATAAATAAATGTCCATAACCAACCGAGGATCCTCATGCTAACGAACAATATCTTCTCCAATATCGATGTCATTCTGCGCACAAGAGAGCAATTGTTGGTTGACTACAGCAAAACGAACAATCATGAATTTCCCCTCTTCAAAAACCCACATGGCAGATTTAGTATTGAATTCATGGGTACCAAAAATATATATAGTTGGTACCGGAACTTACACAAAACATCATTAGTTAAACGTATTCAAGGCATTCCAACTAATCCATTAAAGACTTAGAAAATTAATTAAATTAGTATATTTTATCACTTTAATCTTAATAAAACATATTTTAGAAGCTTGACCTTGGGAATATAAATAAATTGGCATGAGTAATTAATGGTAAATTGAGTAATTATTTTTAAGCTTAACAAAAGGTGTTTAGAAGCTTGGCCTCGGGAATATAAATGTGGTGAAAAAGGATATAAATTGGCATGAGTAATTAATGGTAAAGTGAATAATCAATGGTGATTATAGATAGGTGTAAGGTTGGATTACGGGTAATGGAAAGTATAATCATAAGAAATGAGGGTAAGCTTAAGAATAATTATACTTATTGATTTTCCCTTATCTTTGATAAATTAAGGAGATGCCAAAAACACATTCTTACCTCAGTTTTGTTTACCCTTTCACACTTGCAATTGTGGTTTGTGCCTGAGCTTGTATATAGGAAGTGGAACTTGACAAGGATCACTACAAATGTAAGAATTCTTTGAATGTTGAGGATCACTTGGAGAAAATATTTGATCTGTAAGAATTCTTAACATGAACCATCATCATCAAAACTATGATATAATTGTCTTTAATCACTAAAAATATGGAAAAACTATGTCTTAACCACACTAAATATATAATGGCGAATAATGATGTTTATGGCATATATGGACACATATTATTAGCAAAATATTGTAAGAACACTGTTGTTATTGGGCGGAGAATTATGAAAAAAATGAATCCCAACAGAGCTTCTTATTTGCTTCAAGGAAAGCTCTCTAGTTTCTTCTTCTCTTCTACCTGTGCCAATGAACGTCTGTGTTCATTGCACCCTTAGCCTATGAGCTCCTTGCTCACTTACTTCCTCAAAATACTATCCCTTATGTATTGTGTGCTCTCCTTTCATTGCTTGTTGTCTCGTCATGCATTTGTCCTTGGGTGATGTTTTCCACATTTGGTCTCTTTCTTTGCCAATCCTTGGGACTCTAGTGGATTCTGCCAAATGCGACTTGTTTTCTAAAGTTCGAATTCCTTAAGGGGAAAATGTGTGGTGTCCTAATTTCCAGGTCATTTAGTTGACCCTTTTCCTTCTTCAAGAGGCCAAAACTATCAACAATTACTAACTACTTCAACCACCAATCAGACTTCCATTATTGGGTACGTGGCTCCATGCTGATTTGGGTACATTGGTAGGTGTGAGTTTATGTTTTTCAAGCATCAGTTGGCTTGTTAAAAAATATTTCTATTTTCTTCACTAAAACATTTCAGCTCCACCTCACCTGTCCACTTCATCAATTCCACATGTGATATCATGGCTACTACTCTCAAGGATTTTTCCCTCTTCAGTCATTTGTCTAGTGTTTTCATTAATCAAAACATGATTACAAGCTTTATAAACATAATCATATGAAGTATTAAGAATAATTACAGTTATGGGGTAAAATAGGGTGTAACAAATTCCTACACCCAAAATCCTAACTTTGACTAAAAGTTTATTTTGTGCCCCTCCTATGGAGGATTTTAGTGAGTTGTTTAATTGTTGTTTTTTTATGAACAAGGATGAGAGACTAGGGTCCTAGACTAATATCATTGAATTAATGGTGTGCTTGAAAAATTCATAAAGATTCCTTGATTCTTTATGGTCCTTCTAGATCGCTTGTGAGTGCATGGAGGAGATCATACTTTGAGATCAATTATCTAATAAAAACGTTTTGTATGTGATGAGTTCCATCTGTGCATAGGTGAGAATGTGCAAAAATATTTTAGTAAGTTAAGTGTAATATTGCAACATGTGGATGTCATAGGGTACTTTACTTATCTCTCTTATTTAACTTTACTAAATGTTTTAAGTAGTCCTTGTGTAATATAAAACGCTAAACCTAGTTTGTCAACGAAGTGGACATATGGGTCCTTACAAATCCTTTAACTCCCTAGATGTTATTTACTCTATGAAAATGAAATTATCCTCGATTGCAACAATGTGGACATGTTACAATTAAGGTTAATTTCTTCTCAACAAAGTAAACTACGAGGTCCCAAAGGGGATTTGGCCTTGCATAATTTTAATGTGATTTTGAAAAAGGAAGATGGAACACACTTGGACACTCCTTTCTTATTTCCCAAGATCAATTGAGAGAGTGTGAGGAAAAGAGCATACTTAGAGGCAACTAAGTTAGTTCCTAGTCTCGAAAATGATTTGCTTGTTGAAAATTAGTTAAGCTAAGAATTCAAATGTTTTTGATTAATCCATCCACGTGGAAAAACAAAAGAAAGAGATTTATTTTTACCTTTAGTGTTTTTTCCGAACCTACTCTTTCTAAAAAAGAACTTGAATGGAAATTAAGCAACATTAAGAAGTGCATAAAATTAAATCCTATGATCTACTTGTTGGGATAAAATGAACATCCCAAAGAACAGTGAGAAAACTAAGAGCAAGATGAGTTGCGGAAATGACAGTTGCGCCAGTGACATAGATAGTTCGAATAACACAGACAACACATAGTTAACATAGAGACAGAGCATAAATCACACACTTTAGTGTGATTGTTCCCTCGAGAACCACACTGATGTAGAAACAACTTCAGGAAGAAAATTATGGATAGAATTCTCCTCACTTGAGGTCTAAACACTCAACTTAGATGCTTAGGGAGACGGGTCACTAGTCTTGTATACGCAAAATAGTGAAAAGAAAGGTCCTAAGAGCCTAAATTGAGAGAATTTGGTTGAAATCCCCAATATAATTTCCAATATGTCATGACCATTTTTTCACTTGGGTGAGTAAAAGAGTAGTCACTTAAGTGTCAAGTTAGGCTAGCCAAACACCACATTCAATGAGTTAGATGGTTAGTGAACCAACATAATAGATAAATAGAAAACAAATCTAAACTAGAAGGTGCATGGAGAAAAAAACACTAAAATAAAAATTAAATCAAGTAAGAATAGTTATTGATGCAGGAGCATTGCTCCACCTCAACAATGTGCTCAAAAGCCAACACATCACCGCTCTTGGAGGGAGTGGATCCCAAAGAAGGATATGCCAGTCCTTTCAAATTTTGAGCCCAGATTTAAATTTTAATGTAATTCAATGAGAATTAATGTTTGAGGGCTCAGGGAAATATGAGACACTATCTTTGTACAGGATGAGTAATTGTAATGGGAAATGTTTCCTTTAATGGCTGACAGGTAGATAGATTTATATCCGATTAGGATTTGATAAGAATTAATTTTCCTTTAATGCGAGTAGTTGGAGGGAAGGCTTGAGGAGCCCCTCTTTTGTAAAAATATCTTGTATCAAAAATTCATTAGCATGAGTAAGTTTTTGATGAGAGAGCTCAAGAGAGGAGAGAAAGTGTTGAAGACTCTGTTGCAGTCCAGCCTTTGTAAAAAAATATTGTACAGAAGAATTCAGATATAATACAAAAACATTTTTTCCTACATATGAGGTTTCTATGTTTTTATGTGTGGTGAAAGTTTATTCTATGAATGTTTCCTGTGTTTATTTATGTATGTTGTAGATGTGCAAGTATGTTACATTTGCATGTTTAGATAGACTTCTCTATATTTGTGAATTTTTTAGTGTTCTGGGCTCTTAGGCTTGTGCAACGAGTGCACACCAGAGTGATTGAAAAATCTATGAATCCAATGCAAGGAGTGAACTTTGAACTCTGTCTCCATTTCAAAGAAGAGTGTGCCAGGTAGGCACACCAGAAAAACCTCAAACTCAGAAGAAGGGAAAACTGTGCAAGGAATGCACATCAAATTTGTTGAACACTTTGAAGAAGACATACCATAGTTACTGAATACTATAAGGGATCTGCAAGGAGTGCATTGAGTAGGTGCAAGGAGTGCATGAGAACTCTATTTTGAGTTTTGGGAAAAGTTTGCCAAGAGGGCACACCAGAAGGAAAATATCAGGAGGAGCAATGCAATTCTGCACAGAGAGTGCAAGGAGTGCACAAGTTAAATTTTAGAGTTCAGGTTTCAAGGGTGAAGCTAGTGCAAGGAGTGCACTGAGGACCATTACAAAGTCCATAATTTCAGGAGAACGAGTGCAAAGTTCCAGGAGGGCACAAGAAATTGTTTGGAGAGAAAAAAGGGTTGAAACCCTTATAAGTTTGAGAAATTATAAGCTCAGGACGGACAACATGAAGCTATGTCAATTAGGTGCAAGGAGAGCACAACACCAACACAATGTCAAAGTGTTGAGGAAGCTCAAGAGGAAGAGCGTCAAGCTTCCAGGAGAGCATAAAGTTATATTGATAGAACAAAGGGACTGAACCCCTTTGAGGTTCAAGCAATTACAAGCTCAAGGAGGAGGTAACTGTTGTTGAGTGCACAGAGTCATCATTTCATCTAAAGTGTTGGGAGAGCTCAGGAGGATGAGCACAAGGTGCCAAGAGGGAACAATAAATTGATAAAGTGTCAAAGGTTTGAGACCCCTTTGAAATTTGAGCACTTCCAAGCTCAGGATAGGTAGCACAAGTACATGCAAGGCCCTACAAGGAGTGCAGAAGGCGAGTACATTCCAAGTTCTAGAATGTTGAAAAGATGAAGAAGCTATAGGTGAACTTCTTCCAAGTTCCAAGTTGAGGAGGTGCAACGCGAGAAGAGGCCAAGAAGACATCCCTGTAGAAGAAGCATCAAAGTTTAAGCCTTCGAAAAATTGAGAAAACCTTTCATCGGAAGGAAAGAAAAACCAAGAAAAAGGAGGAATCCACAACTGTCATTGGATCAGTTGTCAGAAGAAATCTGGACCTTTAGATTAAAGCCCATAATGAAGGAGGAGCATGTAAGAGGATAACATATCTCGACCATTAGATCTGGGCACGAGAAACATAAACCGTCAAATCCAGGTGAGCTTCCCTCGGTTTAACCTTGAGCATTTTTCGTACTCCGGAAGTTCGTAGATTTTCCATACAGTTCCACAGAGGAGACAAGGTTCCTGAAGTCACGAGGACCCGAAGCAAATTTGGATCGTCCATTAGTCGAGACGTGTGTTAATAGATCCAGAAGTTTGAAAGGTTAGCATTTCGGAGGAAACAGAGGCAATGAGTGATTAAATCCTCCGGAGCTCCGAAGAGTGGAGTTGATCTCAATCGTCGGTTGAGGAGGACACGCGGAAAAATATTAGAAGAGGTCCGTAAAGCCAACACTCCGAAGGAATCATGTGGAGTTGAGTCAAAGATATCCTAAAGTTTCGGGAGCCAGAGTAAATCTAGAGCGTCGATTAGGTGGGACACGTGTCAGTGGATTGTGTAGTCTGGGAGACCACCAGTCTATAGGAACTAGGTAGAGAATGTGAAAGGACTCATGAAGTCCTGGAGTCCAAAGAGAATCGGGGTCTTCCATCAATCAGGACACATGTCAGCATATGCATGGTCTAGAGCCTCGGTACTCTAGAGGAACAAAGGTGAAAGGTACCAAGGTTCCATAACTCCCGAAGCTCTGAATTAGCGAGTAGATCTTGACCATTGATTGGGAAGAGACACATAGCAGATGATCCCGAGATCCGGAGGTTTAATACTCCGAAGGATTCTTGAAGTGGTTTGGAGTGAGAGATATCGAAGGATGGAGTTCATCCGCATCATCCATCATGGTGGAAATGCATCAGAATATCTGGAGGTACAGAGCCTTAGTACTTCGGAGGGTTATGACCAAGTATTAGCAGAAGACTCTCGAAGGGTCAGGAACCAGAGTGAATCCCAGTTGTCCATCAGAAGGGATGTGTGGCATCATATCGAGGAGTCTGGAGGTTTATCACTGCGGGAGAACTGTGGTATAGTGCTTCAAAATTCGTCAAAGCCCAAAGTGCCAAAGCGTTGGGGGTCGTTGATCTATGAGAGGACCAGAGCCGTCTGATTAGAAATTTCATCATTCAGTACACCACATGTGTTGGGGTTGTGTTATGTGAATGCCCAAAATATCCTGAATCTCAAAAAGAAGAAATCTGAGCCATCCATCAATTGGAGCTCGAGAACTATCGATTTGATACTTGGGTGTATTCGATGGATCAGAGATTTGGGAAATTTGTGGAAAAGTCTTGTGGAGAAATCGTCAAATCCATAAGTGTGAAAGAGGCGTAGATTCATCGATCCAGTGGTGGATTAGGATCTATTCGATCTGTCTTTTCAGCAATCGACACTTTGTAGGTGTTGTATGAATTGGTGCGATCAAAAGAAATTGTCGAAGCCTGAAACAGTGGAGTTTGAGTTGTCGATCTCGGTGCTTGAGAGCCATTGATATTGCCGCCTATGGTTTTCGACAATTTGAAATATTTGTGCATTTGGGGAAATTGAAGGGAAAAAGGCAGAGATCGTCGAAGGTCGAAGCATAGAAATAACACATTGTTCTTAGTGCCCGGTCACAACCCTCAGTCACATGAGGAGTTGGCCGGAGAAAAGAGGCTAGGGGCCCAAAATTTATTTCAAAAATAAAGGGTCTTAGTAAGAGCCCGTGGGTTCATTGTTGGACCTGTGCATCGAATAAAAGGACCTATGTATAGGATTTTGGGGACTCAGCAGGTCCCAAAGAGACGATTCAGCTCCCATTTGAACGATACTTAGACCACAAGGTCATTCGGGCCCTGGGAGATGGTGGGTTTACATCAAGTGGTATCAGAGCCTGATTTTTGTCTGTAGACGGTAGGAAAAGGAGAAGGAGAATACAGGTTGTGATGCTCTATGAACATATGTTTGCAAGTGTGCAACAGACATGAGACAGTTGGGAGGGATGCAGGAGAAAGCCAGTGATGCTCTCAGTTGCAGAGCAGGTGAAGTAGACAGCCAGGTGAGATGAAGGAGAAGAACCAATTGTTTTCTTTGAGGTTGAGGTGAAATATGGCTACTGAAGGCCAGAAACAGGGTCAGATAAAATAACACCAATAGGTGAGCAGCGTAGAGAGAGATAAAGAGCTCGTGAATATTAGAGCAGAGCTCAACAGGATGATCTTGAAGATGCAATAGAAAGCGAGAGGAATTTGGAGTTATGAATGGCCCTTGAAACGAAAAGAAAAATGACCTATTCAGCTGTTGGTTTCCAAGAGGCAGAAGTAGATATTGAGGAGTTGGTCGAGGCATGCTAAAAAACTCAATGACACAGAGGAGGAAATGGTTTGTGTTTATGAGCCAAAGGTTGGAAGGAACCTCAGTGATGAGGAAGAGATATCAGTTGAAGATATTATATATTTTCAGGTGGGAAATGAGAAGAGATCGGTGGAAGATCTCACAGACTTCTAGGAGGGTAGGAGTGAAACCTTAGGTTTCCATGTGGGAAAGGAGGATGAGGTGAGACTATGTGAAAGTCTCAAGAACTCATAGGAGATATTTAGATCCGATTCATATTTGATAGGAGTTAATTTTCCTTTAATGTGAGTAGCTCGAGGGAAGGCTCGAGGAGCCCCTCTTTTGTAAAAATATCATGTATCAAAAATTCATTAGCATGAGTAAGTTATTGATGAGAGAGTGGAGAGAGCTCAAGAGAGGAGAGAAAGTGTTGAAGACTCTATTGCAGTCCAACCTTTATAAAAACATATTGTACAAAAGCATTCAGATATAATACAAAAGACTTTTTTCCTGCATACGAGGTTTTTGTGTTTTTATGTGTGGTGAATGTTGATTCTCTCAATGTTTCCTATGTTTATTTATGTATGTTGTAGATGTGCAGGTATGTTACATTTACAGGTTTAGATAGACTTCTCTATATTTGTGAATTTTTTAGTGTTCTAGGCTCTTAGGCTTGTGCAAGGAGTGCACACTAGAGTGATTGAAAAATCTGTGAAGCCAACACAAGGAGTGCATTTTGAACTCTATCTTGAGTTCAAAAAAGAGCATGCTAGGTGGGCACACCAGAAAAACCTCAAACTCGGAAGAAGGGAAAACTATGCAAGGAGTGCACATCAAAGTTGTTGAACACTCTGAAGAAGACATATCAGAGTTACTGAATACTCTAAGGGATCTGCAAGGAGTGTGTTGAGTAGGCACAAGGAGTGAACAAGAACTCTATTTCAAGTTCTCGATAAAGGTTTCCAAAAGGGCACACCAAAAGGAAAATCTCGAGAGGAGAAGTGAAATTCTACATAGAGAGCGCAAGGAATGTGTAAGTGAACTTCTAGCGTTCGGGTTTCAGGGGTGAAGCCAGTGCAAAGAGTGCACTGAGGACCGTTACAAAGTCAATAAGCTCAGAAGAATAAGTGAAAAGTTCCAGGAGGGCACAATAAATCATTTGGAGAGACCAAAGGGATGAGACCCTTAGAAGTTTGAGCAATTATAAGCTCAAGAGGGACAACATGAAGCTTTGTCAGTCAGGTGCAAGGAATACACAACACCAACACAATGTTACAGGATGTTGAAAATATTAAGGAGCTACAAGTGAAATTGTTCCAAGTTCCAAGCTTAGGAGGTGCATCGCGAGCAGAGGCCAAGGAGACAACCCTGTAGAAGAAGTATCGAAGATTAAGCCTTCGAAAAATTGAGAAAACCCTTCATCAGAAGGAAAGCACAGCCAAGACAAAGGAGGAAGCCACATATGTCGTTGGATCAGCTGTCGAATGAAATCTAGATTGTCAAATTAGACTCCAAAATGAAGGAGGAGAGTGCAAGAGGAGAACAGATCTCGACCGTTATATCTGGGCGCGAGGAACAACAACCATCGGATCTAGGTGAGTTTCCCTGGGTTTAACCTTGATAATTTTTCGTACTCCAGAAGTCCATAGATTTTCCATATAGTGCCATAGAGGAGATGAGGTTCCATAAGTCACAGGGACTCGAATAAAATATGTATCGTCCATCAACTGGGATGCATGTTAGTGGATCCGGAAGTCCTGAAGGTTAGAATTTTGGAGGAAAAAAAGGCAAGGAGTGATTAAATCCTCCAAAGATTTGAAGAGCGGATTTGATCTCAATCATCAGTTGAGGAGAATGTGTGGTAGAAGATTAGAAGAGGTCTGGAGAACCGACACTCTAGAGGAATCATGTGGAGTTGAGCAAAGAGATCCTGAAGTTCTGGGAGTCGGAGTGAATCTGGAGCATCGATTAGGTGGGACACGCATCAATAGATTGTGTATTTCGAGAGACCGCTAGCCCAAAGGAACTGGGTAGAAAAGGTGCGAGAACTCACGAACATCTATATTTCGAAGAGAATCGAAGATGTCCATCAATCAAGACATGTGTCAACAGATAAGGCGTGGTCCGTAGCCTCAATACTCTAGAGGAATAGATGTGAAAGGTCCCAAGGGTATAGAACTCCCGAAGCTCTGAATCAATGGAGTAGATCTTGACCATTGATCGGGAGGAGACACATGGCAGTCAATCTAGAGATCCAGAGGTTTAATACTCCTGAGGATTCGTGAAGTGGTTTGGAGTGATAGATCTCGAAGGCCTGAAGGCTGGAGTTCATCCAAGCCGTCCATCATGATGGACACACGTCAGAATATCCAAAGGTCCGAAGCCTTAGTACTCCAGAGGGTTATGGCCAAGTATTAGTGGAAGAATCATGAAGCGTCGAGAGATAAAGTGAATCCCAACCGTCCATCGAAAGGGACACGCGACATCAAATCGAGGAGTCTGGAGGTTTATCACTCCAGGAGAACTATGTTATAGTTCTTCAAAATTTGTTGAATCTCGAAGCATCGAAGTGTTGGGGGTCGTTGATCTGTGAGAGGACCGGAGTCATCTGATCATCAATTTAAGTGATCGACACTTCGCATGTGTTGGGGTTGTGTTATGTGAATGCCCAAAAAATATTGAAGCCCAAAAAGGAGAAATCTGAGCCGTCCATCTATCGAAGCTCAAGAACCATCGATTTGATACTTGGGCGTATTCGTCGAATTAAGGATTCGAGAAATATGTGGAAAAGTGTTGTGGAGAAATCATTGAAGCCAAAAGTGCGAAAGAGGAAGAGAGTCATCGATCTGGTGGTGGATTAGGAGTCGTCTGATATGTATTTTTGGCGATTGGCCATTTATGGGTGTTGTATGCATTGTTGCAATCAAAATGAATCATTGAAGCTCGAAACAATGGAGTTGAACCGTAGATATCGGTGCTTGAGAGTCGTTGATGTTGCTGCCTATGGTTTTTTGGCAGTTCAGAAGATTTGTGTGTTCGAGGAAATTGAAGGGAAAAAAGGTAGAGAACTCTAAAGGACGAAGCACCAAAATAACACATTGTTCTTAGTGCTTGGTCACAGCCCTCGTTCACGTGAGGAGTTGGTCGGAGAAAAGGGGCTAGGTGATCCGGGTGGATATTGGTGGCCACCCACCTAATCCAACTGGCTCCTCTTATCAATTTTTAGTGCAACACGTTCTTCTATACTTTTTTGTAATTGTGGGTTCTATACTTCCGGGGCTATCTGAATCCCTACACATCTTCCAGGTGGATACTGGTGGCTTCCCACCTAATCAAACTGGCTTATTTTGTATGTTTTCATGTCAACACATCTTGTCGTACTTCTAGGGTCGATTTGAGCCCCTAAACAATGTGTTTTTGGCTCGCCACAGTCAAACTATAGACGGAGTCATATTTTGATGTCGTAATGTGTAGTTCTCAAAAAAACATTTCCAACGAGATATCACGCACCTAAAACAAAGATCGTATGCAAATGTTACGACCCCATGAAGTTAATGTACTAACTTACCCAAACAGGGCCCACATGACTTTTAGTGTTTCATCTCCTAGGGTTAGGTTTTCATATGTTTAGGGTTTTTGCATTCCTGTTTATCATAAAAATGCCTTTAGAGCCTCATTGTAATCATCTTCTGGCGAATGAGCGTAGTCGTCACATCTCTCCTCAGAGATAAAGCTGCCACCATTCTAGCGAGTCTTGCACTCTGTATTTTTATAGTCTCTTTTCAATTCTCTCATTAATATAAATCAAGTATTGTTGTATTTCTCTGTTTATGGCAATTTTCATGAGTATTTCATTGTAATTTATCTGCTTTCATTTCATTCCAAAAATAAATATGGATCAGTGGTATCAGAGTAGGCTTCTCTTCATCATTTTTCAGCGCATGTCCCCGATGAGGTCTGAGTATAGCTAGTTGGATCTCGATTTTGTCTCTCTTGAGGACAATCACTCTCGCACACCCAAGAAACCTTCGATGGTAGCATAAAAGAAAGACGACGGAGTAAAAAATTGTTAAGCCCTAATATGGGCTCATTACCCCTTAATTGGGGCATATTATATTAGTAATTTTATTTTATTTATGTTGGCTTTAGGCCATTAAATGTAATTATAACTCCTAGTCTCCTATATATACCAATGAGACATTTTCATTTTGAATCATCTTGTACTTGAACATTTAAGTGGGGTAAAAGGAGGTTGCCCCCTTGAAGAGGCTTATTATTTGAAATTATCTCTTTTTCAAGGCGTTGAGTA
>JZKD02S1728734.1:1423997-1436534 GCA_000966675.3 Picea glauca
AAAACAATAATGATTCATATTTACATCAAACACTATTGGTTCCATTACCCAAAACTTTGTGCTACAGGTCTTTCTTCAAGGGTTGACATCAATGACAACCAACCTTAATCAACAACTCAAGCATTGCAGACACCACTTGTCTCAAGGGGAGGGGCATGTTAAGCCATAATATTGGCTCATTACCCCTTAAGTGGGGCATATTACATTAGTAATGTTATTTTATTTATGTCAGCTTTATTCCATTAGTTGTAATTATACCTCCTAGTCTCCTATATATACCAAGGAGACATTTTCATTTGGAATCATCTTGGAATTGTACATTTATGTGGCCATAAGGAGGTTTTCCCCTCGAAGAGGCTTATTATCTGAATTTCTCTCTTTTTCAAGGCGTTGAGTACTTATTCTGAGGTTTTTCTATGCTATATTGATATTTGGTTCTTAACAATATCCATATAGAATGTTATTACCTGCAAATATATAAAAACTCATACCATTATCCATCATAGAAGCTTGGGTCCATTACCGAAACCTTTCTCCAACTTCACATGGTCATAACTCTCTAACCGTGAGGAGTTATGTGACGTTCCACATACCACCAGAAATGACATGATATGTAATATCCATCTCAAATAGTCTTACCTACAAATATATCAAACCTCATACCATTATCCATCAAACAAACTTGGGTTCATTACGCAAACCATTGTGCTACTAGACTTTCTTCAAGGGTTGACATCAATGACAACCGACCCAATTAATCAACAAATTCTTGCTTCTTCCCTACTTTGTGTGGCGACATAGTTATTTGAAAACAAAATTAACCTTCATGTGATAAGAAAAACTTATAATCTTACAATCACTGAAAATTCCTGATTGCAGATGATAGAATTCTTTGAAGCTCGAAATTCTTTTATTCATGAAAATAATAAAGTCAAAAAATATTCGAATTGATTTACTGACAAAACATTTATTCAAGAAATCAATGAAATTTATTACCTGGCACTGTGATATCTACCTAAATATTTTAAAACTTTAATCAGCTATAAATTAAATTAATCTTTGGCGGTTCAGTATTCATAGGGTTTGAAAGTAGAACAACGGAAATATTCTGAAGGCCGAAATCGCACAAAAGCTATTCCCTAATTAATATTTTTGTGTTTTAATTAATCGTATTTTGAAATAGTTTTAACCTTAATTACTTTGGGACTTTGACATTCGAGAGTTTTGTATGTAGGATAATAGTGATCCTCCAAAGGTTGGATTCACAAAGTGATTAACTAAAAGTAATTCATGATTAATTAAAGTTATTTTGATGTTTATTTGCGATTTTTAATTCATTATGATAACAAGTGCTTCGGTATTTAGATACTTCAGTGATCCTAAACTCACTCTTTACTTTTAATCCCGAAGGACAATTTCCCAGAATGACATGGCAGTGATGATGTCATTTTTAATGATGTTTCAAGAAAAGATGTATGACACATGTCATCTAAAAATAGGCGAATGATTTGATAAAAAAACGTTAAAAATACATGTCATGTGTCATCCCATGAAAGAGTTTTATGATAGGTGTCTAGTGACTCATCTGTAGATATTTTTAACAGATTTTCAGGGAAAGACGACTTCGAGACTTCAGAGTTTCGCAACTTCGGCGTTCTCGTTTGAACGATGATAGAAATCTTCTCGAAGTGTAAAGTCCCGAAGCAACCGTTGGAAGCTTTCTTTTGACGATCAAACAAATCTATAAATTCGAGATCATGAGAACCACTTGATCATATTAGCCGAAATTTTTGACGAATGATATTGTAAGCGCCTATTGTTAAATAACGAATATGGATTTATTCAAATTTGAAAGCGATTTTTAGTGATTTTTATTTTTCAAAGGTAACAACGAAAAGATTACAAAATTCAAAAAGTTTTTTTAAAATTCTAAAGTGTTCTAACGTAGGCTCTATCTGGGGATTGTGTCTCCCTATGAGGAACTAAATAACAATAGACCATGTGCCTTTATTGGGTAAATGAAGTCATTATTTCTTTTTATTTTTCTGAAAAATATTTTCTGGTTTTATTAAGAATTAATCATACATATAAACATGAAACTAACCAAATCTAAAAAATCTTTAAAGAACACTTAATGATTAATCTCAAGTTAGGCTAATAAGTGTTTTCTTTTCTTGAAATTGATTTCATATTTGTTTAATATAATCAAAGTAATTTTAAAACAAATATCAATCTTGGCATGAAGCTGTTCACTTCAAGGTTATACAAATGTAACATGTTTGTTTTAAGGAATCCCATTTGGTTCATGATGGAAATATCATCCAAATAAGAACTAGAAAATAGTGTATGTTGTATAGATGTGTATGGTAGCCTTACACAAATACCATAGATATTGCTTCACTTCCAGTGAGCCTGTTCAGTACCCCGGTGAAGTTATCTGCTTTTCCCATTGAATTTCCTTTCACCACTTCAATAAACAAATTGTATTTTACTTGAGATGAGGGAAATCAATTTATGAATTTCCTTTCATCATCTCTTTTGGACAATATGGGGGCAATCAAATTTTGAATTTCCTTTCACCATCTATCTTTTATTAAATATTTTGAAGTGGGGGAAATCAATTTGTATATAGCATACAAGGGATGATATCCATTTAAAATATTTAATGAAAGAAAGGGTTTGTCTACAATTTTTTAGGATAATCTGAGATGAGATTTCTTCCGATTTTAAATATACCTTCACCTATAGGTTAGTTTTGGGAAATTTATTCATTTCAGGGATAAACCTTGAGAAAATTGTTCATATTTTAAAATCTGATATCAGAATTAAAATTACCAGGATTAGCCTAGACATACTTTTTAAATTAAAATCAGAGAAATGTAAAAACTTTTGTCCAATCTTGTTTTGACAATATGCTTTTAAGTTTTTAGCATGAGGCTAAGTCTTGTTATTTCTATGTAGATTAATAAGAAAAGAAATGAGAAAGAAAATATGGGGTGGAAAGAACTAGGGAAAAGGGAAGAAATGAACATATGAAAAATTCAGATGATCTGAATCATAAGTGTTTTATATCCACATGAGTTTGTATATTAGATGCGATTTCTTAATAAACTTTATCTCATTCTTATTTTTAGTCGCTCAGACTTCTTTCAAATTTATTTTTTATTTTTATATTTATTTACATTTCTAGTCTTTTTGGTTAGGTGATAATGTTATCATGAGAAACATTTCCTTCATATTTATTTCAATCAAACTTTTAAAATTTTATTCAGACCATAATGAAGAAATGGAACTCATACCTTATTTTGTTTTGAATTTTTGAACAAGGAATGTTATTCGTTTATCACCTGATTTTGAAGAATCCGAAAAAGGGAAAGATGAGTGTTATGTATTTCTACCACATCACCTCCCGTTCTGCAAGATTTATTCTGAAAATATTTACATCAATCACCCTAATTGCTCAAATAATTTACAAGAAAGGAAAATGAAAAAAAATTAATCTAAAAATTGCCAATGTCAATCCAATCTGATATATACAATGGAAACCTAAAAATAAACTACCACATAAAATGTTTTAAGAAACGCCCATTAACACAGGACTCAAGAATTTCTCTGTTAATATTTTCAAGAGAGAATGAATTTCTCCCTTCAACAACTGCAATTTTAAAAGGTCTGAACCAAAGATGATCAAATTTTCCATGCTTTCCCGAATATTTTTTTCTAGCTTCCCATTTTAAGACTAAATCGCCAGAAAGAAATTTCCCGTCTTTATCTTTTTCATCAAAAATGGATTTCATGTTATCCTGGTATTTTTGGAGTTTATCATCCACTTCTCCTCTATTTTGTTGTACTCCAATGATTTGATTTATTCTTCTTGTAAGATTGTTCGATTCTTCATTCTCATCCTTCCCTAGTTTTATCACAGGAAGAGCTATATTAATAGGAAGAATAACATTTGTTCCATAAACTAATTGGAAAGGAGACATACCTATGGATTTCTTGGTGCCAATTCTCTTTCCCATAATGCATATTTTAAATGTATATGCCAATATTTTTCATTTTCTGTCAAAACCTTCTTGATTATAGTCATCAGACTCTTGTTAGATGATTCTTCCATCCCATTTCCCTGAGGATAGTAAGATGTAGAATGACCTAGAATAATATTATATTTTTGACAAAAATTGATCATTGCAATAGATTTAAAACCTTGCGCATTATCAGTGACTATTTTCCTCGGAAAACCAAATCTTGCTAGGATGTTCTCTTCAAAAAAAATTATTACTACTGAATCTATAATGTTCCGAGTTGGAATAGCTTTAACCCATTTTGTAAAATAATCAGTAGCATTCATAATCCATATATGTTTATCACTTGATTGCGGATGAATTTCCCAAATAAAATATAAGCCCCATTGTTGGAAAGGAGCTTCAATTTTAATGGGAATTAAAGGTAATGTGGGAAGATTTTGCTTACCAACAAAAAATTTGCACAAATTGCAATCTCTGACCATTGTGTTTACATCAGTGACTAATTTCAGCCAATAATATCATGCCCTTAAAATTTTGGTAAGTTGTTTCTCTCTAGGCATGATGTCCTCCACATATTCCTTTATGGAATTCATCAAGATTCCTTTGTTTATGATTCTATAAGGAAACATAACAAGAAACCCAAAGGATCCTTCCAATATAACTTGGCATCGTTGATGCAATATTTAATTGCTTGTAACTTCAATTTTCTTGCCTTAGAAGGAGTCATATTATTTGGACATTGCAGAGTAAGGAGATATGAAACTATGTCACTATACCAGGATGAAAATGAGAACTTATCATCAATCTGAGTAATAGGTGCTTGATAATCAATTTCCTCTATATCTGAGGAAGAATAATGAGATTCAAAGTGGTTTATTCCAAGATATATGAAATTTGATTCAGCTAGCATCCTTGCCATGCCTTGATATTTTACAAGTTTGGTTGGTTTAACTTCTAGATGAAATTCTTGAATTTTAGCCAACCATTTTCCTCTCCTTCCATCATTGTCTGGTTGTACCAAGATATCTTTAATTGCATTTGTTGGTATGCAGGAAATTATTTTTTTATTGTAAAACACATGTTCAGAAATATTTAAGTTCTTTCACCATTGCATAAGCATGATTTTCTCTAATATCATATATTAACTCTGCATCTCTGAGGCTTTTGAAGAAAAATAAAATCGGTTGTTCGAATCCTTCTTCATTTTTCTGAAGAAGCACTATTGTGATAGTGTATTCAGATGCAAAAGAGAAAATAAAAAACTCCTTTGTATAGTCGGGACTTACTAGTACCGATGCTTCTCCTATGGATTTATTCACACGTTCGAAGGATGATTTTGCTTCCATGGTCCAGTTTAACTCACTATACCTCTTGAGCATATATGTAATCAATTGAACTATTTCAACAAAATCAAGAATAAATATCTTTAAGAAATTGATTTTTCCTAAAAACGATTGAATTTATTTTCTATTTCTAGGAATGCTGATTAGATCAATAACTTCAACTCTTTTAGGATCAACTTTTATTCCATCCTTTGATACAATATGCCCTAGAAGCTTACCTTCCTGCATATCAAAATGTGATTTCTTGGGGTTTAGTGACAAACCAAATTTTATGCATTTGTTAAAAGTTTGTCTGAGGTGAACCAAGTGTTCTGTATCAGAATCATAAAAAACTATCAGATCATCCAGATAAATAAAAACAAATTTATCATGCTCACCAATGAATGCTATATCCATTGCTCTCTGAAAATTTTCTCCTGCATTCATTAAACTAAAAGGCATTTTATCATACATGAATGTTCCCCATGGAGTCATAAATGAAGTTTTCTTTCTATCATCTTCATGAATAGAATTTTTCTTGTATATTGAGAATCCATCGATCATAGATATTCTATTATCCCCTACCACCTTTTCAAGAACATGATCCATTTTTTGGAGAGGATAATTATCTTTTAAAGAGGACCGATTTAGGTTTCTAAAATCGACACGTAGTCTTATCTCTCCATTTTTCTTCCTGACAGGGACCAAATTGGCTACCCATTCAGAGTATCTGAGGGGAACAATGATGTTTGCTTCAAGGATATTTTTAACCTCCCTTTCTATTACCGGTAAAATAATTAGATTTATTTGCCTAAGCTTCTGCCTAAAAGGCTTAATACCTGGATTTAAAGGAATTTAATGCTCGATAACATAAGTGTCATAGGTTTTTAAATATTCATAATACCACGCAAAAACATCTTTGTACTGTTTAAGTAACTCAAATATTTTTTTTTCACTTCAGTCAAAAGATATTTAGATATTTTGACCATTTTAGGGTTTTCATTTGTTCCTACATTACAATCTTCAACCTCTTCAGGTTCAGGCTGTAGGGTAGACTTTAGAGGTATTTCATTTTGGTCAAATAACCTTTCTAGTGGAATAACACCTTTGCGAATCTGATTATTTTTTAGTACAATCATTCTGTGATTTGCGATTTTGTTTTTGAAATTTTTTGGATTTTCCCCTTCTTGCATAATCCAAGCAGGATCATTCTAATTTTCCTGATCAATGTGAGTCTCAGAAAACTCATCTACCATTTACATAAATTGTTTGATTTTTTCATAATCCTCAAACACTTTCCAATGTTGAACATTGTTTAGGATCAAAGGATTATGCCTCATATCAATGTGATATTTCATTTTCAAAAGAGTAGGAGGCACACAAGTTGTTGCATCTTTAGCTAAAGAATCAACTTGTTGATTATGCGATATATGAATAGAATGACTGTTAAAAGATAAGAAGAAATTTTCTATGAGATACCAAGCCCAGCTTCTATAAGACGTCATTCTTGGATGCTTAGCTTGATAATTTTTTTTTATTTTTTTTACAATGAGCTCAACATCACCATAGACTATTAAATGTTGAATTTTTAATTTTCTTGCAGCTTCTAATCCTAAAATTAGAAATTCATATTCACATACATTGTTCATATAATCAATGTCCCATTGTAATCTATATGAAAAAGGAATGTAATATTCATCACCTAGTGCCACAAACAAAACTCCATCGCCTACTCCTTACCAAGATGAAGCACCATCAAATAGCATTTTCCACATCCAGCCTCTAAAATTTATATTTTTCTTTGAGAATTCATTTTTTTGATTTTCTTTTTTTGTACATTCATCAAAATCATCATCTATAGATAAATACAATTACCTAAATCTTGATCAACAACATAGACTGGATAATTATTAGTTTTTTGAGGGTCACTTAGAGTATAAGCTAGTCTAGTTTCTCTGTACAAACAGGTAAATTTTCCACCAAAAAATGGAATTGTAGTGTATGTCATGTCTAACTGGACTGATCCTCCTAGATTGGCACCCAAATATATTGATAAAAGAATGCCATACTTGGAAGGAACGTCAAAAACCACCACATCCATAAGAATACTTTTCACTGGAACTTGAGGAAGATTTACAACCAAATCTTTAATCATACCCAGACACTTAACCTTTCTAGAATAAAAAAAATACAAATCTTTATAAGGTCTAGTAATTTGAAGGCCCAATTTTCCCATTATAATCTTAGTCATTAAATTGTGTGAAGCACCTGAATCTAACATGCAATTTTGTAGTAGGTGATCATGTACATTAAATGAGATATAGAATGGAGAAACATAATCTTTACTGTCCTCAATGTGTGGTCCAAACATGATCGTAGGTTTTTCATCTTGAAAGTTAATTACATCGCCTTGAAATTCAACATCAAAAAAATTAATTACTTTTGAAATTTGTTTCTTATAGACTGGATTTCTAGCGAGTTCAACCAGAGGAACTGGAATTTTAATTTTATTCAATTTGTTTTCCAGATTGAAGATACCAACTGATTTTTCGAACTCTCTGGTCTGAACTTCAACTTTTTTATTTTCCTGTTTCTTGGTCTGGGTTGCTTTTGTTTCAACAACTTTAACTCAAGCAACTTGTGTTTCAATATGTTCTTTTGAAATTACTACTTCATTAGATTTATTTCTTTACAATAGCTTTCTTAGTGGACTATTGGTGGAATGCTTTTATCTTGACCTCAGGTTATATTTTTTTTGAAGCTCAACCATTATTGAATAAAAAAGACCCTTATATGTAGAGTCTCCCAAATTGTTGACATCTTGATCATCATCAAATAAAGATCCCAGGTCTAAATATTTCTCATAATATTGTTTGGTTAAATGTGGTTCAACATTATCATCACTAAGATTGTTTATATCTTCATATAATTCTTCATAATCTTGCACCTCATTTCCATGTAAAGATTTTCAGTTTTAAAAGGAGCTTGGATCTTCTGATCCTCATTCTTGATTCGTCTTTGTTGAATATGAGGGTTTGTGTTAGGATTTCTCCTAAATTGATTTCTAGCATATGGATCAGGTTTGGATTTTTCCATTTCCATCCTAGAAATTTTGTTAGATAACTCTTTTATAATCTTATCCATCTCATCCATTTTTTCTTTTGAAGTTTTTCTTCCAGAGCCAGAGGGCCATGCTTGTTCTCTAAAATGCCTAGGTTCTCTTATTCCCATCTCTACTTTCATTTTTAACTTTCCTGATGCCATCATATTGGATTCAATTTCGATAACATCATCCTGCATCCCAACTAAAGTTGTGGCCCTTATTTCCTTTAAAAGTAAGGATAAATTAGAATCAAAGGCTCTTGCAAAAGTCACTTTTGCAACTGGCTGGGAAGGTTTTACTTCAACTGGGATTTTGTTATAGAGTTTTTTGAATCTTTGTATAAAATCTAAAACATATTCATATGTTTTATTTCTTAAAGATCTGAATTTAGTTAAATAATATAGGTGATCTTTTTTCTCACCCCATTGCCTCAAGAAAGAAGTCTCTAAATCATTGTATGATGGTATAGAGTCCACAAGAGTCCTCTGAACCAATTTCTAACCCGTCCTCCAAACATTTGTACCAACAGTCTCAAATAAACATCTTTGTGCTCGATACCAAGAATATTAGCAAATTGGTCAAAAAATACTATATGCTCGGTGGCTATTAAATCCCCTTCACCTGTGAATTTAGGTAGTCTCTTCATGTAATTATTAGGTATATCATGCAAGACAACAAGAAGAGCTAAAGGATCATATATATCAGAGACTTTGGTAAAAATTATTGGAGGAGGTACTGGTACATTTCCATGTCCACCAGCTCCTCCAACTCCAACCCCTCCACCTCTGGAACCTCTAACACCATCCATTGAAACTCTTAGAGAATAAATTTGAGTACTATACTAGAGATTTTCAAAAACTTCAAAAGATTGATGTACTAAACCTTTGATTTCCTCAGGAAGGTGTGAACGAAGTTCAACTAAAAAATCATAAGGTGACGGATCTCGTGAAAGAGATGACAAATATAAGTGAGGTGGAAAATGAGGACTTGAACCTAGTGCTTTAGATGGACTAGATGGATAACATAAACCTTTACGAGATGATCCTGAGATGATCCCGAGAGTAGCAAATGATCTTCAGGGTTTTTGGAAACATAAACCTTTACTTCGGGAAAACTAAGAATCAGTTGCATACAAATGATATTGGGGATACAAAAGGATTCTTTGCATTCACTAGTAAAAGTATCTATCAATGAGATAGGTATAGTCTGGATAAATTCACTCTTTAGATCGTTTGATTTTACTTTAGGAGCTACTTCTTATGGAACTTCTAATTTAACTTCAGATTTACTATATGAACTTTTTGATGTTTATCTTTGATGCTTAATTCTTCAGCCGAGATATTAAAATTTACATGATTAACTTTAGGTTGATAGATATTACCTGCTGATGCAGAAGTCTGCTTGAGATATCCCTTGGATCTCAACAATCTTTCGATTTTTGAAACTGGCGTATTCTGCTTTTAGTTTGGGTTTTGTTTGGTATTTTTTTGACCGGATGCAAGTTTTGCCTACAATGGAGTCGCCATGTGAAATATAAAAATGAGCCTAATCCATGTGTTCAATCTTTGTTCACCATCAAAAATTGAAAATTGACTTTATTGTTCTCCCAAGGAAAGACGATTTTGTTTCTTCATTCCCCAAAAATGGTGCCAAAAAGATGTTCCTGAAATTGATTTTAGGCTCTAAGAATCATGTCAGGCATCATAGAATTTAAGATTTTTTTTTATAATTCTTTCTTCTACATTCAGTTTTCTAAAATGCAAATTTGAGTGAAACTTATAATAAGAAAATACAGAGGAAGTATCTCTTTCTCCGAGTCAAAATTATAATTTATGTTATGTAGAAATGATTCAAAAAACTGTTAGAACAAAGCAAGGGATCAATTATAGATAAGTCTAACCTCATTCATAGTAGAAGAAAAGTAGGATATGTATTCTTGACAGATTATTAAGAATCTAGAAACTCACACATATTAGAGGTCTTGTTTTTACTCGAAGTAAGAACATAGGAAAAATTGTAGCTAAGAAAACCTCCAATATATTAAGATCACAGTAGTTGTATTACTAATTTGTAATCATTCAATCTTCAAGAACCATATAAAGAAGCTAATGTGGGAAGAAAATGGAAATACAGAGGAAACACATAACTCAACAGAAATGAGACTTAGAATCTATGTCTTCTCTTTATATTGATATTCAAATAAGTGCTCTCTTTTACATATGGCGAGAAGAGGCCCTAAATAGATCTAAGATATACCTATTTATACAAAACTTTTCTTAACTAGAAGTAGTTAGGAATTCCAACTTTTCAGCTCTAAATATAGTATACAATCAAAATCTAACAACAAAAAGCATATTTGCCGAGATACGCTTAATATGTTGGCATTATTTTTCTCCTCTATTTTCTCACAGTTGTTTTTCCTTTTTCTACTCATTGAACTAATCACACATCTCCATTAATGCTACCAAAAATTCAGAAGGTTCAATAATTTCATTCAACTTGAATGCAACCATCCTTTTGTGCACTAGTGGTAGTTTCTCTTGAATCTTCCTGATTTCCTGAGCTGTAACTTGGTGTTGTAACTTTGGTTTTACCAATAGCTCATCTATATTTTGTAAATCAATCTGATTTACTTGTTGAATTGTATTATGTATACTCTCCTTGTTTTTCATTGAATTTTCTTTATTCTTATCTATCTCGATCTACCCAAGTGTATTAGAGATAACATCATATTTAAATTCAACCAACTCTGACTCAACAGTAGTAAGAGCATAAAGACAATCCTCCTTAAATTCTTTGGCCAGTTTATTTCTTTCTTCAAGGTTTGTCTCCCAAACATTTAAAACCATTTCCCTCTTCATTTACTCATATTGTGAAAAAGGGGTGAGACTAGGAAAGTTCACATTTTGTCTCCAAACAATAAAATCCTAGAACTTGGACTTGGCTGCAAAAGCTTCCTTTTCCTTGTGATAAATATTCTTCATAGAAGTGTTGATCCTTTGATAATATCTCTGGACAATATCCACTACTTGAGATAGATCTAACTAAACATCTCCAAACCTTTCATTTATCTCATATGCTTGCATTTTGAATGCAACATGGTCTAATTTTGTGTTTTCTAGTACAACTATTTGGGTTTGTAACTGCTCAATTAAACTATTTTTCTGAGAAATCATTGAGTTACTGGACTGTAGATTTTGGACACTCACCTCCAATTTCTCTTGTAACTGCTTCATTTGTTGTTGATAGCCCAATCTGATCTGTTCGGTGTCAAAATTCATCCTACTTTGGAATGTTATTTCTGTGAGTTGCATCTCATTTTTCAAGTGCTCAAGTTGAAGAGATTTTTTTTGCAGCTTCTTAGTAATATTATCCACTGACCATTGATTGGAAGTGGCGAAGGCTCCTAATGAATCTACAACTCCTTTGGCAAATTCAAGATTGTTTTGTTCATGTCCATCATAGACTTCTATTTTTCTTAGTGACCACTCCTTCCTTATGCTGACATTCTATTTTTATGATGGATCTTATTTTCTTGTTGAAAATGAAACTTGAAGGATGAATCTCCTCAGGTAGAACATGTGTAAGTTCATATATACAAATTGCCTCTAAACTGGGAGTTTCGAAACTTGTGGTTATGGGATTTAGTGAGAGAATAGTAGAAGTTGTTGATTAAGGTTGGTTGTCATTGATGTCAACCCTTGAAGAAAGCCTCGTAGCATAAAGGTTTAGGTAATGGACCCAATATTGTTTGATGTAAATATGACTTATTATTGTTTTTTCATTGTTGATAAGAAGTAAATATGGATGAACTCCAAAATGGTCCCCTTATGGTGAAAGCCCTCATGGGAAGATGCTTTGTGGAGTAAGAGAATCCATGATTAATTGTGGAATAATGAGATGAAGGAAAGTGAATTTGTCAAGGAAAATATCTTATATGAATAGTTCTTGTCATGTCATTTCCGGTGATATGTGGAACGTCACATAATTCCTCACGATTAGAGAGTTATGGCCATGAGAAGTTGGAGACCCCAGGTTTGGGTAATGGACCCAAGTTTGTTTGATGGGTAATGGTATGAGTTAT
>JZKD02S1728734.1:1437073-1457277 GCA_000966675.3 Picea glauca
GGTACATACTTGGTACATGGTTGGATGCACTTGTTTATGGTACAGGTTGATTACATGTTGGTGCATGGTTGATGCACTTGTTTATGGTACAGGTTGATTACAGGTTGAGGTACAGTTTGATGCATGGTTGATGCATGGTTCAGATTTATTGGTACAGGTTTACAACGGTGTATCTCACAGTGATAGTGTGACAGTGGTTCCATCATTCTACTTCTACTTCAGGGTGGAAAGATGAGGCAAGGACAGGTGGTTGTAGCCACCTTCTTGTTGTAGCCAGAGAACATTGGGGGTTGTAGCCTCCTTCTAGTTGTAGCTAGAGAATTGGGGAGTTGGAGCTTCCCTCAGGTTGTAGACTGAGAAAATAGGGTGTTGAAGGAAAATCTTCCTACGGACAGGTAGATCTCCTCAAAGAGATAGACTCTTAAATCTAAGATAGAAAGTTCTTATCATGGTCACTGACTTCCTTTTAGATCTAGGTGGACTAGTGTGTGAGGAGGAAGGAGAAAATAAGTACCTTTTACCGGTGTTTGTCCCTACACGCTCCGAGTTGAGCTCCAATATTTCGCTCTTCGATAAGCCTTGTAGGCAAACAAAGTACGACCACTTCCCACTCTATCGATATTAGTCCGAAATAGGTCTATCTACTAAAGAGACAAATTCATGTGATATTGAACATGAATTAGAAAGAAACAAGCCAAGAAAATTATATTAATGAGGATAAAACATTGCTTACAACCATAGATGGATTGCAACAGTTTCGCCAAGTCCTCCTTGTCTACCCCTTGCTCAAAAGATCCACGATCCGAATGATGATAGCTTCACTGATTGCTCCCTATAAGATCATAGGTCTCTTGCTACCAAACTACCTCTGTTCGAGCACCACTTATAAGATCATAAGTTTGGTCTGATTCTCCTTTTCCAGTCCCCTTTCACCATTAGAAAGCTTTCTTATATAGCCTTGGAGAGGCTCAACAACTTGAGATATCCTTGGGGAAGGTGATTATTTTCCTCCTTCAGTTGAGGATATTCCCTAAGATCATGGTTGGACTAGGGATTTGAGCTCAACTGCCTTCTAAGAATGAAAATATCCTTCCCCCATTCATCTCAACAACTCAACTGTTGCCTAAAATAGGTAGCGCTCCCTCAAAAGGGCACTCAAAGTGCTATAACACTCCCCAGTAGGATTTAGGGGAGCGCCAGTGCTCCTGAGGGTAGGAGCGCTCCTGCAGAAGGGAGAAATATATTTATAACGCTCCCAGATAGTGTAAGGGGGAGTGTCAGCACTCCCAAAAGAGGTATAGGGGAGGGCTCCCCTCCAAAAACTCAGTTTTTGAGGTGCTTTCAGATGGAAAAAGGTTTGTAAGCCTATTGACTCATTTCTCCTCTTCCAAATAAAATGTTTGAGGTGTTTTAAGTGTCCTCCTCATGTCGTTATAGGCATGACATAGGCATCATGGCAGCATGCTTTCTTTGACACTTGCAACACTTGTGAGCAACATGCGACACTTGCGACCTTGTGAGAAAAATGCAACACTTGCGACCTTTGTAATGATGACACTTGCGACACTATCAAAGTGAGTATTTTTTATGTATAACAGATTGCCCCCCAAAGTATGAAGTTAGAAGATGAGAACTGATAACTGAAATGATTTGTAGAATTTCAAGCAAGGGTATAGACACAGAGAACCTGACAAAAGTTGCACACAAACATCCAACAAATATTATGACATGTTTCAAACCCAAGGAAGACATACCTATGCTTGGGTGATAAAGACTTGCAAGATATGGCCGCCATAAAATACACTGCGGACCCATAATTGCATTGATAAAAAGGGTATAGCCACTGGAAATACACTGTGGATCTATACTCCCATGACCTGAACTGATCGTAGCCACAAAGAATACACAGTGGATCTACGAGATGACAAGACATAGCCACGACCAATACAAAGTGGATCTATGTAACAGTATATGTGTCATTGTTCAAGAGAAACTCCTTCACAACCTGGGCAAAGCACATATCAAAGTGATTACTCAACCCAGGGTATTCTTACTGATCCCGATGTAGTACAAATCTAACCATGTGAATAGATGTCCTGATGTTGAGCATGGAATAAACCACTTGATTACCGGTCAATGATGTACACCTTTAACAAGCACGAGAGAGATCACCATTAATGTCGATGATTCCCAAGGTACCCTAGTACATTCCAACGAATTTCAATGGATGAGATGGAGTCGAACATCCATGGAATCATTCGATCAGAGGTCAGTGATGTAAACATATTGTCGAACGTGAGGAAGCCTGCCATTGAGGCATGCAGGTCCCAAAGTAATAAATAGTTTCTAAGTCTAATTCCTGGATAATGTGTTGAAGTTGACATGAATAGGATCGTTGAAGGAGGGCCTTGATGTATCCCCCATCAACGACACGAAACAGACACAGAGATGTAATTGGTAGATCAAATGAACATAGACTGACACGGGTATTGAGACAAGACATTTGTGATGGTTGACTCTCAAGGCGGATACTTCCCTTGAACATTGAGGCACAACAACAGAAACATGACATGGACCAAAACACGATGATGCAATGGATACTGTGACTTACGTCAGGTGACCCAAAGGAGTGAAAGAAAATCAAAGGATTGGCTGAGTGCAGAGGTTCAATAGATTATAATGTGTGCAAAATACAAAGTGCCATGTTCAAGGGTGACTCTAAGAATTACTTGGTAATGTTCTCAAGAGACTGCTTGGATTGCTTCTTTCAATTCCCCCCCCCATCCAGATAGACGAGTACCTCTTTTTAATTTAACGAGCTCGAGGAGGATAACACATGCTCGATAAAACTCACCTTCGGTAAGTTCCTCTTCCTTTATTTAACGAACTGGAAGAAGTAAGGGTTTGATCCCATATGGGCATGTCGATGTTTTGTTTAGCGAGTCCAAATACAGAAAACTTGAAGGTTTTTCATGATTATAGAGTCTGGAAAAACACTTAAAACAAAACTCTCTTAGTTCCTTTTTTGTAAAGTAGTCTGATGAGACCAAAAAAGAGATAAACTATCACTCAACAGACATTTTCTTCAAATATTTTAACGAGCGTGAAGAGAAAAGGATTGCTCAGTAATCTTTTCATGTTTAGAGAGTGTGAAAAGGACTTAAAGATGACTCCAATGTTGTCATTTTTCGTAATGTTAGTCTCGCGAGGCCGAAAAAGAGATAAATTATCACTCGAAAGATGCCCTTTCAAACCATTTAATGAGTGGGAAAGGAAGCAAGATCACTCAACAATCTTTTCATGTTTAGAGAGTCTGAAAAGAGCTTAAAGGAGACTCCAGGGGATTCCTCTTTCGTGTGTCCATACAAGTCCGAAAAGGAGATAAACGTCTACCCGGATGCATTCTCATGTATTTGCGCGCACGAGAAAGAACAAAGACTAAGCTCGGTACGCCTCCAACTTAAAAGATAGTGGCTTAACTCCAGAAAGATCATAAAAGGCTAGAGACATGCCCTCCAAGCTTCAATTCATTCACTGGCTCTAAGGTCAGCACCAATTTCTCTAGTAGATGAGAAAAAGGAGAAGGGTGGATGAAAAGAAGGTTCAAGAGAGGTGACTGTTTCATTTTTTAACGAGCTTGACACATGAAAAGAACTATGCTCAAGGCCTCTGTTTCATTTTTTAACGAGCTTGCCATAGAGAAGAGAAACTATGCTTGTCTTTTCGTCCGGATCATGGCTTCCAAAAGGATAATGCCCTGGAAGGGTACCATGTCAATGGATAAAACGTGGTCATGGCCTCCAGGAGATCTTCGCTGGATGGAAGATAGTCACTTGAGAAGGAACACAGGTCGAGGGCCATGATAGGAGTAAGGAGATTAGGCTCCAATAAACCTACCGAAGAAATCACCATGTCCACTACCGGATCCAGATCGTCGAAAGTTGAAATCATGGGAGATGATGAAAAATCAACTTTAGGAGGGGAGATAGAGTGTATATATTCCTATATTTCTTCACATGGGGGAAGAAAAGAGGATCAGTGATGGTTATTATCCCAAGGTAACTTGTCAATGTGAAGCATCTCTGGAATAGATTCATTCAAAGGAAAAGGTGGGGAAATGTAGTCAATCACAGACGACAAGAAATGCAATCATGATTGCATCGAGGAACTGTCAAGTCCCAATAGATGTTAGGCATATGACGAGGGAGAAGCGGATTGGGTAGAAACGTATGATGTTTCGGCTGGACTAAGTGGCACGGTGTTACTTAGTGCATCAAATTCCAAAGGAAAAGGTACAATCCAAGGGTCATATGATTCCAAAGATTGATAAGCCGTGGTCGAAATCATATCGACGCTGGAAATATGATGTGTAGTCAGTGGAAGTGGTGTAGGGAAGGTACCCATGAGGCTAGAATATTTCAGTAAGCCAACACCAACGCTTTCATATGTGATCTTGTGGTATCCCAAGAAAGGAATATTGTTGGTAGCAAGAGCGCGAGCATCTGCTGTGCAGAAATCCAACTGATCAACAGTGACAATTTTGCCCTGGTGAGGAAATTGTACACATCAAAAGACCGATGAGGCAATGACAGTCATAGCATAAAACCAACTTCTTCCAAGTAACAAGTTGTAATCGAGGGGAGCATCGACCACCTCGACATCAACAATAACAATTTTTCCACCCAATTGGATGGGCAGGGACTGTAAAACCCCATGGGGATGAAAACTTTGCCCATCGAAGTTGCGTAACATCATTGGGGATTTGTTGAGTGCTGGTGATTTTAAACCTTTCCAACATGCTAAAGACATGACACAAGTTGAGGCTCCCTCATCCAGAATAGTTCAATGGATTTTTTGATTTTGAGCAACAACATCAACTTGGAAAGCAAGTTGGTGGGAGAGTCGAGATGCATAATTATCCAAGTTAAACATGATCTGATTGGACGACTCAGGATCAACAATGCCAAGAGTGGTCAATAATTTTACGTTGACTGGGGCAGTGCTGTAGAACTTCTAACGTAGACATAGCACATGGTTCTTGAGCCAAATCTTCAACAATGTTGTATTTTTGGGCAGCACATGAACTAGGATTAAAAGTAGCTTTGCGGATAGTGATCTTAGGAGGTGTTAGTAACATTTCTCATCCGAAGCACAAGAGAGATCAGGTCTGCAAGTGGCACGATGAGCACCAAGCGCGGCACACAGAAGAAGTCCTTTTCGGACTTAAAAATCAAGTGAGCGGGCAAAATTATAGTGTCAACGGTCTGGATCCATCCATGTGAGCAGATCAACGATTGGTGGGAAATCATGAATAGAGAAGTTGCGCTGAAATTAACACAATAGATCACGCCCATATTGTATGCAGGGAAGAATAGCAGCTGCCCATCCAAATGACACGTGACGCGAGATCTAGTTGCGTCGGCTTTTCGGCAGTCACGAGTTCGAGGGGTGAGAGTTTCATGGTGTTCTACATCTCGAAACCCCGAACCCAGAAAGCGCTGAAGGCACCTAGAGTCGGGCCTGCAGTATCGTGAAGAAACCTCAGCCATTCATCCACAAGAGACACCTGGCACGCGCGATTAGGCTCCTTGCCTTTTCGCCCATCGCAGCTTCGAAACGCAAGAAACAACTCCATCATTCCCCGATGCGTGAAATGATGAGAGCATCCAGGACTTGGGGCCCACAAAATTGTCGGGAGAGTTCAGAACCGTCAGATCTAGAGGGGCGCGTGGTGCCAGATTAATCCGTCTCGGTGTTTCGCTCATCACGATTTCAAGAAGCAAGGATTAACTCCTTCCATTCACGAACGCCGAAAGCGCTTTGGGAATAAACATGGGGTCATAGCCTGTGGTCACTTGGGAAAGAAAGGAACTATGTTGAAAGGGGCCAAAGGCACTGAGTCCAGTCACCGAAAGGATCATCTCGATCTCCAGGTACCATATGATACGATCCCGCTCCCGGCCTTTGCTTGGAGTAAATAAAGGTGAGAAGGGGTCGGTGAAACCTCTCCTCATGCTTTAAGTGTAAGGTATGGAAGGTATGGAAAGTGGTCTTCTCGAGAGGGTCCTGTGTACCCAGTTCTTCAAAAAATCCATGCCGAGTCCTCGAATATCCAGAGGAGGTCTGCACATGCTAAATCATCATTTACTGGCTCAGCTACTCCCCCTGCAGGAGCCATGCGCAGTTAAGGTGGCGTTTGACAGAGAAAGCCCGTACGAATTTGGCTGAAGGGACACCAAGTCTTGGATGACCAAGGACACCTCTGTTAGGTGATTTTCCTGAGTATATAGAATCAATATTTGTATTTTGTAATCCATTGATGGTTGAGAAAGTCCCGATTGTAAAGTTTTAATGAAGCGTTGATCGCTCTGGTCAATATAGAATGCATTTGAGATTTCTTACTTTATGGATGTCAGTTTCTTGTCCATCTATTTGTATATTGTGTTAGAACAACTCGGAATTGGAAGATCCAGTCGAGTTGCAGCTGTTATAGGATGATGTAGGTTGGATCATTGTAAGAGTTGTATTGTTTCTAATCGGTTCCTATTATTTTCTTAGCGCTGAACGACTTGGAATTGAAAAATTCAGTCAAGTCACCCCTTAGTTTCTTGAAGCTCTGGACCAAGAGGATCTTGGTTTCTGAGTTTTTCATCCTCAAGATTCTGAAGGCCTATTTCCCGAGGCAGTCTTGCTCGCCCTTCTCTCAAGTCTTCCATCTACCACCCTTTAATCCATTTACTAACGGAAGTTGGATCAAGACCTCGCTTGTTTTCTACATGCCAGACACAGTTTCCTAAGTTAAAGCTATACCATCTTGAGTCATTGTCCATCCGACCACTCCATTAAACAAATCGTGACATAAAACTAATGGGCGTTGGGCTCTGCTCCTACTAGCAATCCAGGGGTGACTTCTTACGCTAACATTTCTGGTACCGTTGCCGTGGACAAAGTTAAAATTTTTTCCCGGGATTGAACGACATTGAGCCTCTGATTCTGAAGGTGCATCAGGTATCAGAGCTTTGAATATTGCTACTATGCACCTGGAGACTCCATTGTGACGACTTCGTTGGGGAGAACCTGCTCTATTAATTGTGGCTTTCAGAGGCAGACACACGCGGTCTCATCCACAACTGCCTCTAGCTACACCTGAAACTGATCCGGAGGTGGTTCTCAGAAAAGAAAATAACTCTGAAGAAGAAACTTCCATCGCCGAACTAGGTAATCCGCCATATCCTTTTGTAGGAACTCCATTTTCTCCTCCTCAGTTTCTTAATAGACCTCCTTCTGAGGTTTCCCGTTTCCTAAATTTCGGGAGTGTTCCTGCTGAGTTTTCCCCTCCTGGTCTGGGATTGGAGGGAGAAATCCTTGTCACTCCCCTCTCCTCTGAAGCTACACCTTGGCGTAGACCCAAGACTACAAAATATTTCCCCACTCCTGCACAAAGAGGAGAACCTACTGACTTGAGCTCGTTAGCCTTCTCCTTAAATCCCCTCTTGTTTCCCACTCCATTTCGAGACTCATTCCCAGTAGCCCATTCACAAACTCCTTCTCCTACAAGCTCTCCTCCACCTAATATCCCTATGGTTGGTGCTAATCCCCCTCTAAATAGAATGGACGCTATAGTCACTGCCAGATATGCCCCCTTAATCCTACCTCATCCTATGAATCCTCTCCCTACTGGAGATTACTTGAAGTATATGCCCAAGTTCACCAGAGAAGGGGATGTAACTACAAAAGAGAACCTGGATGCTTTCTACAGTTACGCAGACAACCTCAACATTGAAAATGAAGATGTCTAGATGAGAGTCTTCGTCCAAAGCCTCGATGGCGAGGTGAGTAAATGGTTCAGAGGATTGGCCCTCGGATCTATTGCTGGGATCAAAGCCCTGGATAGTGCTTTCCTGAGGCAGTGGGGCGATAGGAAGGATTTCATGTACTACATGACAGATTTTGGGTCTTTGAAGAAAATGGAAGGAGAGACTGTCTCTGACTTCTCCAAAAGATTTAATAATATGTATAATAAAATTCCTGCCGAAATAAAACCCTCAGAAGCCTCGGCCAAAATTTCTTATGCTAGTGCATTCGGCCCCAATTTTTGTCTTTTGTTGAGAGAAAGAAGAGCCACCTCCTTAGCTCAAATGAAAGATGCAGAAATAGAGGTGGAATCCAATGTGTTAGCAGCTGACAGGCTGAGGAACAAGGCCGACGCAGACAGAAGAAAGGGAAGGTCGGAAATCTCAACTTCTGGATCATCGGTGCCCCACCCTCAAGTGGATGAACTGACCAAGATGGTGAAGTCTCTGCCTGCAGAGATGGAGAGAATGAAGGTAGAGGGGAGGAAAGCATACAAGGGCCATCAGAACATCGTAAAAAAAGGAGGTTTCAGGAGGCTGAACAATATTACTCCTCCGAGTGTGCAAAGAGAAAGGGTAAGAGATAGAGAAGACCAGAAAATTCAGGCCCCTTTTCAAAAAAAAATTGTGGCCGAAGGGGAAGAAGGGGAAAAAGATGAGCTGGATCCTGAAATCCATTGCTTCAGGGACACTCCTCCTTTTCCTCATCTCACTCAATCATCATACGAGGAGTCTCTCATAGATAGTCAACTAAATGAACTGAGAAAGGATGGCAAGACTAGTGGCGGCCAAGGCAGATATGATCTGCGTTCTAAGAGAAAGACAATAGCACCCGATGTTTTTGAGCAGTCCACTAGAAAAGAGAATCCTGCTAATGAGGTAGTGGAAAATCAAAGAGGTAAGAAGACCCAATCCCCCTCTCCCATGGTTTAGAGTCATGTTCCCGAAATAAGAGAAATCCCAAAGTTCTCGTCTTCTTTTAATTTCGAGCATGAAATTCAAAAAATCAAAATCCTTGTGCCCCTAATCGAATTGATTAAACATGAAGGGTTCAAGAAACACTTCTCTGAGATTTTATAGTCTGAGGTCTCAAGCCTTCCCACAGACTCCATCAATTTGCAAGATGAAAAGCCTGTAGTTATTCTAGGTCCTATGGTAGAAGGTAGGAATGACTCATCCCCTCCCTTCTACACTTCCTTGAACATACATGACGAGGTACTGCACAACTGTTTGATGGATTCAGGGGCTTCTCACAACCTCCTGCCCAAAACTATCATGGAAGAGTTAGGGCTAGAAGTCACCCGAGCCTATCATGACCTCTATTCCTTTGACTCCAGAAAGGTTCAGTGTCTAGGAGTTATCAAAGACCTAGTCGTGACCTTGTTTCAGCTACCCATGAAAGGTGTGGTCATGGATATTGTAGTGGACGATGTCCCCCCCAAGTTCGGTATGTTGTTGTCAATATATTGGATAAAAATACTGGGGGGAACCTTGCATATGGACCTCACATATGCTACTATCCCAGTGTTTGGAGGAGAGCATAGAAGACTATACAGAGAAGCCCAATTGGCCTATATAATCAGTGACGAAGCCAATCCTACCAACCATCCCATTTTTGCATTAGACACTGATTTAGGTTCTAGTTTGCTACAACTCTCCCATGCTCCCGAGCCCCCTCTCAAGCTCAAAAAGAAACCCACTATTTCCCATAGGTTTTTTTTCTTTCTCCATCACCCCCGTCTGGAAAATGTTCTTTGATGGAGCCTCTTCCAGGGAAGGTGCTGGTGCTGGGGTATTTTTTGTATCACCTGCTCAGGAAACCATATCTCTGTCATACAAACTAGAATTTGAATCTACCAACAATGTGGCAGAGTATGAAGCTCTTGTTCTGGGACTAAGAGTTGTGAGGAAAATGGGAATTCAGGAGGTAGCTGTGTTCGGTGATGCAGAGTTGGTGGTCCAACATGTCATAAATGCTTATCAGGCTAAGCATCCTTGACTTAGAAGCTACAAAAATGAGGTATGGGACCTAATTGACAGTTTCTTCTCAGCATTTAACATTTCTTTCATCCCAAGAGAGGAGAACACATCGGCAGATTCCTTGGCTACATTAGTAGGCAATTTCAAAGTACCCTTGCCACCCAAATTCAAATATGATGTGGAAGTAAAATGCAGGCCCTCCATACCGGACAATTTCAAACATTGGAAGTTATTCAAGGATGATCTCGAGATCAAGAAATTCTTGGAGACTGTCAAAGAATTTTTAGAGATGCATATCGACCAAGATTCTGTGTCTGAGGAAGGGCTTGATGGGGGTGAGTTGCTGAGTAAAATAGCAAAGCATGACATTGTGCAGCTGCCCAACAATCATATTCCAAGAGGAATGGTTCCTTTGGAAAGGATTTTTGATAGAAATTATGTGTCATTAAAAGGGGAGACCTCAGAGGATGACACTGGTACTATTCAGTGCAACATTAGGACCGAGAGTGAGCCCAAGTTTGTCAAATTGTCAAGAAGTCTGAAAAAGGAGCAGAGGTCCGAATACATTGGACTTTTGAGGGAATTTGCTGATGTGTTTGCCTGGACCTACGAAGACCTCAAAACATATGACATTTCTGTCATCGAGCATAAAATCCCATTAAAAGAGGAGGCAAATCCATTTAGGCAGAAGCTGAGACAGATCAATCCTATGTTGTTGCCTATCATGGAGAGGGAAGTGAAGAAGCTGCTTCAAGATTAGATCATTGTACCACTCATATATTCAGAGTGGGTAGCCAAATTGGTGCCAGTAAGGAAAAAGAACGGAGAGATTCGACTCTGTGTAGACTTCAAAAACCTGAACAAGAGCTCACGAAAGGATAACTACCCCTTACCAAAGATGGAACATATATTGCAGAGGGTAACATGGGCTTCCAGGATGTCCATGATTGATGGTTTCTCTGGCTACAATCAAGTCTCTGTTTTGCTTGAGGATAGGGAAAAAACAACATTCACTACTTCATGGGGCACATTCATGTATGCCAAGATGCCATTTGGATTAATGAATGCAGGGGCAACGTTCCAGCGTGCCATGGACATAGATTTCGTCGGGGAAAAGGATAAATTTGTGGCCGTCTATCTGGGTGACATCACAGTATTTTCAAAATCTGATAGAGAACACTGTTGTCATCTCAGGAAGGTTTTTCTGAAATGTAGGAGTTTTGGCATTTCATTAAACCCCAAGAAATCTCTGTTCTCCATGCAGGAGGTGAAGTTACTAGGCCACATAGTATCAGCGGAAGGAGTCAGGATTGACCCTAGCAGAGTGGAGGCAATACAAGCCTTATCAATCCCGAGGTCCAAGAAGGAGGTCCAATCCTTCCTTGGTAAGATTAATTTTCTGAGGAGGTTTGTGCCTAACTTTGCTGAGGAGGTAAAACTTATAACAACCATGTTGAGGAAAGAAAATGAAGTAAGGTGGAATTCTGAATCGCGGCATTCCTTTGAGAAAATAAAGAAGGCCTTGACAGAAGCCCCTGTGCTTATTAGCCCCGACTACTCAAAGGATTTCCTTATTCTCTCCTTTGCCTCACCTGACACGGTGGCTGATGTTTTGTTACAGATAAACAAGGACGGACTTGAGCAGCCCATTGACTACTTCAACCAAGCATTGAGGGATGTCAAAGTCAGGTATGACACTATGGAGAAGAAGGCCTATGCCCTGGTAAAGGCTCTCAAGGAATTTAGAGTCTATGTCCTGCAGTCAAAAATCATCGCTTATGTCCCCTCAGCTGCTGTTAAAGACATTCTTATCCAGCTTGACATAGACGGGAGAAGGAGTAAGTGGATAGCCAGGATTCTGGAATTCGACCTGGAAATAAAGCCTACCAAATTGATCAAAGGTCAAGGTTTAGCCAAGCTGTTGGCTGAAGCCAATTGCCAAGCTTTGGGGATAAGTTTCATCAACGAATGCTCAGGAATCTAGCAGGGTCAGCTGTCTGAAAGAGACCCTCAAAGGGAGCCCCCATTGGCCCGATGTCCTTGGTATAAGGATGTCATATACTTCCTGCAGGAGTTGCAGCCTCCAGATGGCCTGCCCAGAAACAAAGCGAGAGCTCTGAAGCTCAATGCAGTCAGATATTTCCTTATTGATCAAATATTATACTGGAAAGACCCCCTGGGGGTACTATTAAAATGCATGGATCCACAAGAGCCAACAAGATCCTGTTTGAATTTTACAGTGGCCTATGTGGAGGACACCACTTCTGGAAGGCCACATCCCACAAAATCCTCAGGGCTAGATACTACTGGCCCACTGTATTCATTGATGTCTATAGAAGGGTCCGGGCTTGTATCAAATGTCAAAGATTTTCAGGAAAGCAACAACTCAAGTCTCTGCCTTTACAACCTGTAGTTGTTTCGGGACCTTTCCAGCAATGGGGCCTAGATTTTATTGGAGAAATCCACCCTACTTCCAATGGGTAGCACAGATGGATCCTCACTGCCATAGACTTCTTTACCAAGTGGATTGAAGCTATCCCCACCAGGAGTGCTTCCCACAAGGTAATTATTGGATTCCTGGAAGACCTCATCACAAGATTTAGTTGCCCAAGAAAGATTGTTACAGATAATGCAACCTCATTCAAGGCCGAACCATTGGTCAGGTTCTGTGAGCGATTGGGGATCAAGATGATTCACTCCACTCCATACTATCCCTAGGGAAATGGTTTAGCAGAATCCTCCAACAAAAGTCTCATAAGGATCATCAAAATATTATTGGAGGACAACAAAAAGTCTTGGAATTCAAAGCTGAAATTCACTCTATGGGCCGATCGGGTGACTACAAAGAGATCTATAGGCATCTCCCCTTTCCAGTTAGTTTATGGAGAAGAAGTTGTCTTCCCTTCTCAGCTGGCCATTCCCGTAGAAAAATTCTTCTAGGATTATCAAGAGGAGCTCGATGACATGGTCAGAAGGATTCATCAACTGGTAGAAGTCCAGCAGGCCAGAGAGCAGGTAATAGACAGAATTCAGGGTCATCAGCAAAGGATCAAGCAGGTTTTGTATAAGGGGACCAAGAAGGAAGAATTTCAGATAGGAGACCTGGTGCTGAAATGGGACGCTCCTAAACAAGACAAGGGAAAGCACGGAAAATTTGAAGCCCTGTGGATCGGCCCCTTCAAAATCTTTGAAGTTTTCTCAAATAACACTTACAAGTTGCAGGATTTGGAGGGTGAAGAAGTTTTCAGTAGCCCAATAAATGGACATTTTCTTAAAAAATGTTTTGTCTGAGCCTTCAGTGGCTCCTATGTTTTGTAAATATTGTCCTTTGTGTTCTTTGTTTTTACTTTTATTGTTTCGGCTTAGTAAGTGACTCCATAGCCCAACAACAAGGCACTGGAACTGCAAAATGAGTCCTTAGAGCATCACAGGGATGACTCTATCCCCCATGGAGCCTAATGTTAGTAACATTTCTTGTCTGAAGCACAAGAGTGATCAGGTCTGCAAGTGGCGTGATGAGCACCGAGCACGACACAGAGAATAAGTCCTTTTCGGACTTAAAAATCAAGCGAGCGGGAAAAATTATAGTGTCAATGGTCCAGATCCATCCATGTGAGTAGATCAATGGTTGGCGGGAAATCACGAATAGAGAAGTTGCACCAAAATTAACACAATAGATCGTGCCCATATTGTATGCAGGGAAGAATAGAATATGCCCATCCAAACGACACGTGACGTGAGATCCAGTCGCGTCGGCTTTTCGGCAGTCGCGAGTTCGAGGGGAGAGAGTTTCATGGTGTTCTACATCTCCAAACCCCAAACCCCAAAAGTGTCGAAGGCACCCAGAGTCGGGCCCACAATATTGCGAAGCAGCCTCAGCCGTTCATCCATAAGAGACACCTGGCGCGCGCGATTAGGCTCCTCACCTTTTCGCCCATTGCAGCTTCGAAACGCAAGAAACAGGTCCATCATTCCCCGATGTGCGAAATGATGAGAGTGTCCAAGAACTGGGGCCCACAGCATTGTCGAGAGAGTTCAAAACTGTCAGATCCAGAGGGGCGTGTGGCGCCAGATTAAGCCGTCTTGGCATTTCGCTCATCGCGATTTCAAGAAGCAAGGATTAACTCCTTCCATTCGCGAATGCCAAAAGCGCTTTGGGAATAAACACGGGGTCACAGCTTGTGGTAACTTGGGAAAGAAAGGAACTGTGCTAAAAGGGGCCAAAGGTGTCGAGTCTAGTCGCCGAAAGGATCATCTCGATCTCCAGGTACCATTTGATATGATCCCGCTCCCGGCCTTCGCTTGGAGTAAATAAAGGCGAGAAGGGGTGGGTGAAACCTCTCCTCATGCATTAAGTGTAAGGTATGGAAGGTTTGGAAAGTGGTCTGCTCGAGAGGGTCCTGTGTACCCAGTTCTTCAAAGAAGCCATGCCGATTCCTTGACTAGCCAAAGGAGGTCTGCAGATGCTAAATCAACATTTACTGGCTCAGCTACTCCCCCTGCAGGAGCCATGCACAGTTAAGGTGGTGTATGATAGAGAAAGCCCGTCTAAATTTGGCTGAAGGGACACCGAGTCTTGGATGACCAAGGACACCTCTGTTAGGAAATTTCCTGAGTATATAGACTCAATCTTTGTCTTAGCTCGAGCAACATTCAAAAGAAATTCATACAAAGTTCCAGATTGGGAATAAACCAAGTCTAAGTACTGAGCCCGAGCGATGGCTTGTTCCTTGGTGACCGCACCACCCATGGTGACATCGCGAGCGATCGAGGGTAACAATGATTTAGTAAACCATTCTGCCAAGAGTATGTCAGGAATGACTGCCTTGATCATCCTTCATCATCGCCTCCACTCATGAATATGGTCAAAGATATGCACGGAGTTGGTTTGACGAAGGGAGGTCAAGAGTTTAGTACCCATCTCGTAGTGAATAGGCAGTTGGAAGTGCGTGAGGAAAGACATGGCAAGGGAATTGAAGTCATGAAAAGAAGCACGTGGTAGTTCAATATACGACTTTGCTGCCAAACCGGTAAGTGTCCACTGGAAAAGATGCAAACATACAGAATCATCCATGAGGGAGTTTGATGAACACAACAAATGGAAATTCATCACATGGTTGTTTGGGTCTTTTCCAGGGTTTCCATCATATTCTGGAATATCAGAAGGAATTTTAGCCAGAATGACTGGCCAAACCGGTGAATGAGAAATATGATCATTAGTTAACCGAGACAGGTCTGGGAGATCTAGAGTCACAAGAAAAGGTAGTTTCCGGTTAATGTGTGAATGATACTAGTGCGACATCGGAACACCAGTAGGACCATAAACTGGGTTAGGTGGATAGTTTTAACCAGTAGGTCCTCCTATATATGGTTGTTGCTGGCTAGGATAAGTAGGATTCGATGGTGCATGAGAAACGTGGGCATAACCTGGTGGGTTTTGAACATTATAGGCCGAGTGATTTGTTTGCCCGTGAGGAGGATAAACATTTTGGCCTTGATAATGGTAAGGAGTAGATCCTGGAGGTGGATACACATGAGGCCCATGAGTAGGATAAGGTTGTGGTCCTAGAGAACTGGAAGTGGTGTTTTGGATACCACCCGGATAAGATTTCCCATAAGATGTTCCGAGAGGGACAGGATTGGATACTCCTCCTAGTGGGTTATTATACAAGTGCCCCCCAACGCGGGGTTGAGTAAAAGTGCCTCCTAAAGATACTCCCCAAGATTGTGAAGGTTTCCAGCAAACGAGGGTTGCCCCCCTGCCAATGATGGATTTACGACAATGGTGTGACTGGAAAACAGAGGTTGCCCTCCAGGAGGATTATGGAAAGGGGGTTGTCCCCCGGGAGGGGCAGGCCCACCATGGAAAGGTAGTCCTCTAGGAGGGAAAGGTATGTTGGATGGTGGTTTCCCTCCAACTGGTTGTGTTTGGCCAATAGGGGTCTGCATTCTCAGGTGAGAAGATGTCCCAACAGGATCATGTGGAACATGCGGAGTTGTAGAGTAAAGACTTGTAGAAGCAGGGGTAGAGATTGAAGTGATTTGGGGAAGAGTAGAGGTGATGAGTCCAACATTAGGATGGACTTGTGCTAGTGTAGAAGTAGAGTGAATAACCTGATCGACTGGGTGATTCATGGTTTGACTGGATGGTCCTGTTTCACTAGGAGGGTCATGAGGATGAAAGGGTTGTCGAATAGATTCAAAATGTTCATAGAGATCGCATCCCGATGAAATCCTCCATACAGAATGAGCAGGTGTTGGATTGGTTGCTACTGCGGTGCTAGGACGAACATGAGTCCTATACTCGTCACCAAAGAGTGGTTCCATGGATCCCATATATGTTTCGGTAAAGATCCTCTACGGTAATCGTGGGACTTCTTCATCTATGACATTCCCAAGGGAGTCTAAAGGAACCAAAAGTGGTTCGAGAGGAGTTACCGACACAGGTGTGGTGGGATTTTCAACCGTGTCCAAATAATATTCTGGGTTATCTAATGGGGGAGCAATAGCACTTCCGACGTCAGATGGATTTTCTACCTCTCTATGGTAGTTGTCTTCTGGAGGGTTAGGAGGTAAGGGTTGATAGCCTTTTGGAGGAATCCCTTGCATCCTACGTGATCGACGAAGACCTTTATCGTCTATGGGATCAATTGTGGAGAATAACAAAACACACTGAAAATCTAGGGCCAACTAACAAAAAGAAACAACATGCACTAAAAAAATCAAGGAGTCAACCAAGCAGACAAAAATTCTCTCGATGACTGTACTAGTTGGTGATGAAATCCAACGTCACGTGATCAAGTCGAGAAGGGGCTGGGATATGGTGGAACAGTTACAATGGCGACTTGCTTAACAAACTTACGCCTTGGTGCAAGCTTCCATGCAGTAATTGTGGATTTACCCTCCAAGGAGCCTGAGTGAGTTTGACCAATGTCTGTTCCAGGTACAGTGAGACTTCCCTTCACCGTCACCTTGTGTAAGTACCTAAATATTATGGAAACTAAAGATACCAATTCGCAGTGAGTCTCTGGGCGGGTACAGTCGACAGTCCGATCTAGAACATATGGGCAGGATAAAAAGTACGAAATCAAACCTAAAGGCTCCCACACATAATCGTGGGTATACCTCCAAGTGACCCCCAATATACGATCCTACCACTACAAACAGTTGAACCATGGAGGTATAATCTCCGTAACTCACCTGAATGCGACCTCGTGCGTAACCCCTGTGTGAGAGGGGGATCCCAGAAAAACAATACGAAAATTGGATTTGACTCTCCCTAACTCAGGATGCTAATGTTTATTTTGAAAACTTTGGAGAGTGGTACTCCAGCCTAATCCAAAGTGCTAACCCTAATCTACTGTTGGTGGAAGATCCTAAAAAAAAAAATGTTCTAGATAATTTTTAATTAGCGTTTGTTTTAGAGATGTTCTTTACTCAAAGGGTGCATGAAAGTGAAACTGATGAAATGATGACTCAATGCCCAAAAAGATGCATAAAATATGATAAGAAATCATTTCTTTTGAATGAATTCCTATTTAAGGGAAAGAGAAAGATTCGTTTTCACTTTAAAACACTAATATGCAAAGTCCTCAAACAATTGGTTCTCAATCGAATCCAATGCAATGCTTAAGCGTTTTCAAAAATGCCTTCTGATATGTAAATCAAGCACTAATATGTGTCTTTTTTGTTTGTATGCGAATGATAACTAATTCAATGCAAAAGACTTCTCCTATCAACTACCTTTTCAGATCAAGGAGATTCAGACAAGCATGATCATATTTCACATACACAACAGACACCCTCTTGCTGTGATTGAAGCAAGAAGAAAACAGAGAACACAAATAACAATGCAAAAACCAAACAATTCACACAAAAATGAAGTGTTCAAAGAACAATGACCTTCAAAAAACCAAGTGCGAAGAGTCACAGACTTCAGATGTCCTTCACCGGAGTTCCCGCTCAGTCGGATAGGAGAGGAAAAAAGCAGTGGATCGATTTCAAGCTCTCAACAACAAAAACTCGAAAATAATGAAGAAGGGCATAAAATATGAACAATAAGGTGTTTACTTATTAGGATGAATCATGTCAAAGGTCAAAGGAAGAATCATTGAATCACAAAGCATCCCAACAAGTGAGAAAACAGGGTTTGAATCTTCAAAAATTGCAATTTTTGAAGAGATTTTGGGCAAAAAAGGGCTGGCGTGCTGGTATAAGGGCCATAAGAGAATTATAAATCTCTTTCTAATAGCTTAAGGGAGTGCTGACGCTCTACTAACAAGGAAGGGGAGCGCCGGAGTCCTAAAGCTCAGAAAAAAGTCCAAAAAAACCCAAAATTCAGTCAAATTTTGACAATCAGGCTGAGTGCGATGGGGTAAAGAGTCAATCAACAAGTGAAATTAGATAAATGGGGTGAACAAGGTCTGAAAAAAATAAGGTAAGAAAAGGTCTTATGAGGAAAAATCAAAACTAAAAGTTTGGTTGTTCCCCAGTGGAGTTGCCAGCTTCTGTTGAAGGAAAATCTCCCTGCGGACAGGTAGATCTCGTCAAAGAGCTAGACTCTTAACTCTAAGACAGAAAGTGCTTATCATGGTCACTGGCTTCCTTTTATATCTAGGTGTACTAATGTGTGAGGAGGAAGGAGAAAATAAGTACCTTTTACCGGTGTTTGTCCCTGCACGCTCCGAGTTGAGCTTCAATCTTTCGCTCTTCGATAAGCCCTGTAGACAAACAAAGTACGACCACTTCCTACTCTATAAAGATTAGTCCAAAATAGGTCTATCTACTAAAGAGACAAATTCATGTGAGATTGAACATGAATTAGAAAGAAAAAGGCCAAGCAAATTATATTAATGAGGACGAAACATTGCTTACAGCCATAGATGGATTGCAACAGTTTCGCCAAGTCCTCCTTGTCCACCCCTTTCTCAAAAGATCCATGATCCGAATGATGATAGATTCACCGATTTCTCCCTATGAGATCATAGGTCTCTTTCTAACAAACTACCTCTGTTCCAACACCACTTATAAGATCATAAGTTTGGCGTGATTCTCCTTTTCCAGTCCCCTTTCACCATTAGAAAGATTGCTTATATAGCCTTGGAGAGGCTCAACAACTTGAGATATCCTTGGGGAAGGTGAGGATTTTCCTCCTTCAATTGAGGATCTCCCCTAAGATCATGGCTGGACTAGGGATTCAAGCTCAACTGCATTCTAAGAATGAAAATATCCTTCCCCCATTCATCTCAACAACTCAACTGTTGCCTAAAATAGGTAGCGCTCCCTCAAAAGGGCACTCAGAGCGCTATAGTGCTCCCTAGTAGGATTTAGGGGAGAGGAAATTCTCCTGAGGGTAGGATCACTCCTGCAGAAGGGCCAAAGAGATTTATAATGCTCCTTGACAGTGTAAGGGGGAGCATCAACACTCCCAGAAGAGGTATAGGGGAGCACTCCCCTCCAAAAACTCAGTTTTGGAGGTGCTTTCTGATGGAAAAAGGTTTGTAATCCTGTTGACTCATTTATCCTCTTCCAAATCAAATGTTTTAGGTGTTTTAAGTGTCCTCCTCATGTCATTATAGGCACGACATAGACATCATGGTATCATGCTTTCTTTGACACTTGCGACACTTGCGACCTTGTAAGAAAAATGCGACACTTGTGACCTTTGTAATGATGACACTTGCGACACTATCAAAGTGAGTATTTTTTATGTATAACATAGGGGGTTGGAGCCTCCTTCCAGTTGTAGTTGGAAATCAAAGGAAGTTGGTTCTTCCAATGAATGTAATTCTTCAATACATATAAGAAAAAACATTCTGTGGTTTTCTCTCGATTTGGGTTTCCACGTAAAACACTGGTGTACTGTGTATGTGTGGGATTGTTTATTTCTTAATGCTCATTATTGGATAATAATTCTACATTGATATAACATTTTAAGGAAAAGGATTATAATTACGCTATTACTGATTCATCCCCACTCTCAGTAATCCAACAATTGGTATCAGAGCAGGTTCCTTTAGAAATCAGTTTAACCACTGAAAGGTAGATCATGGAGAGTAAAAACTCATATAAAAATGGAATACCACAGTTTGATGGACAAAAGTATGCTTTTTGGAGCATAAGGATGAATACATATATATAGGCACAAGGATTTCAAGTTTGGCAATCAATTGTAGATGGATACACAACACCAACAGTTCCACCAACAAATGACAAAGAAGTGAAACTCGGTGAGAATAATTTCAAATCCATAAATTCACTTTTGAATGGTCTTAGTGATATGGTATTCACCAAAGTTGCACATTGTAAATCTGCTAAAGAGATTTGGGACAAGCTTCGAAATATTTATGAAGGAGATTCAAAAGTCAAAGA
>JZKD02S1728734.1:1465503-1511470 GCA_000966675.3 Picea glauca
TATCATCTCTATAGTAATTTCCATATGCATCCAATCCATTCAACAAGACTATTCATTTTATAAAAGAAAATAAACCAATCAAATGTTTGCGAAATCCTTTAATTACAATTATCTATCTCAACAATGTTATTTAGACAATTGTAGTTTAGTTACATAATTATGAATATTCATATATATATATGCATTTTCTTTTCAGAAGGAAAACAATAAATTCCACCATAAGACAAATCTCCATACACTCTCAACTATTTATACTCATCCTTCCTCCCTAACTTACTTCCATTTTCAATTCCTATCTTTCCTTTGTTGGACTATCTTGGAGCGTCAACTATATTGACCTAACTCCAAATAGAACCCTTAAGCGGAAGTGTCACTATCTTGACCAAGCTTCCCTAGTAGGCAACTGACAATCATCATCAAACATCTAGGGGAGCGTGAGATAACAACGTCCTCCCATGAATTCAGGTTTCGGAGGATACATGGTGGGAAATGCCTCCACCCCTCCTAATCATAACTAGGGTCCACACCCTACAATGGAATATATAGTGGCACCGTGTTGCTGGGAGTTTTGTCATCGTCTATTCAGTTTTGGGTAGTCTCACCACTTGAAATCCTGCACTGGTCCACATATCATAACAATGCATCCAAACCAATATAATTTCACATACAAAGATTCATACCGTATTGTTTCTCGGACAATGGTCATGACATCCACTTTCATCATCATTATCCCTTGGCTATTTCATAGCCCATAACCCGCAGATTAGTCTGTAACACAAACTCATACATTTATATGCATTATCATCATGTAATTGCATACAACCATAATTTCAATTTGGTATCCATGTACCAACAACTTTAACATCAAATTTTTCAAGTTAGAAATAGATCTCATAATATCCCATAATTCAATTATCGACACCCATTCATAAAATTATCATTTACAAAATAGATTGCATCATATCCAATATCATTCTAATAGCATTTAAACCTTCATAGGATTCTCATTCACACAATATGTCGCATCATATCCATCATCATCAATAACAATCAGACATTCATAGAATTTACATTCAGATAGTAGATCACATCATATCCATCATCATCATTAATATTTAAACATTCATAAAATTTACATTCTCACAATATATCGCATCATATCCATCATTATCGAAATACATTTAAACATTCATAAAGAGTCATATGTCTTAAAAGTTCAAGTGTATCATTTAATAGTTTCACTTGTGAATAGAAAATAAAGGTGTGTAGGCCTCAGGTAATCCTGGCTGCTTAAGTCAAAAGGTGGTGTTACATACACCCAACCTTCGAGAAACATATTCTCGAGGTGGTCAAAAAAGTGAGGGATAATCTCATCGTAGTGTCTCGTCGTCTTCCCAAGTAGCAGATCCTGGACTATACTTGTCCCACTAGACCTTAACTTGGTCTACCAGACGGTTCCTCAGTTGTCAGACTCTACGGTCCAATATGCATAACAGTTCTACCATGAGAGTTCCCACGTCCGATACCTGCAGTTCCTTCCAATTTAGTTTATTTGATTCATCGGCAACATAATGACGTAAAAAAAATACATGAAAAATATTATGAGTTTTATGCAAGTGGGGTGGCAGTACGAGATGATAGGCAACGGGTCCAATTTTCTCTTGGATTCTGAACGGTCCTATAAATCAAGGTGACAACTTTGTCCCCTTCTTGAACCGTATGGTACTCTTATTAGGCCTAATATGAATGAAAACCCGGTCTCCCACTTTATAACTTCGATTGGTCCTGTGTGCATCTGCATAACTTTTCTACCTATCCCGTGCTTCCTTTAGTCTTTGCCTAATATAAATCACCTGTTCCTCCATCTCTTGAATCAATTCTAGCCCAACTATTACTCGGTCTTCTAATCTATCCCAACTCAACGACGTTCTGGATGGCCTTCCATACATAGCTTCGTAGGGTGGCATTCCGATGGAGCTATGAAAACTGTTATTGTAGGAAAACTCTACCAAAGGTAGGTACTTCTCCCAATGGGTTTTATTATCCATGACATACATCCTAAGAATGTCTTCCATGACTTGATTTACTCTCTCGGTTTTCCCATCTGTTTCAGGATGATAAGCTATGATTAAGTTCAAATGCATCCCCAATGCTGACTGCAAACTTGTCCAAAAACTAGAAGTGAATATGGAGTCCCTATTTGAAATGATCTTCTTAGGTATCCCGTGTAAATGGATGACCTCACTTACAAACACACATGCCAAATCAGCGACATCGTAAGTGTCTCTAACTACAATAAAATAAGCACTCTTGGTTAACTTATAAACTATCACAAGAATGACATTGTGTCTATGAGATGTGAGCGGAAACCCCACAACAAAATCCATATAAATGACTTCCCACTTGGACATAGGAACATCATGTGGTTGTAGGAGGCCAACCGGGTGATGGTGGTTGACTTTCACTTGTTGACACTCTAGTCACTTGGCGATGAAATGGACTACATAACGCTTCATGCCTACCCAGAAGAAGAGCTTCCTCATGTCTGTGTACATCTTCTTCACACCCAGATATGCACAATAAAGTGCTCTATGGGCTTCCTTCAGTATGATGCTTCGAATATCCCCATATTTAGAGATGTACATCCTTCCCTGATATCTCAATAGTTTGTCTACTTCCATACTATATATCCTTCATACTTTGGATTTAATTGTCTCCCTCTTTGGAGGCTTGAAGTAACCTTTAAATACCAACTGTCTCCTTGGAGTTGCGTCAACACACGTTCCCTCAAATTGACTTTTAAGGGTACCAAGGAGAAGACACGTGGTCTCCTCCTCAAGGCATATGCGACCACATTTTCCTTTCCCTTGATGTATGAAATACCAAAATTGTACTCACTCATAAACTCACTCCATCACCTTTGCCTGACATTCAGATCCCTTTGAGTGAAGAGATGTTTTAAACTTTGATGGTCCATTTTGAGCTCAAAGTTTCACCCCACAAGATAGTGCCTCCAAAGTTTCAGAGCTAGCATTATAGCTGCCAACTCTAAATCATGAGTAGTGTAAAGATCTTCGTGTTTCTTAAACTTCCTTGACGCATAAGCTATCACTCCTCCATCCTGCATTAGCATGGCCCCCAACCCTTTTTTCGAGGCATCCATGTAGACTGTGAAGTCCTTTTCTATATCCGACACTCGTAGAATTGGCGCACTAGTTAGTAACCTCTTAAGCTCAATGAATGCACTATCAAATTCTTCTGTCCATTCATACATAACCCCCTTGCACTGCAAAGTGGTGATGGGTTTCACTATTTTAGAGAATCCTTCCACAAATCTCCAATAATAACTTGCTAGCCCCATGAAGCTTCTCACCTCATGGGCATTTTTTGGCACTGGCCACTCCATAATGGCCTTTACCTTTTCTCGGTCCACAGAGATTCCTTCACCGGAAATGATATGACCTAAATAGTGGATCTCTTTCTGGAAGAAAGAACACTTCGACAACTTCCCATACAATTTCTTCTCTCTAAGGCAGGACAACACCACTCGTAAGTGTTCCTCATGCTCGCTTTCATTTTGGAATAGATGAGGATGTCATCTAGAAAAAAATGTACAAAACAGTCTAAGTACTTCTGGTATACTCCGTTCATGAGGGTCATGAATACTGCTGGCTCATTGGTCAATCCGAAAGGTACTATGACAAACTTGTAATGTCCAAACCGAGTTCGAAAGGAATTTTTGGGATATCGCCTTCCTTAATCCTTAACTGGTGATACCCTGATCTCAAGTCAATATTTAAGAATATCATCACTCCTTTAATTTGATCAAAGAGGTCATATATTCGCGGCATTGGGTACCTATTTTTCACTGTAGCACAGTTCAAGTCCCTGTAATCTATACACAGTTGTAAGGAACCATCCTTCTTCTTCACAAAAATTACTGGTGCACCCCAAGGTGAGACACTGGGCCTTATTAGCCCTAAGTCCAGTAACTCTTTCAACTACATTTGCAACTCACAAAGTTCTGGCGCTGTCATCCGATATGGAGTCTTGGAAATTGGTTCTGCACCAGGTTTTAGCTCAATAGTAAAATCAATCTCCCTCTCAGGAGGTAACCCTAGTAACTCGTTCGAAAAAACATCCTTAAATTATGACAATATCGGGTACTGATCCAAGGAGGGTCCCTTCCTTTCATTCACTGCTTCCACTACATATAGTCGACACCCTTGCCTCAAACATCGCTTAACCTTCATAGTTGAGATAAAGTGTAATGAAACCTTTCTCCGTACACCCGGGATCTCTACTGGTCTTCCTTCATCGTCGACACAAAGCACCCTTTTTGAAAAATAATTTACCAAAGCTCGATGAGATTCTAACCAATCCATTCCAATGATTAGGTCATATGCCCCAAGAGTAGTGACGTATACCTTCAACTTGGTAGTACACACTCCCAGGTCTACTATACAATTATCAATGTGTTGACGGGCGAAATTGACCGCACGTTAACTGGAGGAGTGAATTCGGTCCGGGGTTCTCTAATTAACCCAAGCCATTTGGATTAATTCACTCCGATGGGTTTAGTGGCTCCATTGGCCGATCTAAGTCCTAAAGAAAGCAAGAAAATAACTAAAGGAAATAAAATAACTTAATAAATAACAATCTCTGAAAAATATATATACATCTAATATATATATCTACAGTTTAACTAACTAATATTTGTAAAATAGTTCTAGTTATAATATGCACAATATATACAAATAATAAGTTTTAATCTAAACTCATAGAAAATCAAATGATTGATGATTCTTCCATTGAAAGTAATAAAGAAAGCTAAAATACTATTTATTTTTGAGTTTGTTTTCTTAGATATATACACTCATGAAATCAAACATGAAACTGCCTAATTTGAACATAAAATAATAGATAGTGGAATATGTTTTATAAATAGAAAACTTCTATATTTAGCAAGCTAACGAAATCAAATAATAGGCTAACCTGTTATTTGCATTCAATGTTTGTTCGCTATTTGAATATCCAACCACTTTTATTTAACGAAGTAAACCTGCTACAGATCTTGGGACTGCTCCTAATAAATGAGGAATGATAATGCTGGAGATTGAATTATAACAACAAAACATTGAATAGATATAATTACAATAATCATATGATTTACAAATTGCTACGACAAGATAAATCTTTCTGTAAGAACGTGCATGCATGACATTCAACATAAACTAGAGATGATTCCACTAATTTAAGTTGGATAGATGATCACTATGTGTTTTGTTTTGAAACAAGAAATATGGACAACATATATAAAACAAATGATGTCAACTCGTAATAAACTATGCCGACAAAAGCAATCATAATATATTATCAAATTGAAATAAACATAACTTGAATGAAAACATCATACAGAAAAGCTAAAGCTGTAACGCGCATCATATTCCATTCAAGTCTGTGATAAAAATGCCCATACTCTTGCCCCAGGCTCATATGATCCAATGTTTACAAAATAATATGTTTATATAGTTTTCAGGAAACATAAGCGTTTCCTGTTGATAAGATCAAATTTGTTTCAAAAATATGGGGGATGCAACCACCTTGATTTCACTGAATATCAAAAACTACCAACAGTCTAATCTATCTACTTAAAATACAAGGTTGATATGGCTAGGAGATCTCAAAAAGTGTCTCATCTCAACTTGGAAATCATAGGCTCCTTAATTATCCTGAAAAGAAATGCAAATGAGAAGATTTCAGATATGTTTTCAATTATTAAATCAAACAATTCGAATTCTTCTAATTGGCTATAGAATCTTGTGATTTTGTAGCTAGTTATAATAGTAAATGCAATCATATTTTATTAAATAAACAAAACAAACTAATCTTGTTAATAATAAATAAATAAAAAAAATGGTTTATTCAATCAAATCGAATATCCTAACTTAAGAGTGACACAATCATGCTAAAAATTAAAAACATCATACCTCAAATCATGGAATCAAAACGTATCAAGAAATTTTGGAATTTACGATAGCTGTTGCTGCCTCTACATTCTTGAAAATGATATGACCTGTAGTTTTCAATCATTTCTCCTTCCCTTGGATAATGGATTCATGTCTAGTGTTTTTATTTATTAACACATCAACTTGGTCTCTTAATGACTTGAGTCGTGACTATTGCAGCGAAACATCAGTATAGTACCTGTCGATCCATGATTGACACTCATCACACTATGACTGTAGGGAATTTGCATTAGCACTAACAACATTATGGATCGGTGAATCCTCCATGCGAATGGTAGGCTTATCACAGAGTTGGATGATAGGAAATTTGGGGTTGTGCTTTAGATAAGGAGGCAGATTTTTAACATAGTCATAGGGTCGGTCAGGGTATTGCCTGAATGACACAGGGTCCTCCTCAACCAATAATTTTTCAATTTCTGAGTCTAAGTCTTCACTCACTTCAATATTGTTGATTGTGTCTGCACGGGGTTTCAATTTATTTCGAGCACATCGAGAAATCAAACGACCAACCCTTTTGTTCTTTAAATTAACATCAACACTGCCCTTAAGCTTCTTTCTTGTAGGTTTTTTAATAGTTTTAGTGATATCCTTTGGATGCAAACTCGGTTGAATATCCTATTCAATGACATCAGGGTAGGTCGAGGGTTCATTATTAGGGGAAAGATCACAGGCCTGGAACGGTGGAGAATAGGCCGTAGGGTTCACAAGGGTTTCAACAATGATCGACTTATCTACCTGTCCCAACTCATTATTGCCAAAACCATTTCGTGAAATGAAAGCATCCCAACTATCGTTTTGTGACTGTAACTGGTGCATGAGGATGATTTTAATCAGACTGTGATGAAATAAACTCGAATCTGATCTCTGTTTCCTAAACCGTTTACCCATTTTATACAAACTTCTAAGTAGGTAGCGAGGCATATTGAATGGAAAGCCAATAAAACTCATAAGGAGGCGTATATGATATAGGAAAACCAATCCGAATTGACCCTCACAAGAGATGAATTGCTTCACTGCAGCAAGTAAATCATGCCATCTAGGTTTCAATGATTAAATTGGCATACCTCGATCACAGCTGGCTATTTTTCGTGAGGTAAACAGTAACGTCCAAGGGACCTCCTCCACTTTTGCATTCTTAAACCATTTCTGACCAACTGCTGGAAATCCCGTGGCTTGGCTTAAGAACTCTTCTGTCACTTCTAACTATACATCACTGATATTTTCCCTACAACCATCAAAGGTTAAGGCAAACTCTTGGACGATCTGGAGGTTAGAGCCCTGAAATTTTTCGATGAACAAATGCCAACTGTCCCTTTCCAAATCCTCCTTAGCATTATCATACGAAAGCAGAGTCTGGACGCCATTTGGTTCGACCCTTACCACTGGAGCCATACCGAATGGATGGGTATTAACACAGAACTCACAGGTAGGGTTTTGAAAAAGACCACAGAGCCATATCCCCGAGCCTTATCAATACAATGCAGTGACAATTCAAACGGTGGGAAAAGTGTTAATCAGAATGCGTGGGGGCAAAAACGTGAAGCCCGAGACCATGCTCGGAAGTAATGGCATTTTGTACTACATATGCCACCTTGGCATTGGGTACATGCTAGGATAAATTACTTTAAAACATTGTGCATGCATCAAAGTCTGATTGCAAAGATATGTGATTTACAAAAATTGAACAACCAAAGGTTCCATGAAAGAAATATGGTCAAACATCAAACCAAAATTAATAAAAAAAATCAAATACCAATTGATGGGGGTCTTTCATTCAAACAACCATAAGCTTCTTAGGGATTCTTAGAATCGAAATGATCATAAATAATGAGAGCAACATGTTCATATCAAGAAATCACAATTCTATCATAAACAACATGCTTTCAATGAAAATTTAAAACAGAATGATGACAATTTTTGCGAGTTTTCATGCTTTCAGTCATGAAAACAAAGCATGAATAGATGATAGGTAAAATGTGACGATATACAACTGTCGTTTGAAGAAACGCTTATGAAGAGTAGTAAAATTTCATAGACCCTGTGTAGGCATCTTTATAAAAATGATAATTATATACTTGCTGCCAACAATGGTGACATGCTGGGAGAAGCAGTTATCTCTGCCAAATGAATGAGTTCAGATTAGAATAATTAGAAAAAACTTCAAATCGAAAACAACGAAAAAGCTGTCTGAGCATCGCAAATAATTATAAAGCATTCCAGTGTCAGACTACTGTTATTTTTAAGAGACGAAAACTGATGACAATCTTAGAAAAAGAGAGCCACGATGTTAAAGTTAAAATATTCAATACTGTTGAGAGGGCCACTGCTGCCAGCAGGCGTCCATAGCCTCAATAGGGATGTCAATTAACCCACTCCGATATTTGTATCCTGTTAAGAAATTCCAGATCAGAATGAAGGACATTTAAGGTCAAAACATAATCCATATCTGAGAATTTTCTTTTACCTGACATTGCTTCGCTGCCAACGAGCCTATTCAGTACCCCGACGAAGTTATCTTGGCATCGTGCATGTATTTACCCACTGCTAGCAGACCTGTTCAGTGTCCCGGTGGGTTTACAAGCACTTCCCATAGCTCTCTGAAGATTTATTTAGTTTTTAAAGATATTTAATAGAGCGGGGTGACGCTGAAAATTCTAGTTTTTTAACACATCTTAATATGTCACAGACCTTGATTTTTTTTTCCCAGCTGTCCCTTATTAAGATCTAGAAATTGTTTACTAATAAAACTGACTTTCAAGAATAGAGAGACATCATTGATTTGTTCTCTTAAAGAACAGGGATAGCGTAAAAATAATTCTTATAGATGATCGTGAGTACCTTCAGTTGCAGATTGAAATCAAGAAGACGCTTTTTCAAACAACAAGTCATCTTCAACAGGGCTGCAAATTCAGAGAAATATAACAATTGATGTTTTAAAAACTTTCAGCAGTCATTTTCGAGGGGAAAATTTTCTGTTATCTTTATCTAAGCTAGCCCGTGGTGTAGGCATATGTGTTTCAAAAGAAAGACTGATAAGTAGAAATCAAAACAACCCAGAAAAGGAAAAACACACAGCAAATCAAACAAAACAGAAAGTATTTATAAAGGGTGTATGGGAGCGTCATCTGGCAAAGTACTTTTTTAGAGCTTGGCCATTCACCAGGAAGGTGTCTAGATGTCCCTCTAAATTCTGTAAGCGAAAGTAACTGGGACCTAGTTTCTCAACGATTAAAAATGGCCCCAACCACAAGTTCTGAAACTTAGTATGCTCTCCTTTTTCCTCATGAGGTTTGTCCCATTTTAGGACAAGGTCACCTACCTCAAAATTTCTGTCAGAGGTAGAATTGGAATCAAACAAGTTTTTAACAATGAGTTGATGTTGATCCAATTTTCATTTTGCTTTAGCCCTTACTTCTTCTAACTTTAGCAAAGCGTTAATTCGACTCTCCAAGGGGGGACAGTCTTCTTCCTGTACCTTCTGCGATAACTGCAGAGATGGAAGAAGGACATGTGGTGGAAGAATCGCTTCTCTGCCATAACCGAGAAAGAAAGGTGAGTTACCCACAACAGTTTTAGGAGTTACTCTATCAGCTCAGATTGCATTTAACAGTGCGTTATGCAAATTTATATGGTTTTCGGAGACCGTTCTCTTGATAATTTTGATCATATTTTTGTTAGTTGATTCCGTCAAACCATTGCCTTGAGGGTAATAGATGGCAGAGTACTTTAATTTAATTCCTTTTTCTAGAGCGAAATCACTCATTTCAAGAGATGAAAAATAAGAAGCATTGTCAAATACCAGACATTCAGGGATACCGAAACGAGTAATAATATTTGAATTCAAGAAGGATATTTCCTGGATGGTATTTATAGATTTTAATGAGGCTGCCTCAGACCACCTGGTGAAACAATCTGTGGCTGTTATGATGTATTTATGCTGCTGCGAGGATGGCAGATTGATTGGGCCTATAATATCCAGACCCCACTGCTAAAAAGGAGAGTCTATCGAAACTGGTTGTAAAGGGAATGTTGGTTTCTGTATCCATTCGGATGCCTTTTGACAAATCACACACTTGCAACATAAGGCATGAGCATCTTTAAAAAGGGTAGGCTAGTAATAACATTCTCTTAATACTTTATGGGCGGTGGTTTCTCCACCAAAATGCCCACCAGCTTCCCCTGCATGTAACTCCAACAAGACTTGTTCTGCTTCATCTTTTTCAAGATAGCGCATAAGTATTCCATCAAAATTTTGGCGAAACAAAATACCATTAATCAGCTGAAAAGAAGCAGATTTTAATCTTAGTTCTCTCCTTTTTTTGGGATCAAGGTGACGGGGAGTTGATCCGTGTATAAGACAAAATTTGATGTCTTCGTACCAGGAACTAATAGGGTTTTGTGCACAGGAGATTTGATTTTGATAGTGTTGATATGGATTTAACATATCTGTTTCTTCTTGCTGTCCTATAGCTGAATCGACAACCAACTTGCATAAACCTTGGCCTCTTACAATTTGTGCTGGGGTGACCCAATTTGCCCTTTTTTCACCTAGTTCTTTCTGTACTAACAAATTTCTAACAGTCAAGTAAGGGACAATGATTTTCATCATGGATTTCAACAGATAAGATCAGAAGTTTTTTACTTCTTTGAAAACAACATACGCTTGCTGATCTACTACTGGGTAATTAATTTCTGCGCCCTTGAAGGATGAGCTCATAAAGGCAATTGAGACTTCATTATTTTCAGCGTTCTTTTGAGTTAGGAAAACAACGTAATATTGGTTAGAGGCAAACATATATAGGGTAAAGTATTGCGAAAAGTTAGGGCTCGTTAGAGGAGTGTCTATTATGGCCTTTTTTATTAAATCAAAAGTTTGACTTTCTAAAGGTCCCCAATGGTACTGTACGTCCTTTTTTATTAAGTTTTGTAATGGTCTCACCATTTCTGAAAAACTGGGGACAAATCTCCTAACAAAGTTTATCTGTCCTAAGAAAGATTGCATGGAATTTTTTGACGAGGGAGGAGGCAGTTTCGAAATGACTTGGGTTCTTTCAGGGTTGATAATCATCCCTTCATTCAATACAATGAATCCAAGGAGCTTACCTTCTTCTACTGCGAAGACAGATTTTTTAGGATTTAAAGAAATGTCGTACTTACGACATCGCTGTAGAACAGATCTTAAATGAGCTAGATGATATTCTTTGTTTTTTGAGAAGACAGTGACGTCATCTAGGTAAACTAATATAGATTGATTGATTAAGCTGTGGAAAGTGATGTCCGTCACTCTCTGAAAAGTGGCGCCGACATTTATGAGTCCAAAGGGAATCTTCCTATAAGCATAGGTGCCCCATGGGATACAGAAAGTAGTTTTGAGGTGGTATGAGGGAGGCATAATGACTTGGTTATACCCTGACAAACCATCCAACAAGGATAATATTTTAGAACCAGATACCTGTTGAAGGATCTGTTCCATGGGGAGGACAGGGTAGTTGTCTTTATCAGACGCTTAGCTAATATTTCAGAAATCGACACATAGTCATATTTCACCACTTTTCTTTCTGACAGGGACAAGATTAGAGACCCATTGTGTATGCCTAACTGGGAAGATTATTTTAGCATTCAGGAGTTTGTTTAATTCCTTCTTGACCATTGGTTCGAGTTTTAGATGCATTTTCCTTAACTTTTGTTGAAAAGGTTGGGTCTGGGGTTTCATGGGAATAATGTGTTGTATGATGTTAGGATCAAAGGTTTTTAGGTTGTCGTACGTCCAGGAAAAAACATCTTTGAATTCCTTAAACAACTTAATAAATGCTACTTTTTCTTGCTCAGAACACCCCAACCCTAAATTAATGCACTGTGGGTTGTATTTAGTTCCCAAATTTACTTTTCATGTGTCAAGGAGGAATTATTCGTTTTACAGTTCACTGATTTTCTGAACTTATCATGAAGATCATAAAATTTTTCTAATCTAACCACAGATTTCGGGATAGAGTTTACCATGTCTGATGCAGATTCCAGGGATCTCAGATCTGATATTACCGTAAAGTCACGAAGATTTTCGTCATGGGTACCTTCATCGATCACTGCGCCCTAGAAAGTTTCTTCCATATGCAGAAAAATTATGATCTATTGATCATCATCGAAGACTCTCCAATTCATAATGTTGTCTAGGACGAACGGTCTGAACAACAGTTCGACGAAAAATGCATTCAGAGATAAGCCGTCTGCAGGAAAAAGTTTTGAAGCTACGTTAGCTAACAAATCAGCTTCAGAATTATTCAATCTACAAATAGAATTTATGCTAAATGCGGAAAAATTATTCATCAAATTCCATACCTCAGTCTGATAGATTTTTAGGTGTGAGGATAAACAATGGATAGAATTTTTTACCTGTCTAACCACGATTTCTGAATCACCAAAGACAGTCAAATTTTGAATGTTAAAATCTAGTGCTTTTCTGAGGCCTTGCAGGAGTGCCTCATATTCGGCCATGTTGTTTGTACATTCAAATTCTAACCGGAAAGAAATCAGAGTCTTGTTACCTTCTCGAACAATTAGCACACACCCTGCACCAACTCCTTCCTTAGATTTTGACCCATCAAAGTAAAGAGACCATATTTGATTTTCGTCAGGTACATGTGACCACTGAGAGAAGGCTGTTGACTGTGTGCATGCCATAATTTCGGATTGTTGTTCTAGATCAATGATCATAGAAGTTTCGACCATGAAATTGCCAAAAAAAATATCCATCCCCTGTATTTCAGGCGAATTGGTAGAAGGAGTGAATTGTTCATTGGGGTCATTTAAATCAATTACCATGAACTTCAGATAACGTTCATGATTTAACTTGATTCTGTTAGGCTTTCCATTCTTGAGAAGCCACAAGTGAGACCAATCCGTTGCAAAATAGCCATGTAATTGTTCTGACCAGTCTCTACTTAAAAACAAACCATAAAATTCTGGGATATCTACAACAATGATATCAATCACTTGGTGGACTTTAGGATTAGATGACAATCTTATAAGCACATTTTTAAATTTTCCTATCACTTTAACACTAGTTCGATCAAGCTGGATAATTTTCAAGCTAGATGGTTTAACTTCAGCATTAATCTTTTGACAGACAGACCAAGTCATTACGTTATATGACACACCTGAATCTACCATACAGTTATGTAAATTCCTATTGAAAATTTCAAAAGTCAACAAAAATGGAGGGACATTTCTGGGAGTATTAATAGTAGAAGTTTTTTTTTTTTTAATCACAGCCTGTGAAACTGGTTTATCTATATTTGTTACACTATTTATAGGAAGGTCTCTTTTTTCATGAAGCTCGGATGTAGTTTTGGCAGAGGCCTTCTGAGGAATTTTGGGGCTATTTTGAACACCTTTGTTGCTGGTCGAATTGTTATTTTTGTTGTTCTCCACAATATTCTACAACATCTTTTGCAAAAGAAAAGGGAATTATAATAATTCATAAATAGAAATGTTATCCCTAAGATTTTTTAGATCTTCAATCAAATCATAATCTAAACTAGGGTTTGCTGAATTCTGTTTAGGCTCAATCGATTTAGACTATTTTGGAGGCAAAGTAGTCGTAATTTCAGAAGAAGGCTTATTTGTTGTCTTGCTCCTAGTATTGTAAGGATGCACTGTTTCGAAATTGGCTTGAAAAATGCTATCCGAAAAATGTCCAAAAATGTTCGAAGAGGATTCATCTTCTTCTACTATTTCTTGTTTAGCTACTTCTTCAGGAATCTCGGGAGGAATCAAGTTATCGTGTGCTTCTAGGATCATTTGAATAGCAAATTGTAGGCTTTCTATATTTAGGCTTTCATCATTTGAGTTATATTGGTTTGTGGGAAAAGGTTTCCTAAAAGGAGGCTTGTAAGGCCCTTTGCTCGAAGAAGCCTCTTCAACCGACCTTTTCAAATCTATAACTTGATTGGACAATTTCTGAACGAATTTCTGTAAGTTTTCTAAATCTGAACTCTCAGGTTGAGCTTTGTTTTGGGGAGGTCTAGGAAGGATTTCAATTTTCTTCTTGGAGGATGAACTAGTTGTTGACGGGCGAAATCGACCGTCCGTCAACTGAGAGAGTGGAACCAGTCCAGGGTTGTCTAATAACCCAAGCCGTTTGGGATGAACCACCCTGATGGGTTTAGCGGCTCCATTAGCCGATCTAAGGTCCTAAAAGAACAAAAGAAAACTAATCTAAAACTATATAAAAAAAACTAAACTAACTAATAAATAAAACTAACTAATAAACTAATCTAATTAAAACAAACTAAACTAAATTACTAATTTATTAAAGCAAACTAATCTAATTATTAAAGCAATATAACTTATTCACAAAATGTACAATATTGACAATTTTTACAGATTTAATTAAAACCTGAAAAACTCATTTGCATTTTACCCTAAGACAACGAGAGATATTTTTATTGCTTTTATAATTTTATGAACAGAAATAAAACAAAAAAATAACTAAACTAAACTACAAATATATCTAACTAAAATACTAATAATATACTAAACAAATAAATAACAAATTGACCTGGAAAACGCTCCAGATTTGTCCTGTGTATGATGACTGTGTTAGCAGAACGGAGGAAGGAAACTCGCACCGAATAATCTAGAGGCTTCTCGTAAATGATAGCTGTAATACTCTTTAAGTTTTTTTACAGGACAAACAAGACATAAAAATCACAACAATTATATGATTTATAAATCTCCACAATTAGGTAAACCTGTATGCAAAACTTATACTTTAATAATTCAATTGATGAAGAAGAGAAATCTGTCATTCACAAACTGAATCAAGTAATTGCCGTGTTTTTAAGTAAAGGAAGAAATTAGATATGGATCATATTAATGAATTCATATCATTTTCAAAAGACTAAGATAGCTAAAGTAGTCATTAATCAAATGCAAATTGATAACATAAACATGAAACAAAACACTGATATTATGAAAAGAGAAAGATGTAGTAGAACATCAACTTCTGTCTCAGTCTGTATTAGATATCCATAATCCTGGTTCTCCCACAAGAAAGGATGATCCTTATTACAAAAATAATAAGTATTTAAATGTTTTCCACAGGGTAAAACCTCCCTGTGGAAGTTATAAAACTGTTTACATGAAATCTAGGAAGATATCCCAAAGTTGTCTAAACTAGGAAATCAAAATAAAACTAAAACATCCAAATATCCCCTAAACTGCCCAACAGGTCCCATGCAATTCGAATTCACTTGAAAAGGACAAAAAATGAACAAATTAGAAGGATCTTTTATTAATAAAATGATAGAAAATTTAATTCTATAGACTAGCTACATAATCATCTGATTCTGTAGCTAGTCTAAATAAGGTACAGAATCAACATTGTAATTAATCAAAAATCTTTTAAAATCTTTTCGTTTAATTGACATCAATAATCATTTGAAAAATGAATCATTTAATTCAAATTTGTCATATCATTCAAAACTAAACAAGATCTGAATCAATGAATGCCTACAAAGATAGGCATATTCTGTTTCTTGTGTCACCACAAAATCGAATGAATAGAAGCATAATTCAACCATCATGAAATCGTTTGGAATCAACACAATAAAAAAAAATCGCATACAATCGTTATGCTATCTCATCAGCAAGGGATACGATCGAAACCAAACAAGATCGTTATCAAATCATTATCACTGTGTTGACATAGCCACGAAAATTCAAACTGGCGCGAAAATCAATTTAAACAAAATCGTAACAGGATTGATTAATTAGCAACAGAATTCATAATTTTTTATTGCAAATTGGGCAGATAGGATTGATCGACTTTTATCAAAATGAGATCGTTCCAATCAAATGAATCACAACTGGGTTTGACCAATTTGTTTTACAATTTTAAAACCAGACAGAGCAGTAATCATAATCGGAATCCAATTCCTAAAAATGATCGAACTAACAACGATCCAATCAAGCGAATCAATCGGCTGGGTTTAACAATAGTCATTGTTCCATAATTCGGGTGTATTTGCACAGGTTAAATGAGATCATTATATTTATAAAAACAGAGTATTTCTAACCAAAATGAATTGAACAGAGTGGTGCTCATGATTTGGAAAATCATATAACACAGCATATTGTAACAAGTATCTTCCCGAAAACATTTACCAATCACAACATACAAATGATAACGAGATTGAATCCGAGCAAAATCGTATTCTAAATTGAGCATAAAAACTTGTCGTGTGGAGTAGATACAAAACAAATTGTATTGAAAACACACCATTACTTTCGTTACTTCACTCAGACAAACTTACCAAATGAAATCCAAATGAATAACCATTCAATTCCAATAAAAATTTACGATCAAATCATATATCAAATCGAAATTCCTTCTATTTTTATCAAAACGAAACCATGTACAGGATGATCACCGAATGACAGAGGCATTTGGATGAGTGACTGAGCTATTTAAAAACTGAATTCAAATCATTATATCAACCTAGATTATTTACAAAACAAAAACGATGTCAAAACCATACCTGTATAGTGACGAGGCTGCTTGATTATGCCAATTTGGAATTTACAACGACCGTGGCTAATGGAGCCGGTTGTCTTTTTCTTTTTATCTGGTGCTTGGAGCTTGGTTTTTTGACTGGTTAGCACTACAATTTGATCTTCCAGTGATTGAATCTTTGATTGGAGTATGGGAACATCAATGTAGTATCGTTCTAACCATGAATCGCATTGGTCACAAAGTGACTGTGTGGGTTTAGAAAGAGCAGGCGAGGGTTTGGCCAAATGACCGAGGGTTTCACGAGGCAATTTAATACTCGGGTAGTTAGGGTCATTCTTTAGGTAGGGGGGAAGGTTCGATATGAAATCATAAGGGGGTTCGGGACATAAACCCTGCGAGTAAGGGTACTTGCTGGCTAAGAAACGTTCAACATCAGAATCAGAATCCTCAGTTCGGACGATAGGGTTGGACTCGGCATAGGGTTTCGGTTTGTTTCTGTCCATTCTCGAAATGAGCCAGGTATTCCTTTTACCCTTAGCGTTAGCAGTAGGGTTTTCCTTGGGATTTTTGCTCATGGTATTTTTAATAGCCTCTGCACTCTTAGTTATAGTGTCGGGTAAAAAAATAGGAGGGTCGGCCGAGGGTTTAGGCAGTAGGAGATGTAAGGGTACAGGAGGTTCAGCCTTGGTTTCAATTACCACAGGTTTGTCAACCAGTACAGGGTTCAGATCCTCGAAACCATTCCGAGCAACGAAAGTGATCCAACTATCCCCGTGCAAACTCAAATGATAAACAATGACAAGTTTGATAAGCCCATGGTGGAACAGGCTACTGTCAGCCTTCTGCCTCTTAAAATTTTTCAACATTTTATACAAGCTACGATGAAAGTAGAAAGGCATGTTTAAAGGATACCCTATAAAAATCATCAGCAAATGCAGGTAGTAGAGGAACACAAGTTTGTATCGACCTTCACAGGTCACGAACTACTTGAATATCATTAAAGTATCGTGCCATCGTGGTTTGAGTGCAGAGATGGGCATACCTCTATCACAAGAGGTGACTTTGCGCGAGAGGAACAACAGTGTCCACGAGACCTCCTCGACCTTACAATTCTTAAACCAACATTGTCCTGTGGCAGGTAACCCTATGGAAAGACTGATAAATTTCTCATCAATTTCCAACTGTATGTCGCCCACCTTGGCTCTACAGCCATCGAAGGTCATGGAAAACTGTCGTGCTACACAGAGGTTAAAACCCTCAAATCATTTTATGAAGGTAAGCCATCCATTGTCCTCCAAATCTTGACAGGCATTGTCAAACATTAACAAGGCTTGATTGCTGTTTGGCTCAACCCGCACGACTGGTGCCATGGAGCCGAGCACATGGTAAGCCGAGGGTTTGTATCACCAACACACACAGAAGAAGAGCTACCCGAGCTAATAGAAGTGAACGAGAATAAGGGATAAGCATAAATGAAAGCATGTGAAGGTGGTGGAGTCTGCCATGCAAAATATTCATTACCCAAGTACAACCGTCGATTTACATAGCTGTTCAATCCATAATAGTAGTTCAACCATCGAGTCATGTGCCCAACTAATGAAATCAAATGTGTATACCAATGTGCACAAACGTTATTCCATAGTGTTTAAACACCCGACTTATAAATCAAAACCAAAATCAACTATGTGCCAATGTATCAACTCATATAATCAAAAGTTTAACCAAGGTACCAAACGGTATTCATATAGTCGACAAGCCAAAAGTTATGAAAAGATTAACATAAGGATTATATCAAAAGACACATATATATATATATATATAATTTAATCATAGCCCCTATGCATTTTCATAGAATCAATGATCAGGCAAGTCATATAAAGTGCAAATCCAAATGCTAAATGCCTTACAAACTCAATAAAACCAAGTTATACAATCAATCGAAGTATGAGAACCGATTAGAGGATCTTGCCAGTTGTATAATGATCAATAAAAGGTAAGCGCAAATAGGCATAATGACAAGAGAGATATTGACAGTTTAGATAATGATCGAAATACAACTTTGAAAGGAGAATTTTTCATGCTTACAGTCGTGAAAACTTAACGAAGACAAATGTGCAAATGTCGCAAAAATGAAAATGTCGTTTATTGAAAATTGCGACGAAAAAAAATGATGTTTGCAAAACATAGGTGTAGGTAGCTTATAAGATAATAAAAAGAAATGAGTTGGCTACCAACAATGGAGACACATTGGTAGAAGCAATTATCTCTGTCAAAATAAAAAAATTCAGATTAGGACAACAAAGATAATTCCAATTCAAAATTAACAACCAGAAAATCGTACAAACATCATCATTAACCATCTTTTCCAATAGTGTTTCAAAAGATGAAAATGGATAACAAACTTATGACCAACAAGTCACGATATTAAATATAAAATATCCGATACTGTTGGCATGGCCACTGCTGCCAGCAGGCATCCATAGCCTCGACAGGGTTTCCATTTAACCCGCTCTGACATCTGTATCCTGCCAAGAAGTTATGGATCAAAATAAAGGACATTAAGGAGGTTTCATTTTTGCAAATTTTCATATACCTGACATTGCTTCGCTACCAGCAGGCCTGTTCAGTACCCCAACGAAGTTGTCTTGACACCATGCATGCATTTACCTGCTGCCAACAGACCTGTTCAGTATCCCAACGGGTTTACAAGCACTTCCCACAGCTCTTATTCATAATTTATTTTATTTTGTTTTTTATAGATATATATTTGAGCGGGGTGACGCTGAAAATCTCGATATTTTAACATATTTTTTTAGACCTCATCAGAATTTTTTAGAACTGTCCTTTATTTAGATCCAGAGATGTTTTATTTACAAAAAAAACTTCCTAAGACAGGGAGACATCTTCTGAGTCATTCCTTTACGGAAAAGGGACAGCGTAAAAAGATAATAGATGATCATGACAAACTTTGCTTAGAGATCGAGATCAGTCAACTTCTTTTAAACAACAGATTTTTCCAACACAGATATAAGTTTAAGAAATATACCATTAATGTTTGTACAAATTTTTCAAAAGTTATTTCAGTGAAGGAATTTTCTATATTCTTTGTCTGAATAGCTTAGTGTACAGGTATGTGTATTTTTCAAAAAACACAAACTGATAAATTCAAATCAAAATCAAAACAGAAAGCAAACAGAAACGCAAACAAAAATGAAATATTTACATAATATACAAGGGTAGTTATCATGCAAAGTATCTCTTCAGGGCTTGGCCATTCACGGGGTAGGTGTCAAGCTACCCTTCAAGATTTTGCAATCGAAAGGAACTAAGACCCAACTTTTCAGCAATTAAAAACAATCCAAGCCATAAGTTTTGAAATTTTGTGTGTACTCCCTTTCCCTCATGCGGTTTGTCCCACTTCAAGACGATATCGCCTACTTCAAAATTCCTATCGGAAGCAGAGTTAGATTTGAACCATCTTTTAACCAATTGTTGATGTTGATCTAATTTACGTTTGTCTTGGGCTCTTACTTCTTCTAGCTTCATCTAAGCGTTAATTCGGTTTTCTAAAGGGGGACAATCTTCTTCTTGGACTTTCTGTGACAACTGAAGCGAATGAAGAAGAATGTGAGGTGGCAGAATTGCTTCTCTGCCATAAACGAGAAAAAAGGGGGAGTTTCCTATAGCATCTTTTGGTGTTACCCTATCATCCCATAGCGCGTTTAGCAATGCATTGTGCCAATTCTTGTGATTTTCAACCACGGTTCTCTTGATAATTTTAATCAAGTTCTTGTTTGTTGATTCTGCTAATCCATTGCCCCGGGGGTAGTAACTAGCATAAGACTTCATGTTAATTCCTTTCTTTAAATAAAACTTGCTCATCTCAAGAGAAGAAAAGTATGAAGCATTTTCAAAGACTAAACAGTCAGGGATACCAAAACGAGTGATAATATTCGAGTTTAGAAAAGCGATTACCTGACTAGTGTTGACAGTTCTTAGCACAGCAACTTCAGACCATCGAGTAAAGTAATCTGTGGCTGTCACAATATAATTGTTCTATTGCGAGGATGGAGGGTTAATTGGACCTATGATATCAAGGCCCCATTGTTGGAAAGGAGAATCTACTGAAACGGGTTGCAAGGGAAAGGCTGGTTTTTGCAACCGCCCTAATGCTTTCTGACAGATGATACATTTACGACACAAGGCATGGGCGTCCCTAAAAAGTGTGGGCCAGTAGTAACCGGCTCTTAAAACCTTATGAGTAGTGGTTTCACCACCGAAGTGACCACCAGCTTCTCCTGCATGCAATTTGAGCAAGACTTTTTCTGCTTCATCCTTTTCAAGACAATGCATCAGTGCGTTGTCAAAATTCTGACGAAACAGTACACCATTAACCAATTGAAAGGAGGCAGAATTTAGCATCAACGCTCTTCTCTTAGGGGGATCTAAGTGACTAGGTGCTGACCCATGTTCAATATAGAATCTATTATCATCGTACCAGGGACTAACACAGTTTTGTGCACAACAGATCAAACTTTGATTGCTTTGTCCTAGGTTTGACGTATCACTATCTTCTTGCTGTCCCGTTTCCGAATCAACTACCAACTTACATAACCCTTGGCCTCTCACAATCTGAGCTGGGGTGATTTCTAAGTCATACTCCTGCAAGGAGGTGACCCAGTTAGCTCTCTTTTCTCCTAACTCCTTCTGCACTAACAAGTTCCTTACGACAGGGTAGGGGACAATGAATTTCATCCTTGACTTTAAAAGATAGGACCGGAAGTGCTTAACTGCTTTGAAAACAACATAGGCTTGCCAATCCACTACTGGATAGTTAAGTTCAACACCTTTGAAAGCAGAGCTCATAAAGGTGATGGGTACTTTGTGGTTCTCGGCATTCTTCTGAGTTAGGACAACGACACAGGAACGATCAGAGGAAAAAGTATAGAGTGTAAAATCTTGAGAGAAGTCAGGACTCATGAGAGACGGAGCGTCTATTATAGCCTTCTTTATGGTAGTGAAAGCTTGATTTTCTGTGGGTCCCTAGTGATATTGGATGTCTTTCTTGATCAAATTCTGTAAAGGCCTAACCATTTCGGAGAAACTGGGGACAAATCTTCTCACGAAGTTAATCTGGCCTAAGAAAGACTGGATGGATTTTTTGGATGTAGGAGGGGAAAGTTTAGCAATGGCCTGAGTCCTCTCGGGGTCAATAATCATTCCTTCGCTAGACACTATGAATCCTAGGATTTTACCCTATTCTACTGCAAAGATGGACTTTTTTTCGGTTCAAGGAGATGCCGTATTTACGACTTCGTAGCAGAACGGCTTGTAAGTGAGCTAGATGATCATCTTTGTTTTTAGAATAAACAGTCACATCATCTAAGTAAACTACGATGGAGTGATTGATTAAGCCTCAAAAAGCAATGTCCATTTCTCTCTGAAAGGTAGCACCAACATTAATCAATCCAAAGGGCATTTTACGATAAGCATAAGTGCTCCATGGGGTACGAAAGGTAGTTTTGAGTTGGTCTGGTGGAGACATCAGGACTTGGTTGTATCCAGAGAAACCATCTAACAAGGATAGCCTCTCGGAACCAGATACTTGTTGAAGGATTTGTTCCATGGGTGGGACAGGATAGTTGTCTTTGTCAGACACTCTATTGAGGTTTCAGAAATCGATGCAAAGTCGGATTTCCTCATTTTTCTTCCGAACTGGGACAAGGTTGGACACCCATTGAGTGTGCCTAATGGGAAAACATATTTTAGCACTTAGGAGTTTATTCAATTCCTTTTGAACGGTCGGTTCTAGTTTAGGGTGCATCTTCCTCAGTTTCTGTTGGAAGGGTAAGGTTTGGGGCTTCATCGGTATGACATGTTGTATGATATTAGGGTCGAAAGTTTTAAGATCATCATACGTCGATGCAAAGACATCCTAAATTCTTTAAATAATTTAACAAAAGCAGCTTATCTTGTCTAGAACATCCCAATCCTAGGTTAATGCACTGAGGATTTTCACTAGTTCCTAAGTTCACTTTTTCATAAGACAACGAGGAACTATTGGTTTTACAGTTGACCGTCTTTTTAAATTTATCTTCAAAATCATAAAACTTCTCTAATCTAATTACAGATTTGGGTATGGAATTTACCGTGTTCGATAGTTCTTCAGGAGATTTTGGATAAGGTATTACCGTAAAATTGTGCAAATTATCGTCGTGCGTGCATTCATCTATCACCGCGCCTTGAAAGGTTTCTTCCATGTGCAGAAAGTTAATGATTTGCTGATCATCGTCAAATACCCTCCAGTTCGTGATACTGTCAGGAAGAGATGGTCGAAATAACAACTCAACGGAGAATGTGTTTGGCGACAAGCCTTCTGCAGGAAGAAGTTTAGAGGCTACATTAGCTAATAGATCTTCTTCAACATTATTTAATCTAGAAATGGAATTTATATTGAAAGCAGAAAATTTATTCATTAAGTTCCATACCTCAGACTGGTAGCTTTTGAGATGTGGAGAAAGACCATGGATAGAGTCTCTTACCTGTCTAACCACTATTTCAGAGTCGCCAAATACAACCAGGTTTTGAATGTTCATATCCAGAGATTTTTTGAGACCTTGCAGTAAAGCCTCATATTCTGTAGTATTGTTAGTACATTCAAATTCTAGTCTACAAGCCATTAATGTCTTGTTACCTGCCAGATCGATAATGATGCAACCTGCACCAGCTCCTTCTTTAGACTTAGAATCGTCAAAATATAAAGACCAAATTTGATTTCTATCAGGCACATGGGATTGTTGTATAGAAGCTGTTGGTTGCATATATGCTACGATCTCGGACTACTGTTCTGGATTGATGATAGGTGAAGCCTCGGCCATGAAATTGCCAAAGAAGGTGTCCATCCCTTGGACTTCGGGTGAATCACCGGAAGGTGTATATGGTTCGTTAGGATCATTCAAATATGTGACTGTGAAATTAAGGTAGCGCTCATGATTCACCTTGATCTTATTAGGCTTTCCGTTCTCTGGAAGCCATAAGTGAGACCAGTCTGTTGCGAAGTTACCATGTAGCTACTCCGACCAGTCCCTGCTTAAAAATAGACCATACACTTCTGGAATATCCACTAAGTATGTCTTTTTCAATCTGGCTGGCCTCCTCGAAGGCCTCTAACAACATGGCTTTCTTAGATCGTTTAACCCAAATAAATATACTTTGATGTAAATCTTTATTGTAGTAAGCTATTATAAGACTCTCGACAGGCATAGAATCTACATGGATTCTGTTTTTAAGTGTTAAGAATCTTTGATTAAAGTCTTTAACTTTTTCTTTTGGGTTCATTCTTAAGCTAGAAAGATCCATGACTAGGACCTCTGGAGGTTTACCGTCTCCGAATTTTTCCAAAAAGCATGACTCAAACTTTTCCCAAGACATGATGGTATGGGGTTGTTGGACAAAGTACCAGGTGGATGCATTGCCCTCAAAAGTATAAGGGAACAAACTACAGACAACGTCTTCATGTTCGACATTGTAGAGTCTAATGGCTAGCATAATTTTTTTTATGTGATCTTCAGAGATCTATTTGGAGTCAGGATCAAACTTGGAAAGCCATTTCTCTGGGTGTTTAGGTAAAGGGTGCTGAGCTCCAGGTACAACTACAACATCCTGATCAAGACAAGGTCTAGTAGGATTGTTCTAATTTTCCATTGGGGTAGTGGGTGTGGAAGGCTGATAAGGTGAATTGCCTTCATCTGACGAGGAATCTCCTCCAGAAGAGGAAGGAGATGATGGAGGTGGTGAAGGAGGTATCCCAGATCCTCCTGCAGCAGGATTTAGGTTTGGATATGTAGGATTCACAGTGAGGTTAGTGTCACCTAATTGTTCTCTGATATCAGAGAAGTCTAAAGGTTGACCCCACAGACGGTTTGGTTACCTAATATGAGCTAAGGCATTATGTGTTTTAATAAGAGATTGACGGACAATCTCTTGTATGTCACCACCTATAGGATTAGGGGTTGCTGGCTCAACTGTGATCTCTGGATCGTCGGTTGAAGTAGTTGTTGTTTGAAGAGGAATATTATCGTGTGAACATCTTCTAGTCACTATAGGTGAGCGATTATAGGGGGGAGGAGTCTTGCGACCGCCTCGTGCCATTAATTAATTTCAGGCCCTCCTTCTAGCGCCGTTTGTTGACGGGCGAAATCGATCATCCATCAACTGAGAGAGTGGAACCGGTCCGAGGTTGTCTAATAACCCAAGCCGTTTTGGATGAACCACCCTGACGGGTTTAGCGGCTCTGTTAGCCGATCTAAGGTCCTAAAAGAACAAAAGAAAACTAATCTAAACTAACTAATCTAAAACTATATAAAACAAACTAAACTAACTAATAAATAAAACTAACTAATAAACTAATCTAATTAAAACAAACTACTAAACAAACCAAATTAAATTACTAATTTATTAAAGAAAACTAATCTAATTATTAAAGCAATATAACTTATTCACAAAATGTACAATATTGACAATTTTTACAGATTTAATTAAAACCTGAAAAACTCATTTGCATTTTACCCTAAGACAGCGAGAGATATTTTTATTGCTTTTATAATTTTATGAACATAAATAAAACATAAAAATAACTAAACTAAACTACAAATATATCTAAATAAAATACTAATAATATACTAAACAAATAAATAACAAATTGACCTGGAAAACACTCCAGATTTGTCCTGTGTATGATGACTGTGTTAGCAGAACGGAGGAAGGAAACTCGCACCGAATAATCTAGAGGCTTCTCATAAACGATAGCTGTAATACTCTTTAAGTTTGTTTACAGGACAAACAAGACATAAAAATCACAACAATTATATGATTTATAAATCTCCACAATTAGGTAAACCTGTATGCAAAACTTATACTTTAATAATTCAATTGATGAAGAAGAGAAATCTGTCATTCACAAACTGAATCAAGTAATTGTTGTGTTTTTAAGTAAAGGAAGAAATCAGATATGGATCATATTAATGAATTCATATCATTTTCAAAAGACTAAGATAGCTAAAGTAGTCATTAATCAAATGCAAATTGATAACATAAACATGAAACAAAACACTGATATTATGAAAAGCGAAAGCTGTAGCAGAACATCAAGTTCTGTCTCAGTCTGTATTAGATATTCATAATCCTGGTTCTCCCACAAACAAGGATGATCCTTATTACAAAAATAATAATTATTTAAAGGTTTTCCACAAGGTAAAACCTCCATGTGGAAGTTATAAAATTGTTTACATGAAATCTGGGAAGATATCCCAAAGTTGTCTAAACTAGGAAATCAAAATAAAACTAAAACATCCAAATATCCCCTAAACTGCCCAACAGGTCCCATGCAATTYGAATTCACCTGAAAAGGACCAAAAATGAACAAATTAGAAGGATCTTTTATTAATAAAATGATAGAAAATTTAATTCTATAGACTAGCTACAGAATCATCTGATTCTGTAGCTAGTCTAAATAAGGTACATAATCAACATTGTAATTAATCAAAAATCTTTTAAAATATTTCAGTTTAATTGACATCAATAATCATTTGAAAAATGAATCATTTAATTCGAATTTTTCATATCATTCAAAACTAAACAAGATCCGAATCAATGAATGCCTACAAAGATAGGCGTATTCTTTTTCTTATGTCACCACAAAATCGAATGAACAGAAGCATAATTCAACCATCATGAAATCGTTTGGAATCGATACAATCAAAACAAATCACATACAATCATTATGCTATCTCATCAGCAAGGTATACAATCGAAACCAAACAAGATCATTATCAAATCATTATCACTGTGTTGACATAACCAGGAAAATTCAAACTGGCGCGAAAATCAATTTAAACAAAATTGTAACAGGATCGATTGATTAGCAACATAATTCGTAATTTGTTATTGCAAATTGGGCAAATAATATTGATCGACTTTGATCAAAATGAGATCGTTCCAATCAAATGAATCACAACTGGGTTTGACCAATTCGTTTTACAATTTTAAAACCAGACAGAGCAGTAATCATAATTGGAATCCAATTCCTAAAAATGATCGAACTAACAACGATCCGATCAAGCGAACCAATCGGCTGGGTTTAACAATATTCATTGTTCCATAATTCGGGCGTATTTTCACAGGTTAAATGAGATCATTATATTTATAAAAACAGAGTATTTCTAAGCAAAATGAATTGAATAGAGTGGTACTCATGATTTGGAAAATCATATAACACAACATATCATAACAAGTATCTTCCTGAAAACATTTACTAATTAGAGCATACAAATGATAACGAGATTGAATCCGAGCAAAATCGTATTCTAAATTGAGCATAAAAAATTTCCTTGCAGAGTAGATACAAACCGAATTGTATTGAAAACACACCATTACTTTCGTTACTTCACTCAGACAAACTTAGCAAATGAAATCCAAACGAATAACCATTCAAATCCAATAAAAATCTACGAGCAAATCATATATCAAATCGAAATTCCTTCTATTTTTATCAAAACGAAACCATGTACAGGATGATCACCGAATGACAGAGGCATTTGAATGAGTGACTGAGCTATTTAAAAAATGAATTCAAATCATTATATCAAACTATATTATTTACAAAACAAAAACGATGTCAAAAACATACCTGTATAGTGATGAGGCTGCTTGATTATGCCAATTTGGAATTTACAACGGTCATGGTTGATGGAGCCGGTTGTATTTTTCTTTTTATCTGGTGCTTGGAGCTTGGATTTTTGATTGGTTAGCACTGCAATTTGATCTTCCAGTGATTGAATCTTTGATTGGAGTATGGGAACATCAATGTAGTATCGTTCTAACCATGAATCGCATTGGTCACAGGGTGACTGTGTGGGTTTAGAAAGAGCAGGCGAGGGTTTGGCCAAATGACCGAGGGTTTCACGAGGCAATTTAATACCCGAGTAGTTGGGGTCATTCTTTAGGAAGGGGGGAAGGTTCGATATGAAATCATAAGGGGGTTCAGGACATAAACCCTGCGAGTAGGGGTACTCGCTAGCTAAGAAACGTTCAACATCAGAATCAGAATCCTCACTTCGGACGATAGGGTTGGACTCGGCATAGGGTTTCGGTTTGTTTTTGGCCATTCTCGAAATGAGCCGAGCATTCCTTTTACCCTTAGCGTTAGCAGTAGGGTTTGCCTTGGGATTTTTTCTCATAGGCTTTTTAATATCCTCTGCACTCTTAGTTACAGTGTCGGTTAAAACAATAGGAGGGTCGGCCGAGGGTTTAGGCAGTAGGAGATGTAAGGGTACAGGCGGTTCATCCTTGATTTCTATTACCATAGGTTTGTCAACCTGTACAGGGTTCGGATCCTCGAAACCATTTCGAGCAACGAAAGCGCTCTAACTATCCCCGTGCAAACTCAAATGATAAACAATGACAATTTTGATAAGCCCATGGTGGAATAGGCTGCTGTCATCCTTCTGCCTCTTAAATGTTTTCTACATTTTATACAGGCTACGATGAAAGTAGAAAGGCATGTTTAAAGGATACCCTATAAAAATCATCAGCAAACACAAGTGGTAGAGGAACACAAGTCCGTATCGACCTTCACAGGTCACGAACTGCTTGACTAGAATTAAATTATCGTGCCATCGTGGTTTGAGTGCAGAGATGGGCATACGTCTGTCACAAGAGGTGACTTTGCGCGAGAGGAACAACAGTGTCCACGGGACCTCCTGGACCTTAAAATTCTTAAACCAACGTTGTCCTGTGGCAGGTAACCCTGTGGCAAGACTGATAAATTTCTCATCAATTTCCAACTATATGTCACCCACCTTGGCTCTACAGCCATCGAAGGTCATGGAAAACTGTCATGCTACACAGAGGTTAAAACCCTCAAATAATTTTACGAAGGTAAGCCATCCGTTGTCCTCCAAATATTGGCGGGCATTGTCAAACATTAACAAGGCTTGATTGTTGTTTGGCTCGACCCGCACGATTAGTGCCATGGAGCCGAGCACATGGTAAGCCAAGGCTTTGTATCACCAACACACACAGGAGCAGAGCTACCCGAGCTAATAGAAGTGAATGAGAATAAGGGATAAGCATAAATGCAAGCATGCGAAGGTGGTGGAGTCTGCCATGCAAAATATTCATTACCCAAGTACAACCGCCGATTTACATAGCTGTTCAATCCATAATAGTAGTTCAACCATCGAGTCATGTTCCCAACTAATGAAATCAAATGTGTATACCAATGCACGCAAATGTTATGCCATAGTGTTTAAACACCCGACTTATAAATCAAAACCAAAATCAACTATGTGCCAATGTATCAGCTCATATAATTAAAAGTTTAACCAAGGTGCCAAACGGTATTCATATAGTCGACAAGCCAAATGTTATGAAAATATTAACATAAGGATTATATCAAAAGACATATATATAAAAAATTTAATCATAGCCCCTATGCATTTTCATAGAATCAATGATCAGGCAAGTCATATAAAGTACAAATCCAAATGCTAAATGCCTTACAAACTCATTAAAACCAAGTTATACAATCAATCGAAGTATGAGAACCGATTAGAGGATCTTGCCAGTTGTATAATGATCAATAAAAGGTAAGCGCAAATAGGCATAATGACAAGAGAGATATTGACAGTTCAGATAATGATTGAAATACGACTTCGAAAGGAGAAGTTTTCATGGTTACAGTCGTGAAAACTTAACGAAGACAAATGTGCAAATGTCGCAAAAATGAAAATGTCGTTTATTAAAAATTGCGATGAAAAAAAATGATGTTTGCAAAACATAGGTGTAGGCAGCTTATAAGATAATAAAAAAAATGAATTGGCTGCCAACACTAGTCTCTATCTTGTTACCGGTATTTTCTTTTAAGCTAAGAATATCTTTCTCGATCTGACTGGCCTCTTCAAAGGCTTCTATCAATGTGGCTTTTTTGGACCTCTTTACCCAGATGGCTATGTTTTGATGTAAGGATTTCGTGTAATATGTGACAATAGGGTTCTCGGCAGGCATTGAATCCATGGGGATTCGGTTCTTTAGTGTCAAGAACCTTTGATTAAAGTCTTTGATCTTTTCTTTGGGGTTCATTTTTAAACTAGAAAGCTCCATGACTAGAACTTCAGGAGACTTGTCGTCTCCGAACTTCTCAAGGAAACAGGACTCAAATTTATCCCATGACACGATGGTGTGGGACTGCTGGGAAAAGTACCAGGTAGAGGCATTGCCTTCAAAGGTGTAGGGAAATAATCTATAGATTACGTCTTCATGCTCAACACTACGGAGCCTAATGGCTAGCATAAACTTTTTGATGTGATCTTCAACGATCTATTTGGAGTCTGGGTCAAATTTAGGGAGCCATTTCTCCGGGTGTTTGGGTAAATGATGTTGAGGCCCAGGTATGGCCACTGCATCTTAGTCGAGCCAGGGTCTGGCAGGATTGTTCGGATTGGCCATAGGTGTGGGTGGTGTCGAAGGCTGAGATGAGGAATTGCCTTCGTTTGAGGATTCTAGACCCTCCTGCTGCAGGAGTGAGGGTATGATCTAGATCTGTAGGGTTTAAGGTAAGGTCAGTACCTGCGAGTTGTTACCTGATATCAGAGAAGTCTAATGGCTGGTTCAAATGTTGAATTGGTTGTCTGATACGGGCTAAGACACTATGCGTTCTTATGAGGGATTGACGAACAATCTCTTGTATGTCACCACCTGGGGGATTTGGAGTTACTGGTTCAACTGTGATTCGTAGATTGTCATTTGATGTGATTGTTGTTTGAGGGACGATGTTGTCATTTGAACGACTTCTAGTTACTATAGGTGAGCGGGTAGGTGGGGGAGGAGTCTTATGACCTCCTCATGCCATTAATAGTTTTCAGGTCCTCCTTCTAGCGCCATTTGTTGACAGGCAAAATTGACCGCTCGTCAACTGGAGGAGTGAATCCGGTTCGGGGTTGTCTAATTAACCCATGCTGTTTGAATTAATTCACTCCTATGGGTTTAGTGGCTCTGTTGGCCAATCTAAGTCCTAAATAAAGCAAGAAAATAACTAAAGGAAATAAAATAACTTAATAAATAACAATCGCTGAAAAATATATATACATCTAATATATATATATATCTACACTTTAACTAACTAATATTTGTAAAATAGTTCTAGTTATCATATGCACAATATATACAAATAATAAGTTTTAATCTAAACTCATAGAAAATCAAATGTTTAATGATTCTTCCGTTGAAAGTAATAAATAAAGCTAAAATACTGTTTATTTTTTAGTTTGTTTTCTTAGATATATACACTCATGAAATCAAACATTAAACTGCCTAATTTGAACATAAAATAATAGATAGTGGAAAATGTTTTATAAATAGAAAACTTCTATATTTAGCAAACTAACAAAATCAAATAATAGGCTAACCTATTATTTGCATTCAATGTCTGTTCGTTGTTTGAATATCCAACCACTTTTATTTGACGAAGTAAACCTGCTACAGATCTTGGGATTGCTCCTAATAAATGAGGAATGATAATGCTGGAGATTGAATTATAACAACAAAACATTGAATAGATATAATTACAGTAATCATATGATTTACAAATTGCTACAACAAGATAAATCTTTCTGTAAGAACTTGCATGCATGACATTCAACATAAACTAGAGATGAATCCACTAATTTAAGTTGGATAGATGATCACTATGTGTTTTGTTCTGAAACAGGAAATATGGACAACATATATAAAACAAATGATATCAACTCGCAATAAACTATGCCAACAAAAGAAATCACAATCTATTATCAAATTGAAATAAACATAGCTTGAATGAAAACATCATAAAGAAAAGCTAAAGCTGTAACGTGCATCATATTCCATTCAAGTCTGTGAAAAAATTCCCATACTCTTGCCCCAGGCTTAGATGATTCAATGTTTACAAAATAATATGTTTATATAGGTTTCAGGAAACATAACTATTTCCTGTTGATAAGATCAATTTTTTTTCAAAAATATGGGGGATGCAACCACCATGATTTCACTTAATATCAAAAACTACCAACAATCTAATCTATCTACTTAAAATACAAAGTTGATATGGCTGGGAGATCTCAAAAAGTGTCTCATCTCAACTTGGAAATCATAGGCTCTTTAATTATCCTGAAAATAAATGAAAATGAGAAGATTTCAGATATGTTTTCAATTATTAAAATTAAACAATTCAAATTTTTCTAATTGGCTATAGAATCCTGCGATTTTGTAGCTAGTTATAATAGCAAATGCAATCATATTTTATTAAATAAACAAAACAAACTAATCTTGATAATAAAAATAAAAATAAAAAATGTTTTATTCAATCAAATCGAATATCCTAACTTAAGAGTGACACAATCATGCTAAAAATTAAAAACATCATACCTCAAATCATGGAATCAAAACGTATCAAGAAATTTTGGAATTTACGATAGCTGTTGCTGCCTCTACATTCTTGAAAATGACACGACCTGTAGTTTTCAATCGTTTCTCCTTCCCTCGGATAATGGATTCAAGTCTGGTGTTTTAATTTTTTAACACATCAACTTGGTCTCTTAATGACTTGAGTTGTGACTGTAGCAGCGAAACATCAATATAGTACCTATCGATCCACGATCGACACTCATCACACTGTGACTGTATGGAATTTTCATTAACACTAACAACATTATGGATCGGTGAATCCTCCATGCGAATGGTATGCTTATCACAGATTTGGATGCCAGGTAATTTGGGGTTGTCCTTTAGACAAGGAGGTAGATTTTTAACATCATCATAGGGTCGGTCAGGGTATAGCCCGAATGACACAGGGTCCTCCTCAACAAAGAATTTTTCAATTTATGGGTCTGAGTCTTCACTCACTTCAATCATGTTGATTGTGTCTGCATGAGGTTTCAATTTATTTCGAGCGCATCGAGAAATCAAATGACCAACCCTTTTGTTCTTTAAATTAACATAAACACTGTCCTTTAGCTTCTTTCATGTAGGTTTTTTAACAGTTTTAGTGCTATCCTTTGGATGTGAACCCGGTTGACTGTCCTATTGAATGACATCAGGGTAGGTTGAGGGTTCATTATTAGGGGAAAGATCACAGGCCTGGAACGGTGGACAAGAGGTTGTAGGGTTCATAAGGGTTTCAACAATGACTGGCTTATCTACCTGTCCCAACTCATTATTGCCAAAACCATTTCGTGAATTGAAAGCATCCCAACTATCCTTTTGTGACTGTAACTGGTGCATGAGGATGATTTTAATCAGACCGTGATGAAATAAACTCGAATCTGACCTCTGTTTCCTAAACCTTTTACCCATTTTATACAGACTTCTAAGCAGGTAATAAGGCATATTCAATGGAAAGCCAATAAAACTCATAAGGAGGCGTAGATGATATAGGAAAACCATTCCAAATCAACCCTCACAAGTGATGAATTGATTCACTACAACAAGTAAATCATTCCATCTAGGTTTCAAGGATGAAATCGTCATACCTCGATCACAGTTGGCTATTTTTCGTGAGGTAAACAGTAACGTCCAAGGGACCTCCTCCACTTTCGCATTCTTGAACCATTTTTGACCAACTGCTAGCAATCCCATGGCTTAGCTTAAGAACTCTTCTGTCACTTCTAATTGTACATCACTGATCTTTTCCCTACAACCATCAAAGGTTAAGGCAAACTCTTGGGTGACCTAGAGGTTAAAGACCTAGAATTTTTCGATGAACAAATGCCAATCGTTCCTTTCCAAATCCTCCCTAGTGTTATCATACGAAAGTAGAGTCTGGATGCCATTTGGTTCGACCCTTACCACTGGAGCCATACCGAATGGATGGGTATTAACATAGAACTCACAGGTAGGGTTTGGAAAAATACCACAGAGCCATATCCTCGAGCCTTATCAATACAATGTTGTGACAATTCAAATGGTGGGCAAAGTGTTAATCACAATGTGTGGGAGAAAAAACGTGAATCCCGAGACCATGCTCAGGAGTAATGGCATTATGTACTACATGTTCCACCTTGGCATTGGGTACATGCTAGGATAGAGTACTTTAAAACATTGTTCGCACATCAAAGTCTGATTGCAAAGATAGGTGATTTACAAAAATTGAACAACCAAAGGTTCCATGAAAGAAATATGGTCAAACATCAAACCAAAATTAATAAAAAAAATCAAATACCAATTGATGGGGGTCTTTCATTCAAACAACCATAAGTTTCTTAGGCATTCTTAGAATCAAAACGATCATAAACAATGAGAGAAACATGTTCATAGAAAGAAATCGAAATTCTATCATAAACGACATGCTTTCAATGAAAATTTAAAACAGAACGATGACGATAGTTGCGACTTTTCATGCTTTCAGTGATGATAACGAAGCATGAATAGATGATAGGTAAAATGCGAATATTTACAACTGTCGTTTGAAGAAACGCTTATGAAGAGTAGTAAAATTTCATAGACCCTGTGTAGGAAGCTTTATAAAAATGATAATTATATACTTTCTTATCCCGTATCAGTAAGAGCCGACATATCTTATATGATGATTTCTCCCCAGAATATCTTACCGAATTGCATGAAGACAAAATCCTTGACAAGAGAATGAGAACTTCAAAACGAGGAAATGTGGAATATCTTCGAATTGGTCTGAAAGGAAGAAATTGAAGCAAGGCCAAGTGGATTGAGGTTGGAAAGGTGAGGGAACTATACCCTCATCTTCAGATAGACTGAAAATAGCCTTTTGGAGGTCCAAAAGCTTTCCAATGGGGAGGTGTGATCCAGGGGATCAAATTGTTCTCAAAATTCAAAGTGCTTGGAATCGCTTCAAATCGAATGGGTGCATAGACCTCGTCGTCACAAACCCAACACAACTCGAACGGGTTCAAACAAACGTCGGATGAGTGAGATATCGCGTTCTGTTCAAATTGTCAAACATGCAAAAAAATATTTTGCTGATTGTACAGTCTGTACAGTTGCTGACGTGGCAGGGCCGTACGATGATGTGGCAGATCCATACACTGATGTGGTAGGGATGAGTTGGTGGACAGTTGGCAGTTGGACGGTCGAATCATTTCTTGACATGTGGCATCAGTGACATGTGGCCCAAGCAAGGGTCGCCACGTGTCACCTGGGCATTGGATAAAATTTGTGTAGTCGGCAGCACTTGACCCCATGACCTCTGGGCAGGGGAAGAGCTTTGGGAAGGGCCACCCAACCGACATGCCCACCATTGGTTCTTAACTACTATATGGTTTAAAATTTATTTGAATTGAATTAAGTTTTGATTTGGGCGCGGTCCAGGCCGGGGCTAAGCCCCAGCCCCCGGTCACATACGATTTACCATATAACCACCACCGCGCGCACGCATTCAAACCCCACGCACTTGGACACTTGTCACATTACCATAAGTTTTAAAACTTGGCCCTTTTTATGTGCGGGTGCGGTCATATGACCCATATGTCCAACGGTTTGGCAGTTAGGGGCTAGGTTCCCTAACCGTCCTTTAGTTTGCACAATTTTTGGTTATGTGCCCGATGTTAGGTTTTAGCATGAAAATGAGCGCGTGAGCTAGGTTGGACACACAGAGGTGCAATTTGGCGATCCAAAGACAACAAGTTTGAAGGGGAAGTTCCAGGAAGCCTATCTTCTTCAATTTTTGGCCGTTCTGAAGCCACTGGAGCCATCTATTTGGAATTTTGAGTAATGTAAATCACATATTTTAGCACTTTGAGAAAATAATATAAAAGATCCATAGGAAGATGGACCAGGAGATGTATCCCAAGAGAGGGGTGAACTCCTTTATCATTTGTTGTGTTATGTGTTTACTATTCACTGTTATTTGTTGCTTATTATCTGCATCTTGAATGTGTAATTTTTATAAAAATTGTGTTTGCAAATTGATTCTTTTTCATAAGAACACTTGAATTAAAACTTGCAAATATTTTCAAGAATACAAGCCTTTATCATTTTCAGATCACCCCTATACTTCAAATATTTGTACTCGACAACCTCCTTAGCTAGGTTATATGACAACATTTTTTCCTAGTTGAAAATATAGCCTTCGACAACTTCATGGATTATAGATACCCATTCCACTGTGAAATGTGTAGGGTTTTTATTTCCAAATAACCGACAGAGCATCATGGAAATATATAAAAAGTGGGTATCTAAAGACGTTGTGGAATATATTTCATGAGCATCAGTCTTGAATATATTTCATGAACAGTTCTACCACATTCATTGCATTCCCTCTGCTCGAAATCTAAAAGAAAAGCTGAATTATAAGTGTATTTTGGTTCAGAGGAAAGTTTATACATTACTCGTAGGTCTTCTGGTCGAAAAGAACCGACATAAGTCTTATGGTGATTGGAGATACTTCGGGATGGGATATCTACATGATATAGGGCCCAACTTATCATGTCATTGTAAGGCATAATCTTAGGCTGGGCAATGATTCTGTGCAATTCCGATTGAGCCACCAGTTTGAGCTTAGCCGAGAATGTTTCGTCATCTTCTTCTGCGGAATCGTTAGAGCAGAGGAGAATTTGATGTTCCAGAATGTCATACACCTGCTTCCAAGACTTTATGGCCTCTGTAACTCACACAGTAGTGTCTGAAATAATATCCATGTTAGGGTTGGAGTCCTCAACTGAGGATTCTTTCTTCTTCCTTGCTTTTCATGGTGGCATAATTATTTTAAAATGGAATTAACCTTCCTATGATAAGAAAAACTTATAATCTTACAATCACTAAAAATATATGGTTGCAGATGATAGAATTCTTTGAAGTTCGAAATTCTTTTATTCATGAAAATAATAAAGTAAAAAAATCTTCAATTTGATTTACCGACAAAACATTTATTCAAGAAATCAATGAAATTTATTACCTGGCATCGTGATATCTACCAAAATATTTTAAAACTTTAATCAACTATAAATGCAATTAACCTTGTTGGTTCAGTATTCAGAGGTTTTGAAAGTAGAACAACGGAAATATTATGAAGGCTGAAATCGAAGAAAATCTATTCACTAATTAATCATTTTATGTTTTAATTAATCATATTTTGAAATCGTTTTAACCTTAATTACTTCGGGACTTCGACATTCAAAAATTTTGTATGTAGTATAATAGTGAAGCTCCAAAGGATGGATTCATGAAGTGATTAACTAAAAGTAAATCATGATTAATTAAACTTATTTTGATGTTTATTTGCGATTTTTAATTCATTATGATAACAAATGCTTCAATATTTAGACACTTCGACGATCTTTAACTCACTCTTTACTTTTACTCTCGAAGAAAAATTTCCTAGAGTGACGTGGCAGTGATGACGCCATTTTTAATGACATGTCAAGAAAAGATGTATGACACGTGTCATCTAAAAATAGGCGAATGATTTGATAAAAAACATTAAAAATGCATGCCACATGTCATCCCATGAAAGAGTTTCATGAAAGGTGTCTAGTGACTCATCCGTAAATCGTTTTAACATATTTTCGAGGAAAGACAACTTCTGGACTTCGGAATTTCACAACTTTGGGGTTTTCATTTGAATGATGATAGAAATCTTCCCGAAGTAACCATTGGAAGCTTGCTTTTAACAATCACACAACTTTATAAATTCGAGATCATGAGAACCACTTGATCTTATTAGCCAAAATTTTTTACGGATGATATTGTAAGTGCCTATTGAAAAATAATGAATATGGATTTATTCAAATTTGAAAGCAATTTTCCTAATTTTTTTAGTGATTTTTATTTTTTTAAGGTAAAAACGAAAAAGATTACAAAATTCATTTTTTTTTTTTTAAATTCTAAAGTGTTGTAACAGGAAGCACATTCCATAAGAATACAAGCATGGACAGTTGTGTCAACTTACTTTGTAGAATGTTTTGGAGAAAAGAAACTAGCCAAATATGTTGACATCCCTATTTTCAAGGTTGGGTATGATCAAGTCGAACATATTCACCATTGCGAGAATGAATGTCACTGAATAGGATATAGAGATGAAAGTATGGCCTCACATGTTTCCAAGCGCATTAGATGAAATACCAAATAAATGGTACAAAATCGAAGAAGCTTGTGGCCATACACTAAATTGGTCCGAAATCAAAGAATTTTTTATGCAAGACTTCAAATTCACCCCAGAGGAGGAACATCTAAAAGAAGTAGTGCAAAAAATCAAAATTGTTTTAGAAAACCCGACTCCAACTACATAGAAGGAAAAATGGAAGATGATGATTGATCTTGGCTCGACATTGACTTGCAACCTCGTTTCTATAGAAAATAATGGAACTACGAAAACACGAAGAATCGACATGGAGAATATAAGTTGTATGGGATAGAGTTTCTGATGGAAAAGTGATCACACGACATTTCAAAACAATGTAAAATCAATATTAAAGATAACTAAGGAATAAAAAGAAGATCATGAACAACCCGACTTCCCGGAGAGCTTCACCAGAATAGAATAAGGGGAACATTATCTCGACAAATAAAAACAATTAGAGTGGATGGATGTTGAAATCAAAAGTAAAAAATTCAACATATCAAATGACGATAGACCAAAAATGACACAAGTAGGTGACTATTGGATAGAGAAGGAAATTACCGGCATAATAGAATTACTCAAAGAATATAAATATGTATTTTCACGAGACTATAAATATCTAGAAGGACTTGTAGAAGAAATGGGAGAGATAAAAATTGAACTCATTCTAGGAGAAAAAAAAAATCAAAAAGTGACCTTACAAATTAGCTCACAAATAAAATCCCATCGTCAGAAGGAAATCAAAGGAATGTTATCAACATTCATCATATATCCAATTGAAAAAGATCAATAGGAAATTCCTATGGTGGTTCAACCAAAGAATCATGACTCTAAGAACTTAAGAATTTGTGTCGACTTCATAGGTCTCAACAAACTAAATTTAATGGACCTATTTCCCACTCTGTTCACTGATGAAATAATTAATGAAGTTGCATGTCACAAATGTTATTCATTTATAGATGGATTCTCAGGATTTAATCAGGTACCAATAGCCAAAGAGGATCAAACAAAGACAACATTTGTATTTGAATTTTGTTCCTTCGCCTACAGGGTAATGCCATTTGGATTGAAGAATGCCCCAACAATTTTTTCAAGTAGTCAATGTATTCCAAGAATATATATACAAAATAATGGTTGTTAACTTCGATGACTAGATGATATACAACTTATTCAAAAACTGTATATAATGGCTTAGACTAATGCTTGAACGATGTAGACAAATCCAACTATCTCTCAACATTAAGAAGTGCATCTTTACCACACCAATTCAAATTATGTTAGGCCATGTGTTATGCAAAGACAATGTACAAGTTGACATGGAAAAGATCAAAATCATCCTTGACTTGAGGTCACCTGTAAATAAAAAAAAAAATTAAAATCTTCCTTGGACACACGAGATACTATAGAAAATTTATATGCCATTATTCAGATATCACATTCCCAATGGATGAGATTCTTCGGAAAGAAATTAAGTTCATATGGAGTCAATACTACCAAGAAACATTCAAATTATTAAAGAATAAACTAGTTGAATCCTTAATATTAAAGATTCTTTACTGGTTGATAAGGTTTCAAGTCCATGGCAATGCTTCAAACGTTGTTGTCGGGTCGGTTATAGCGCAACCATACAAAGACACAATCAACCACCCAAATATGCACTCTAGTTGAAAATTAAACAAAAAAGAAAGGAACTATTCGACCATGGAAAGGGAATCTTTGTCGATGATATTCACATTACAAAAGTTTCTACATTACCTACTCTCTAACCCTTTCAGATTCTTTACATATCATTAGACATTAAAATATTTAGTTAATAAACTGGTTCACCAAGGAAATATCTGTCGCTAGTTGCTATTATTCCTGGAATTTGAATTCGACATAATCGTCTGACTTGGGAAAAATAACATCCAACACGACCATCTATCTCGACTTGAAATAGGATAAGACAACACAAGCATAGACGCTGACCTCCTAGACACATATCTATTTTGATTTGAAGCTGCCCAAAAAGATTTGGAGGATATAACAAACCTTTTGGAAGACAAAAAGGCACCAAAGGATCTTACAACAAATAAAAAGAAGATTCTAGCATTGAAAAAAACACCATTCACCCTTGTAAATGGATATATGTACAAAATCGGAACTGATGATATCCTAAGGAGATGCACTCTTGAGCATGAAAGAGAATACATTATTAACAAGGCCCACATAGGACTAGTTGGCGACCACTTCCAGGCCAACATGATAGCTTGAAAGATACTTCATGAGGGTTTTTTATGGTCGAATTTACATAAATACTATTGGGATCAAGTTAGGGAGTGTGATAGTTGTCAAAGGATCGGGTCAAATTTGTGGAAGAATGAAATGCCACTAAATTCAGTGAACTCCAATCGAGCATTTGAAATCTAGGTTGTCGACTTTGTTGGTCCTTTTCCTCAGAGAGAAAAAGAACTGGTGGGAAATATATTATTACTGTAGTAGAATACATGACCAAATGAGAAGAAGTTGAACTAGTTGAATCATGCACCAAAGAAGTTGTAGATAAATTCATTTGCGAGAACATAATCACAAGGTTTAGATGTCCACTTACACTAATCAATGACCAGGGAACACAATTCATAAATAAATCCAAGTCCTACTAAAGAATTTTTTGATTGATCATAGATGAACAACAACAGATCACCCCCAAGAAAATAGTGTGGTCAAATCATTTAATAAAACACTGCATAAAGGACTCACCAAAATCTATGGTATCGACAAAAATGACTGGGATGATAAAATTCCTGCAATCTTATGGGTGTATAGATCTGCTTATAAATGATCAACCAAACATACTCCATTCAATTTAGTATATGGGAAAGAAGTCATTATTCCATTATGTTAGGATTGTGAGTCACCCTTATATTTCTAGAGGATAAGCCCATTACCCATCAAATATGTTTGTAAAGTTATATTTATGATAGAATGTCAAATAGACAAAAGTCAACATAACAATGCTCCAACACAGAAATTCTAGGCCATAATGCATAAGAAAATGAGGTTTTGGATAACTTCAATAAGTGATTTAAAGATAAGCGTGGGTACATGGAAGACTTAATGAGGAGGATGAATAAGTATGCTATAAACATCAGGCCTTACTAGTAGATCGGTGAAGAAAAATCTTAGACACAAGAACTTCTTGATCTAAATCGTAAAACACTGATAACAATTACAACAACATCATAATCAAACATACATTAAAAAAAATACTATAACATCTCAATTGAATCATTAAATAATGAGCAGCCAGAGTAAGAAAGAAGTAAGATAATGAAAGGAAAATAACTTCTATTAATGAAAATGTCTTATATCTCATACATAAAACCAGAGTATGGCTCTGTCTTATCAAAAAATTACAACATGGAGTCTATATTCAACCATTCGAACCACAAAATATAATTATGATGTTGTATATATAGTCTAAGAAATAAGTAACAACATGAAGTGAGGGATGGATCCTCTAACCTAGGATTCTCCCACTAAAAATTGAAAATTTAACATATGTACAAGTGGAGACAACAAATTGCTAGAAACATGGAAAATGTTGGAAACAACTATAAAATTGTAATAGTTTCATAATGAGTTGTTCCTTTGGTGCATTTCCATCAGTGACATGTTTCCATCAACTCCAATTGATCTCCAAGAATTTATGCTAAGCTCCATCTGCCACTTGGTGACCGTTGATTCCCTCAAAATCCATCAAAAACAAAATGGGTAGAGAATCCAAAAATGTTGACTGTATCATTCAATTCATAGTAGATTTCGCAGCGAATTCCATAGCGCCCTCATGTGTAACCTATTTTAAAGAATATTCCACAATGAACTACAAGTTTTTGTCCAACTAGGTGATTTCACAGTGGATTTCATCATGACTGTGTAGCTTTTGCATGTGTAAATGGTTTAGCAACACTTTTCGTAGCGAACCTACAACTCTGTATAGATCATTTCACAGTGCCAGGCGATACAAAATGTCTTGTAGCCATCTGTGTAATTCATTTTGAACCAAAATTCTTGAAAAACTTTAGCCAAATCTGTATAAGCCTGTAGATGCCTCCAAATAGGGTCTAAGCTTTATACTTTCCACAAAACTTAAAAAATGCATGGATGACCATTCTTAAAAATTGAGGGCCTTTCATCCACTCCATCTCATCTCCTGAGTCTAGCACTTCTCCTTATTTCATCTTGAGATAGAACACTAATATTTATCTGAGATAAATCATCTTTGAGATAAAACACTAATATTTATCTGAGATAAATCATCTATTCTGGGACTGTAAGTCTCTATTCTTCCAGTACAAATTTCTAAGCTTCCTATGAAGGGGAAAAAATATCCTTTCTGTTAACTTAGCTAGCTCAATAGTTTTCTTATTCATATCCATGAGCTCCTTCATATTTTTCCTCTCAACCAATCCTCCTCCCTTCAAGTGGACAATTTCCTTTTTGGCATCTCTGATTTGGTTGATCAACCTATTCAAGGTGGGGTTATCAAGGGGAGTGGTGATGTCTATGATTTCACTAGGTTTCTCAACATTCTAACCTTTACCCTTATCTTTCTTCTTGATAGTAGATTTTGTTATGGCTTATTGTTCAACAATTTCCTTCTGGGATGAACTCCTATATCTAGTCTCAATTGTTGTAGTAGGTGAGGGAAAATGTAACTTTATCCCTTTTTTGACTGTGGTTTTAGCTGAGGGAACTTCTTCTAGTTCTGGAGCTGGCTGTGGTGAAAGTTCCCTTTGTGGGGAGTAATTATTTCCCCCTTCTTGTTCTTCAACTTCCTTATGAGCCTCCTTATCTTTGGCAATGTTTTTTCCCTTTCTCTTTTTGCTTGTTTCTATGTGGTAATCACTATCAGAGGATAAAGTACCCATTTCAAATTTTGACTCAGGATTTAAGCCTTCATCTTAGCTAGGGTGCTGCCTAGTGTAAGATATATGTCTCGTAAGGATTGTTGATGACAAAGAATTATTTTGATTTATTCATTTTATAAATCCATAAAATCTTACATCTACCTTTTCCCATGAGAGATCTTGTCCCGAAGAATGGAGAGAGGAAACTAAAGTATATATTAATGGTTTATATAAATAAACAAATAGCTAATAAAATAACTCCAATGAAATTGAACTTCTATAACTATAATAAGGTAGTAACCGAAGAAATCTAAGGCCACCTACTATGTAATGCTAATCCTATTTGTGAGCGAGCTGGTAGAAGTATTGCTTTAGGTGTGAGGCATGGTAAGCATATAGAACTTGACTCCCTCCAAGTTCAAAAGACGTTAGGTATTATGGCTGAATTTATCCACAATCTAATAAGGGACTAACCATAAAGGATAAAACTTAGGATTTTTTACTTTGGGTTCATGGGATTGATCCCATAAGAGCATAAGGTTGCCTACCTCTAAGTATTTTTTAGAGGAGAATTCGTCTAACCAACATTTGGATAAACACTAATTATAAATAAATTTATATCAATATTGATATAATTCCTCTTTTCATTTTAGCAAGTTATTCAACCTATCTTCATGGGAACTGAGTGAAGCAATCATATTGCAATAAGGGTGAAAAAAATGTGAAAGGTATGAGATCCCATTCCATCTGATACCGGGAGAGATACCGAATGAACTTCCCAATGAGATATCAGACAAAATAATGTAAAAAACAAAAAGGGGGGGGGTAAAAGAGTATAAGCAACTACAAAAGCATTAGGAGGAAAGGGAAAATACTATGACAATAGTTTTCCATTTCCCCAATCTCAATTAAGAAAGTTGGTCATGCTTTACCATCACATTAAAGTTTACATGTGCGTATCACATTTGTGAGGTCATTCTTGTGGTTTCCCTCTGACAGGATGTCTATGGAAATCACATAAGAAGTATTCAAAATCATTGCAAAATCCATCTCTGCCATTTTAAACATCCCTAGCATATAACCTGTTTTTAAATCCACCATTTTGTTTGTTGGCCAAGGCACTATGCCACTCTAACTCAAACAAGCAAATCTTGCAAAGTAGTAGAAGTGCGTCCACCAACACACCAAATTAGAGAGGTTACAAACTCTTCCCTTAAATAACATGCCACTCATCCACATTTGTCAAAAGATCCATGGCTATGCAATCTCTTTGCTCTAAACATATATGTAAAGTATAACTTGATTGAGAAGGAATTCTGACCTGCATTTTTGTAGAATTATTTTCACTCCATTATTAAAATTGATACCATTTATTTGATCCTGATTTTTTGATTCATAGCCCTTAAAAGTGGTCTATTAGTTCATTCTCAACTTTGCAAAAGGGCTCTGAACCTTGGATTGAGTATTAGGGGCTACAATTAGTTGTAGATTTGCAACGGAAATGAATTTCTCCCAAGCTATGTTTATTTTCGTCAATTCCTCCGTCATAAACATCCTAATCAACCCTGAGTGGAAAACACTTGTGTCCACAGCCTTGGACTTGGCTTGGACCCTCTCATCCATTTTCCCCATACTACTAAAAAATATAAATGGATGTTCATTAAGTCTTTGCCTATGAAGTGCAACAAAATTTTGATGTGATATTGGTAGATCATATTGAATCTTCCCTTACAAGTAAAATATCTTTGTATGACATTCAAAATCTTGTCAAATCCCTCAACCAAGTGGCTCCTAGGCCCTCCATTAGATAAGTTATCTCCCTGATGTTCTAGTTTGAGGAACTCTTTAGAAAAGGATGCATTAAGAGTCATAGATTTAAACCACCTTTCACCAATGTTGGGTATCTCAGTGGCTGCTGCAATGGTGGCCTCATATACTTCCAGTTCAAGGGTTCCCACCTTGGTTTTAGTACCATCAAAGTTTAAGGAAAACTCCCTGGCTACCTCAAGGTGTCCCCTCTGCATATTTTGACAAAAATCTAGACAACCAACCCTCTGTAAGATCTCTCTGATCATAGGTTCAACATCAAACAAGTGCATATTAGATATCTCAATCCTGACTACACTCCCACCCTTGTGAGACTTTTTTTGTTGAGGTGTATCCATTTTCTATAAATAGGAGAAAATACGCTACAATGATCTAAGAGGTATGAGAAGCCAAACGAGGGCAGAGGTCTTTAGGGTTTGAGTGATGGTCTTTTAAAAAATGGCTTCTTTAAGGCTTCAAGATTTTTCGTCCATTTAACTTCTGAGCTAATGAAAGATAAATATAATGGCTTAAGGAAAGGAATAAAACCCTTGAGGGAAAAGGATATGCAAGGAGGAAGCACTGTCAAGGTTTTTAAGATAACATTTAGCCACCATGCAGGGTCATCATCATTTAAATTAGCAAGGCTATTAAACTTTTCAATGTAAACAAAATTTAAATGGGAAATATAAAATGAAACTGTAAAGGAAAAAACCTGATGCAGGTTATATGAGTAGAGGATAATGATACTGAGTTTGATGCATAGTTTGTAGCACTAGAACAAGGGATCCGTAGCGCAATTCATGGTGAATTTCACAGTATAATAGTGAGGGACATGAGGAAAATATGTACAATGTCTATGTTAGAAATCTTTGGCTCAATTGTAGTAGGAGAGGCTGAGAGTACTACAGATAGGATGAGAATTTAATGATAGAAAATGTAAAGGTGTTGGTTGGTAAAGGAATCCACAATTTGTAGCGCCAGGTGCTATGAAAATTTAGCAGAGCCTTAAATTGATCTTCAACAGAGCTCATATGACTCAAGGAGTACATGGAAACCGTGGTTTGACTGTAGATGAGCTTCAGAAAGCATGAAACTACCTGCAACCATCCTAACCTTGAATTCCCCTCTGTCAGCCAATCTGTAGCATAATCTGAAACATATTTCTGGACTAGGAGTTTCTGCAGCACTGAACTATGAGAAAAATTCATATCTTGATTTAACAATTAGACAAATTTAATGACCAAATCTCAATTATTTCCTTTTAAAACATGGATGCTGAAAAAAATGATATCGACCGACACCAACTTCATAAATGTAATAATGATAAAAGAGGAAAGTTGTACTCAAGATGTGCTACAAAAACTGTTGATGAGTTTGCAGTGTACTAGAAGGAGTTTGATTTGACCTTATAATGGGTAGAGGGACAAAGTGGAGGGGTTCAAGCACATAGTGGAGGTAATGACATGTCAGACTAGTGGTGGCATGGGGATGATTGTAAGGTAGCTAGAGAGGTAGTGGGGGGGCCCAGAGGGCCCATAGTGATAATAGTGGAGGTCATTCAATGTAAGGTGGACTAGGTCCACTATATTATTAAATAAGGCTCACT